>CM050663.1:600000-1033174 GCA_027574665.1 Rhynochetos jubatus
GGGTTTCGCTCCTCAATCATTCTCAGGATGCACGACCTAAAGAAAATCGCTGTGAGGACTCAAACACCACAAAATCCCAGACCGGTTTGGGCTGGGAGGGACCCTAAAGCTCCCCCAGTGCCACACCCTGCCACAGGCAGGGACCCCTCCCACAGCCCAGGGTGCTCCCAGCCTCATCCAGCCTGGCCTTGGGCACTCCCAGGGATGGGGCATCCACAGCTTCTCTGGGAACCTGTCCCAGTGCCCCCCACCCTCTGCGTGAAGAATTCCTTTCTGGTGTCCCATCTCAATCTCCCTCTTTCCGTTTAAACCCGTTACCCTTGTCCTGTCACTCCCTGCCCTTGGGAAAAGCCCTCCCAGCTTACACCACGTACGCAGCGGACCGGCAGGAATGTCCAGGCGCCGGAGCGGGGAACGGGCAGCAGCCAGCACGGAGGCACTCCGCAGAAGTTCCACTGAGGAGCACAAGCCGGATGAGTCAACACCGTGAAAGAAAATAAAGCTTGTGCTGGGGTAGGTGCCCGGGAGCGCAGCGCGGAGGGACTCCAGCGGGGAGCAGGCTCCAGCTGGCCCACGTCTTTCCGTAACACTGGACGAGGAAGGGAGCAGCGAGGTGGTGACCAGCACGGAGAGGGCGTAGGGGCTCACGTCATGCGATTAAAGAACAGGGCGGCGAAGAGAGTTCATAATGTGTAAGATGGCGATACGGCATTCCCTAGGGAATGAGAGAAGGAAAGGACCTGAACTGCTCTTAGGGAGATTTAGAAGTCGTTTCCTACATCTTTCCTTCCTGCTGGGCTAGAAAAACAGATTGCCTGAAGAAGCTGGGGTTTAAAAAATGGTTAGAAGAACATCTGTCAGCAACGTTTGGGTACAACTCACCCCCCAGCCCGCCACAGGGCTCACTCCGGGCGCTCCAAGTCCCTTCTCCGTACCCACTACCACCCCGGGTACACACAAACAGGGCTCAGAGCCGGCAAAGGTGCTTGAGTGTGATTTTCGCCTTCCAAGAGCAGGCGTGTTCAGTACTGCACCTCTCCAACGTCCACATCCACCAAGCACCGCGATTTTGGGCTAACAGTCCTTCTCACAAGCCACACGGATTAGGGTAGTTCACCCAAACAAGTGCTGCGGTACCCAAAATCCACCACGTGTCACGGGAAGCGGGTCAGCTCACGCCGAGCACAATCGTTTTCCAGCGCGGATAAACTGAGCACCAAGAGCTGCAATTTGCTTTGAGACTAAGAGTTTCGTTACTGACTTCCAGCTTCAACCCAAATCTCACCTACAGTTACTCTGGCTTTACTCCAACCTGGCCGTTTCACATTGAAACTTGCGGGCACAGGGGGGCCCATTTAGACATTTGCTCCCTAGGCAGAGGCTCCACCTCAAGGGGAGCCCAGCAGTGAGTCTTTGAAGGCTTCCACTTCCCCACCAGTACAGGTCACCATGAAGCCAGCGGGAACTCCAGAGGATAAACCATCACATCTCTGGCAATGGATCGTAATTACGACTTCCTCTTGGGAACAACAAAGCTTTTGAACAGTTCAGCCCAGTTTTATGGAAATGTCACGGGTGCTTCCAACGAGATTTTTCGGGAAGGTCCCTTGAAGTCAGGCGGTAGCTTCAAAACATCTAAGCACGTGGAGTATCGGGGACAAGAGTCCTACAAGTGCTGTGCAAGCTGTTCTTCCCAACGAGTGCTCTCATGTGCCCAAGACATCTCCCGTGCTTCCTCCAGCTCTGGCTTCAAGGAGAATACGTGCGTAACAGGGAAGAAAGGAGGAAAACTTTTGAGGAACTCCTAGCACCAGCATGCGAAGAAACAAAACCAACGACAAGTATTACCCCGAGTGTCAGGTACAGGACTTGAGAACACCGAGATGTTCAACGCACGGGGCAGATGGATGGGGAAGATGCCCTCGTGCATCCAAAGTCACTGGCACAAGAGCCCTGGGGTAAAAGATGCTAACAGCTCAGAGCTACAGATTCCAGCAAGCTGGGGGACAAGCAGACAAAACCTGAAGCTAGACCATTGTAAATCTGACCGGAGAGGCGATCAGAGGGATGCCTGCACTGCAAGGGCTGCCAGCTGACGCAGGGCCAAAGTGGCAGCGGGAAACGCTCGCAGCCACCGGTCCAGCAGCCAAAGAACCGGCAGCAAGTTTCCAGGAGCTGCTGGAAGATCCAAGAAAGCTGCAGCAAGCTCTGCTTTCCCATGCTGTGCACAGGAGCGGGAGGGTAAACAGCTGATAAGGAGGTACGTGCTGCAAAGCCTCCACCGGCCCGAAGAACCTGGCTACCACGGAGCGTCAGCCCCAAGGACGACTCCCAGCGTCCCTGCCCCGATGTCGGTTTTGCCGCTGGCAAGACAAATCTCTGGAGATTTGCTCCAAAGAGGATCTGATGCCGGACAACAGCTGCAAAGAGCTTTGGGCTGGGGAGTTTCTGCTCATACTGCAGTTACAATGCACAAGGATTCAATATAGCCACGCAGGATATCCCCAGATACCAGCGTTTCAGCTCCTGCTCCAGCTATTTGTCACAGTAAAGCATTTTAAGTCCAAGTGTGCTAGCAGCATTTTTTAAACTAAAATGACAGATAATATCCCGTTTTAGAGCTCCAAAGTGAGAACCTCGCTACTCATTTCAATAACCAAGATAAACATTTTATTTAATGACTGTAGTAACAGGCAGAAATAGACTGCTCTGCGGAAAGCAAGGCAGACGTGCAGTGCTGGCTTCTGCAGAATTTAAAGTCTCAATTAAAGATGAATTCCTCTAAATGGGGCGGGGGGGGGGGGGGGACAAGCCAAACCCTAATTTCTTCTAAACAGACACCAAGCGCAAATTCTGCCTTGGAGTCTCCAGACTGCTCCGTCGCTTCCCGCCCTGCCTACGACCGTGCCACGCAGCGTGGGAGCATCAGCAGAGCCGAGCGATGCTTCTGGGACCCCACGGACACCGAGCACGCCACGAGTCCTGTCGGTCCTCTGCTGGGGTCAGCACAGCCCGCTGGCGGGATCTGCAAGAGGTTACAAACACCAACAAACCTGCGTGGCCTTATGCTCAGTCTAACCGAAGGGGTTTCCCTTCCTACCTCCAAAAGGCTAAGCGTGCTCGCGCTGGTACACGTCTGGGAATTCTCAGGCCTTGGGTAAGAGATGAGCCCTCGGGGCACCACAGCATCTTCCTTGGTCTGAGTGATCAGAAGCAAATATCTATCTGCTTTGCTGCTCCTCAGGCAGCACATATCCCTACTCCTGCCCTCCAAAACAGGGCAGAAATACACCAGCGTGCAGCACCGAGATGCTTTGTTGCTCTTTTAACACTAATCTTTAATTTACCTAAAGGCTTTTGGTTTATATTTCTTTTGGAGGGGTCTAGATATACATATAAAGCCACCTTCGGGTAGGACAGGGGGAAAGCATTTACAGCTGGCTGTGTGCAGCTGAGGGGCTGGCCGGGTTTTTATGTGGCTGTGTGAGTTTCCCAGCCTGCCAGAAAGAAAACGAGGACCACACTACACAAACCCATAATCTATATGGGAAAGCTTAAAGCTCTGAGAGCTGGAACGAGGCCTCAGGGGCAGCACCTGAAGCCACTTTCCCCCTAAACTGACTTTCACTTGCACACAACAGACTCCTCCAAGAGGAACTACCTCACCTGCGAGTACCCGAAATGCTGCTCTACGTAGGGTTATCGCAGCTAAGCGGGTTTTAATCACAGTTAGGTACTGAACAGTAAAAAAGCTGCTGTGGCGCTTGCTTCCCTGCCCCTCCATGGTCCAGTCCTCACCACCGCCTCGGATGGTTTCCTTGGAAACATATGCAAGCTTAAATTGGATTGACATTCACTTAGTGGACAGATGGAGTTTGGAACAGCCCAGTGCCTGAAATTCAAGGCCGAGTCTTGGGATATGTCACATTACCAGTACAAAAAACTCCCCGCTCCCCAAACTTTGAAGGTTAAGGTTCACCCAATTACTCCGTAATGAGCTTCGAGGTGGCATCCCAGGCAAGGTCAGCGATTTCCCATTGTGCCTGCGTGAAAGCATCGGGGCCAAGCACGCGACAACATTTTTGTTTGGGGGGGGCGGGGGAAGGATTTGATTTTGGGGAAGGATGGAGAAAACAGCTGAGTTCTGAAGCTCATTAGCTGTTTCAGGCAGGACAACCGATGCAAATCACACGTTATGCTGAGCGCAGACGAGAGCCTTCCGCAGGCAGCGATGCACTACCCACGCTGTAACCATGCTCCTTTGCACCAAAAATCTCGGCATTAGGCTCAAGTTATTCCGAAGGACTGATGCTGACCCGCAGCCCCCTTCCTCCCCAGCTCCAAGGGGGACAGGGTTTTTAATCACACCTTTATAGCCCTGGAGGTGCCAGAAGTGCAGTTTCAGCAAAGCTGGTAATTTATTCTGAAGTGGGAATTATTCCCTGGCTCTTCTTCCACTACACAGGAAGAAATGGAAATGGCAAGAAATGGCTTTTACTTTTTGAAGGCTGGCTGAGCAGCGCGTTCCCAACCACGCTCTGTCCCCTCTGACGGGATTTGAAAGGATTCACCTCTTTGCAACCAGAACGCAGGGACAGTAGAAATCCCAAATAACTACATTCCTAGGGATCTCCCATGAAATCCAGCGTCTAAGAAAGGGAGAGACAAGATGCCAGGGCTCTGGTGAGGGAAAAAGGGGGGCAGGCAGCAGGCACTACGTGTTCTGTATGCAGATGCCCTACCCAGCACGTGGTCACTGTACGTACCACCTCTAGATAACTGAGAGAGTTGGGGCTACAGTGATTCTTTAGGGCACAAATCCCCAAAACGCCTGGCTCACTTCCGTGGCTTGTGCAGTTTGCTGAAGCCTAAGGAATTCCCAGTCTGGAATTTACCTGGACGAGTCATCGGGATTTTGCCATTTAGCCACGACTTGAAGAAAATCTCCTCCGTCTACGCGTGACTGTAGCTGCCAGATCCTTTTCCTCTGCTCCCCTGCTGCCCTCGGCGAGACCGGCTGCGTCTCCTTACCCTGAACCAGCTCCAACCTTGCTTTCCCAAGCTGATTTTGACCGAGCTAGACAAAGAAACAAACCCAAACAGCCTCTTGCATCTGTTCTTGGGTTTTGTTTTACAGTTGCAGAACCCAACTCCCGCTGCCCACTCGTTTCCTTCGCAAACCAGTGCTTCCCTCCTTCCAAATCTTCCACGTTTACCAATGTGCAACTATTGCTGCCATTCCTCCCTGCCTGCATTCCCCCGGTGCCTCTCCATCCCCTCCAGAGAGATTCCTCAATGCCCCTCTCCACACCACCCCTCCCCACCACCAAATCCTTTTCCTTTTTATGGCATTCCCAAACCCAAATCAGCAAGAATGCGCTCCATCTGCCAACCGCCCTAACGCTTCCAGCCAACGACCGCGTAACGCCGCGGCTCTCGCAAAGCCTCGGGCCCCCTCCAGTTCAGGGACTAGTTAAAACGCTCCCTAACGAACTTCCCCAGAGAGGGTTCGGCGCGCGAGGGTGCTTCCCGGCTCGGGAAGCATCCGCCGGCAGCGTGCTGCCGCAGCCGCATCTTCTCCCCTCCAGCCTGCAAGTCAACCCAACCACCTTCCCCTCGCACGCCTGCGACTCCCAGTTTCCTTCCCTCGCGGGCGATTTAGGCCCATTCCAGGTATTCCACAGGCACCCCCCGGGATACAGAGACGACAAGCGGCAGAGGGTAACGCGGCGCGAAGGCAGGCGAACGCTCGCTGTTCTCAGCGCGGTGCACAGGCCACGGCCAGGAACAATAGAAGGCCATGCACGGCGTACGTATGAAGCAGCACAGTTCAGCGATGCCCGCGGATCTCGATGCTTCTCCAGCGCTGTGATTTTATTTAACGGATGATAATACAGACGCTGGGGAAAAAAAAAAAAAAAAAAGCTGCCAGCAAAGCGGTTTTATTCAAATCAATGCCAGGAAAACGCCTCCTTCTTATTTCTAAGAGCACGGTAAATAATTTGAAATATTGATACACGTGCAGGGAATAAAAGCCAAGGTATTTTCTTAAAAATATAAATAATAGTCAAGCCTGCTGAGCTGGGCACGCTGCACAGAATCAAAGCCGAGCACGAGAAAGCCCTTCACAAAACTGCCTGAAGAACAATGGGTGCCAGCAAGCGCTCCTGTGATGTGGCTTACAAAGGGGGGTGGGGGGAAAAAAAAAAAAATCATCGTTTTCTTGTTTAGTCACACCTTTGTTCAGGAGAACTGGGACATGAGGAATACAGCAACCGGCAGCTCTGAGCCCAGCCGTCACCTTATTCCAGAACACAGCTCGTTTAACATAAATCCAACGCTCTTCAACGCCAAAACCACTCCAGCCCAGCCACGCGGGAGCCCACGTGCCACCTCCAGCAGCGCCTACAGCCACCACACACAGGACAGCCCCCAGGTCGGCAGCGTATCCCAGCAGGAAAAACCCACCTGGGCCGCCCGACACCCCTGTGGGCAGGGGAGCCCCAACACCTTGCACCCCGGAGCCTCCCTGCTCCCAGCCGCTCTCCGGCACCGAGCTGACGCCCTGCCGACGCCCCCAGACCTGTGTCACGGCGCTCGGCCACGCGTGTCACAGCAAACCCCTCTCCAAAGTCCCCGCTGGGAGACGTAAACAGCGGAGGAAGGAGAATCACAAAGCGCAGGACCGAAAGCAGCCCTGGGCAGGAATTCAGCCCGGCACCCTCAACGCAGGTGCACCTAGAAACCGAGTCAGAATTTTTAAAAAGGTGGTAAAAGCAGCATTCCCAGCCATCCCACACGTGAAAAGCGTGGACGTCGGGCCATGAACACCCCGTGCTCTCGGCGAGCTGGCATGCTCCATCCCCATCCCAACCTCCTTGCCGTACTCCACCGCCGACGGCACAGCTGGGACACCGAGCGCGACGCCCCGTCAGCACCAGACTCACGGCGCGTGACGCTGCGTGGTCCCACGTTTTTAACTGTCCCAGAAAAGGGATGTTCAGTTCCCCATCGCCGAGGGGCCGGTTAACGTCTGTCCCGGCAGCCTGGCACCCAAGAGCACCCAGGCAAAATCGGAAGCGTGCCCCGTCTCATTTCTGACCTGCGTGGCGTTAATAACCACACCCCCTCTGCGAAAGACGTCACGAGAGTCCACGTACACCAACCACCAGCCGGACACCGGGAACATCTCTGCTTCTCCAGACAAGGCACCCTCGTTTTCAGCCACGTTTCGGCAGAACCGGTGCGCAGCACTGCTGCAGCGGAGGGGCTTCCACTACAGTTCAACTCCAAATATTCTCTGGAAATCCCATTACTGTAACACTGACAGATCAAGAGATTGGCAGCTGAGGTTCAGGGGCTCGCCAGCTCTCCATACTCCTACTTTGCTTGGGTTTCCACCCGCTTTGCAAGAGAAGGAACAACATACAAGAGATGAATTAAATTCCAACGGCGCAAATATTTACAGGGGACGGAACAGGCACAAAATTGACGTTAAATCAGATTTATATTTATTCTTCTTAATGACATCCTTTGGTTGAACTTGTTAATGACAACATCAGCCCCTCGTTTTGCTTCACAGCGAGATAAAGATTTTCGTGGTCCTGTTCTTCTAAGGGAAGATCATTTATTTTTTACTCTCGCGTTTAACAGCCCTGCGGCTTGACTTTATTCCGCCTTTTTTATAATAAAGCTGCACGGTGGAATATCAAGCCCAGGCAGTATCTGGACAAAGCCCTATTGCATCGTCCCATACAATCATATTTCTTTCCACCTTAAGAAACAAACCCAGTAATGTGACATTTAAGCGCATTTCCCCCCTCTTTAAAGAATATCGGTTGCCAGAACAGGGTTAAATCGCAATGGTCTCGTTGGAGGTAACTCGGACACTCAGAGCAGCAATCCGGCCATGAATTTGAACGGTTTTTGGTCATTAAATAATCTTGCACCAAAGGCAACATCCCCCCCGGCCCCCAACCGCAGTTTGCATCCAGAAGCTACGAACATTCCCCAGCCCTGACGCTCATAGGAACTATCTGAGGACAGGCGCAAACCCGCAGCCGCAAATACAACCAGTTTACTCCCAGCTCACCTACAACCCCCCTGCAAACACACCGCGAGGGGAAGCAGAGACCAAACCGGACACTCAGAAACCACCCCCCGGATTCGGAAAGCCCTGGAGACCACCAAACTCCCCCGGCCATCGCAGCCACGGCCACCCTGGCCCACGACAGCCGCGAGCTGGAAGCTGGTTTTAGCTTTACGCCTTCTGTGGGGCGTTTGTTTTGCAGTTTCTGGATTTCCCACTTACCTGGGCGGCTGTTTCACGTATTACGAACAACACGATAGTTGCGACTTCGTTAGTTCGGCTCGTTGGGCATGGAGTGGGGCTCGCCCCCGGCGCTGCTTCCGTGGGGTGTATCACCACGGTTAACAGATGGGACTAAAACAAAAAAAAAAGCCCCACATCCTTTTGGGTGCAATATTCCACATCTGAGCGTACATTCCCGGTTCTGCAGCACCAGACATAATCATCCATTCATTTTCTCGTGAGCCGAGCTTCACGCCAGACAGCGAGCGCGCCTTTGCCTACGATTCCTCGTTATTTTTTCAATTGTTGACTTTGGATAGATTTGCTGCTAAGGGTTTATTTTCAGTGCTGCAGCAGTACTAGAAAAGCAGTGGCTGAAGGCTCTACTTCCCCAAATAATCACCAAGCGCTATCTAAATCGGATATCCACCGCCCGTACCAGCACACGCGTCCCGCGGTCCGTACAGCCCCCGAATCACACGGCAGCAATTAACACCCTCACAGCAAGCAAAATGAGCTTAGGTATCCTGCCCGGAGAAGTTAAAGCAACAAACAGACGAGGCGGCTGCCGGAGCGGTGATGCAGATGACCGGCACGAAGGACAGAGCACCAGCATCAGGCTAATTCAAACAGCCGGAGGAGAAAACCTCAGCGGCTTCTGGAACCGCAACAATTCTGCCACAGGACGAAGGTTGCGACCGTCTTCTCCCCCAAACGCCACGTTTCCAGGCGGCGTTACGTTGTTCCGCGCAACTGTCACCGTCAGCCCGCGGCAACGAGAGCGGCCGGAAAGGATCCACCCTCACAAAGTTGAGGGAATCGTTTTCACGCGCGGTTTTGCCGTTTCCCAGCTGATTTGGTTTTTTTTTTTTACACCTATAAGCGCCGCTACACTTCACCGCGGCGGCGACGCTGGAGAACAGCAGTTGGAAAGCTCGTGCCGCTGCACTGAATTCATTAGAAAAAACAAACAGAAATCAATGTTTAAATCCAAACCGTCCTGTTGAATCAGACCAACACACAGTTTCCTATCGCAAGCAAATATTTAGATAGTTCCAGCTGAAGCTCGAGGACGATTCAGGTAGCCAGGACATGACAAATGTGAAGGATAGATCGGGATGAATATGTTAGCAGGATATTTCTGTTAAAGCGATCAGCAGCGGGCTGGTATTTAAATCACATTAAGATTTCAAAAGCATCAGTCTATCACTCCGCTCGCGTCACCCTACCTCGCACGAGCGTAAGGACTGGAAACCTTAAAAACAAGACCCCGAGAGACGGTCCCGCAACCGCAGCCCCCAAGATCCCGCAGAGCCCGCCAGTCTGGAGCGAGCGCTTTCTAATTGTGGCAAACTGACGGACAGATCAATTAACCAAGCTAGCAAAAGCCCAGAAAAGCCGTTCGCTTTGAGGTTCGCCTGCCCCTGACGATGACTTCAGATGGAGAGCGAGCACGAGGGGCAGCTGTATTCTTTAAAACAAAACCAAAACAGGACCTCTTTCAGATAAGCACTCGTGGAAAAGAGAAAGGGGGGGATGGCAAACAGAATAGACCCCTAAAGCGTGTATTTTCCGAGTTTTCATGGCTTCTTTTTGGAAGGATGGGGGTCCCCGCGCCCGGGCAGGGGGAAGAGATGCGGGGCACGAGCATCCCCACGTCGGTGGGTGTCTGTCGAGCGCAGCCCAGGGAGCTCTCGCCCGTCTGCCGAGATCTGCCCAGTCACATGCGCCGGCTCCTGCGCCTTGTAGAAGCAGCTGGAAGAGAGGGAGCCAGGGAAGCTGCCTCCATTAGGAGCCACCGCCACACAAAAGGAGAAGAGGAAACAAGCCCTCAGCCACCGGAGCTACCCACAGGAAAAGAGATGTCCAGGGCCACGGGGGAACGCGCGGCAAGCGTGGCCGGGGGGGTTAAAACGCCACGGAAATTAAACCTGCGCCACCGTCCCCCCCGAAAAGGCCCGATGGCACCTGCGCCCACCCCGACAGCCGGTCCGACCCCGCGCGGGGTGGCCGGCGCCACGCGATGACAAAGTCGATGAACTCGCCCGGTCAATTAACGGCCGCCCAGGCCGGGGGTTTATTGCCACGCTCAGGCGGGGGCCCCTTCCCCGAAGAAACCCACCGCCACGCCTGCCCCGAGCAAACTTCTCGGTGGGTCGAACCGGTTCTGCTCTCGGCTGCCGCCCCGAAATACCCGCCCCGGCCCCCGGAGGGGCCGGCACGGAGGGAGCCGGAGGGGAGCGGCTCCGGCAGCCCACGCTCCTGCCCGTTTTCCACGGGAATCGGCCCAAACCCGGCGACGTTGGCACCATCCTTCGCCCTCCCGCTGCACGCACCCCCGGGGCGATAAGCCCACACCGAGCCCGCACCGGTTCCGGCTCCCGCAACTTCCCCGGCCCGGAGGCCTGGCCCCCCCATCCCCCCCCCCCCCGCCGCCTGTCAGACGGCCCCACCGCCTTTGTCCTGCCGGGCTCGCCCCAGGGGAAGACCCGCCGGACCGGGGGGGTCGGGGAGCGACGGGACTCTGCCTCGCACCGCCGGGACTTCGCAAGTTAACGGCCGCCCGCACCTGAGGGCGGCCCGGCCCGGCCCACCTGCCGCCGAGGCCGCTTCCCCGCGGGGCGCCGAGCCGCGGCCGCCCGCGATGCCCTCGCAGGGCTCCGGCCGCCGGAGCCGCCCACCCCACTGGGCGAGGAAAGTTCCCGGTGGCCCCGCGTCCCACCCTCCCCATCCCCCCGCCCCGGGGCGGCGGCGGCACCTGCTCCCGGCCCGCCGGAGTTCACCGGGGGCGGAGGGGACGAGGCGGCGCCGCGGGCTCCTCCGGGCGCTCGGCACGGCCGCATGGGGACTCACCGGGGCGCGCTCCCGCGCCGCGGGGCTGCCGCAGGCCCCGTCTGGGGAGAGATCCAGCGACGGGAGCCCTCCCGAGGCGCCCGAGTCCCGGGCTCCACGCTGCTGCGTCAGCGCCGCCTCCTCCTCCGCCGCCTCTTCGGCAGCCGCCCGGCTGCGGGATGGGGATGAGGCGCCCCCGCTGCTGCCGCCGCCCGCCCTCGCCGCAGGGCGTCGCGATCCGGCGCGGCCCGGGCGGGCGGCGCGCAGAGGCCGGGAGCGGGCGGACGGGCGGGGGCGGGTGCCGGGGCCGCGGGGAGGGGGGGAAGGAGGAGGAGGAGGAGGAGGAGGAGGAGGCGCCGCCACCGCCGCTCGCCGCCGCGAACTCCCCGCAAGCCGCGAGCCCCTCCGTCCTCCTTCCTGCTTCCTCGTCCGCAGCCAATCGCCGGCCGCCGCTCCGCCGCTCGCTCCGCCGCGCCGGCCAATCGCGAGCGCTCCTGGCCGCCGCCACCGGCCAATCGCCGCGCCCGCCCCCGCCCCTCGGCCTCCCCCCCCCCCCCGGTCCCTGCCCCCCCCCGCCCCCCCGGCCCCGGCCCCCCCCGGGAGCCCCTCACAGCCCCGGCCGCGCCCGCTCCCCCGCCCTCCCCCCCGCGGCCCGGAGGTACCGGGATAAGCGCCGCGGCGGGGGTGCCGCCCCCCCTGGGGGGACACAGCCAAGCTGGGGGCGCGGGGAAGCCCCCGAGCCCGGCGGTTTCCCCGCAGGACGGGGCCGTGAGGCGCGGCGGAGCGCCGTCCTGTCAGCCTCGCGCTGCCGCCGCCGCGGCCACCGGCGCTTTCCCCAGCGGAGCCTGTACCTCCCCCATCGCCCCGAGACGCCTTCACACCCCGGCGCCGTTACCGGCGCGTCCCCGCCCGGCCACCGGCGGCCTGCGCGGCCCGGCAGGCCCGGGTCCCGGGGGGGCTCCCGCCCGGGTGGCCGCTGGTGTGTGTGTCCCCCTCCCCGCTGAAACCGAGTCCTCGCAGCCAAACTCTGGGAAAGTTGGAAGTCACGGAGGGGGTCGGCACGCGGTGCGGGAGCCGGGGGGGGGGGGGGGGGGCACAGAACGGGAAGCGGAGGGGGCCGGGGCCGGGGTCGTTCCCACCCGCCTGGGCCCGGGAGGGCCAGGGTCGGGCACCGGCTACAAAGCCCCTCCTTGGCTGGTTGCTTCCCCCCGAGCAGCCCCATAACCCGCAGGGATGAAGTGCCCTGCGCCTTTCGGGAGGGCCAACGGCGAATTACCGGGTACCCCAGAGCTTCCCCGGCAGCCCGGCACCGGGACGCGTGGCCTCACCAGGACGTGTGGCCTCACCGGGACGTCTGTCCTCACCGGGACGTGTGGCCTCACTGGGATGTGTGGCCTCACCGGGACATGGTCTACGTGGACCGCACCAACAGGCCCGAGACAGCCATTTCTTCTTCTTCCCAACCAGGGGAGCACCTGTAACTCTCATTCTCCCCGAAAATGGGTTTAAAAACCTAAAGGAGATGCCAGCCGCAGCAGTTACTTCGGTATTTGACCAGTGGTGTGGTATCTCTGGCAGGATCACGGTCCCCTGCCGCTGCCGTCTCTCCATCGGTTGCAGAATGGATTTTTTTGCTTGTCCTATTTCTTCTAAACCTAGCCAACTTCTGAACGCGAGCAACTAGCACGTGGGGCAGGCAACGCAGAGTGCACCAGGAGAGACAAATACACAGAGGACGAGTTAACCCCCTCCTCACGCCCCCAGGGTCTGCTTGAAGTACAAACCGCAGGTGGCGCGGGAGGGTGAAATGCTTCCTCTGCCTTGTGCCTGTGGCTCTTGGTCCACGAGGACGCGGCAGGCAAGATCGGGCACTGGCATGAGCTTTGCAGGACCCAGATCAACGCAGGAGAAGATTGAGGGAAGATTCAGCTACTTGGAGACACCAAAAACGTGCGGTTTCCTTTATATCTGAAGTTCAAAGCTGAAGTTTCTCTTCCTTTGTGGACAAGAAGAGTGGTAAATCCAACTGTTCTCCACAATCAGGGTTTGTGAGCTCTGAGCAGCAGCAGCTCCCGCACGATGACCGAGTAACACTGGACATCCCAGGCCTGGCAGCACCGACTTCAGGCACGGTAGCACACGCAGGAAACGGGATCAGCCCTTTCTTCTTGCCCCGTCGAACCGTGGCTGATGGCTGGTGACCGTGAGCTGGGCGGATAAACTGTGCTCACCGTGGTGTTTCAGGAGTGTCCTCGGGGAAGAGAAGGCCCATCTAGAGGGTCAGAGCTTGGCATGCCTCCCAAATTTCACTAAAGAGCCTGTCCCGGGCAGGCTGTGACCGTGCTTTGCAGTGCAGTTGCCCCCCGTCTGTCACACACCGAAGCTGGCGCTTGGTGGGGTGAAGATGCAGCCTCCTGCAGGACTATACTTTTTTTTTTTTTTTAATAAGTGGGTTTGTGGCAAAAAGCACATGACAACCTGCTCCCTGCGGCACGCTCCCTCTAGCCCTCCATCGCTTGCCTTAGGGGTTAGCAATTCTCCTTAAAAAAGCTCCTATATCACCCCGTTTCCCTGCTTTCCTGCGGGGCTGCGATGCAGAAATGCTCCCTCGGGACGGGACTCCGTTTATCACAGCCGAGCATCACCAGGATCGTTCCAGAAGCGCAAAGAGTTGCCTGTCTCCTCGGCCCGGCGCTGCACGGCATTGCTTCCACCTGGAAAGCAAAGGCAGCTCATAGTGCTGCCAAAGTGACCCCTAAACCCGATGTTTTTAGGGCAGTCCTCCCCTCTGCTGTGAGCCCTGGCCAACGGGAGGGTAACTGCAGCGCTGCTGGGCACCAGAGCGAGTGAAACTTTGGTGTAACGCAGAGCGCACAGTCGTTAGGTGTGTTTGAGCGACCTCAGAAACCGCCTTGGCCTCAGGTAGCTAAACAGGACGGATGCGGAGCGGGAAAATGAGGAGACTGGAAATTGTAAAGCTTCAGGAACGGCGTGTTGCTGCTGTGATGTTTGCTGTGTGGATGCAGGAATTTAGGAGGGATGCTCAGGGCTGGTTTTGCACGGGAAGAGGAGCGGAGCCCCTCCGAGCACTGGCTGCCCCAAACCTCCTGCATGGAGCTACCCACGATGAGGCTGCAAATAAAAACCCAGCGCGACTGAAAGGGGCTGTGTGGAGATAAAACAGCCGCCCGAGGGTTCAGCCAGCCACCCCCAGCAAAGGCCTGCCTGAACCAGGGATCACCCGGCTGCGGCAGGGTAGAGGTTTTCTCTCCCCCAAACAGGAGAAGCTCTCCAGGAGGTTGAGTTAGGGGCACGGAGACCTTGATCCTGGCCAGTGGTTTCTAACATCCTCCCTGCTCAGCAATGTTTTTTGTGGGATAACAGTATAGGTGTAAAATACCTCCCTCACGCACACTTTGAACTCTTGCACTTCATGGAGAGGCAGGGCACGTTAATGAACCCCACATTTTAATTAGTGGTTCTTGGGTAGCCCCCAACCCGCCCCTCCCACCATGCCTGGTCCTTGTTAGCTGATGCCACGCTGCGACTCCAGCAAAGCAGCCGTAAACCCTCAGCTTCACAGCATGCAGGAGGCAAATCCTTGGACAAAATTCATGCTGGGGCTTTAACGATAAGCATCAGGTGCTTTTTTGGTGAAGGTGCAGGTGAGGCCACCTCCCAGGTGTTCGGAATAGGAGAACATCTGGAGCATGGACGGGATGAGGATGGAGGACTGTGCGAGAGTGGGAAGCACGACAAAGCCATCTGCAGAGCTCCCTCCCTTTTGAGAAACTAATTTATTCTGGAGTGGGGCCTTTCCCTGTCCCTTTCTCCAAGCGATGAGGGGAAAAAAAATAATTATCAAGCTAATTGCTGATTACAGAACAATATGGCTGCGTGTCTGCTGTTCTTCAACCTGTCAGCAGGGAGGCACGGAGGAGACATGGGGTTTGGCTTTTTCCTTCCCTCATTAACGAGGAAGAACAAACCACCAAAGCCGAACACACGATCTTCCTACCCCGACTTCTGGCCGGTTTTTTGGGAAGGGGACAACACCCAGGGCTGTTCTGCTACCTGCTGCTGCAGAACAGGGATCTGCTGTCGCCACACTCCCCGTCTCATTATCTGGGCTACGGCAGCGACTTGCTGAGGTTGTCCCCACTGGCAAAAGAGGGTGTAAAGCCCCAGAGCTGTGGGGGGAGCTGGGGCCGGTCCCACGCGGGCCAGGGAGCAGCAGAGATCAAGGGCTGGATTTTCTCTCATTGCACCCCTCATCTTAACAGCTACTGGGGTGGGAGAGACATGGAAAACTGCACCAGCACTGGAAGGTAACGGACAGGAAAAGAGGATTTCACCACTAAAGGCCGGTGAAAAGAATCTTTGCATTTCTTGACTCTTTGTTTCGGGAGGAAAAGCTTGATTTGTCCCGCAGGAGCATTAACAGCAGAGAGGCTGGGGAAGAGCCCCAGCACCACCCTGCTCACTGCCCATCAGCAACCCAGGCTGGGAGGAGGGATGTTTGCACTGTGCACCACCAGAGCAACACTCAGAGCTCTTTCAACCTTCAGGAACAACCGTGGCAAGCTTTAAAAAGTCACGGAAAAATGGAATAAAAGGAAAAATCCCTCAGCAATGCTGCGAGGAAGCCTCGAGCTGCGGTGTGGGTGCTGTTGGCCTCCCTTTCTAGCACAAGTTGGGCAGCTGTGCACCCCTGGGCATGCACACCCACAGCACTGCAAACACCCTGCCGCTGATGGAAAGCTCGCAAACAGGCACGGAAGCTTAAGCAACAGGCTTAATCTGAGTAAGGTCACACAGTAAAAGCAACCACTTGCAGCAGTCTGGAGGATCCTGCACCGACTGGTTCCTCCGTCAGGCCTTGGGGAAGGACTTGGCTGCAGGGAAGAGCACAGTGCTTCTGCGAGGGGGAGGATCACCAGCCCTCACCGTTCCAGGCAGCCTCCGTGGCCACAGACACAGCTTAATCCCATCCCCTCTGCTCAGGATCCCTGCGGTCGTGTCTTTGCGTGGCTCCTATCTGATTGCAGTGACAGGGCTGCGTTAAAAAGTCCCCTTTACGTCAGCACGTGGCAGCTGCATCCTTGTGGTTCCCTCCACCAATGGGCCGGCATCAAGACAGCACCCCCAAATCCACAGCAGCGGACTTACCCGTGTCTCAGCGTAAAAAGCGCCTGTGCTGGCTCCAGTGGCAAAAGAGCTGGGTTTTAGTGGTCCCCCTCCTTTCCTTCCCCGCTCTGGGGCTAACCCAGTAAATACAAAAGGCCAAACTAATTCCTAGCGGAGCTCTGCTGACCGACTTGGAATGATATTACACCAAAAAAGCAAATTGGCTGCCGGTGTTTAGGTACGCAGGCTACCAGCTGTGGTTACGCAGGCAGCTTCCTTTGAGATTTCTGTTTAAACATCAGCTTTCGCTCGGTCGTAGCTGGGTGAAATATTTCCCCTTCTCCATCAAAAGAAGTCAGGAGGGATTCGGGCTAGTTGAGAGGGGTCTGCCAGCACAGAGGTATCGTACATGACCTCATTACCTACCTGGAAAAATGGCAAATAAAAAGTACTGTATGTGTGTCTCGGGGAATCACCTGCAGGTTTTTGGCTCTTTCACTGCTATGAAGGTTTAATTTGGGGGTTTAGTTTTAGAAAAGTTGATGCTGCTTGTATCGGATGCTGTTGTCTACCAAGCAACAGTGCCAGGGAAGTTCCCCCCATGTGCGCTGCAGAAGAAGAGGGATCGCTCTGCTGTATTTCTCATCTCACCTTTAGCAAGGAATAAGCAAGCACCATCAGCCAAATCTATTGGTGGAGAGAACAGACGGAGGGACAATGAATTCTGCTGGAGATGAGCTTGGGGGGGGGGAACAGCACAGCCAGGAAATGAGACCTGGGTTAAATTAAAGCAGAAAATCACAAGAGTAAGAGTTAAAAACACCCCTCGGTGTTATGATGGCCAGAGGTGAATGTAGGTGTGGGCTTAAATATATGGCAGAATAAGGATTAAAGCCGAGGACGCTGCTTGACGAGCTGGGTCGTGGTAGTGCTAGTGAAAAATTCATATGCACGGGAAGAATAAAATGTTATGCCTCACGTTCCCTAGGTAGCCATTATTTGATGAAGTGTGATTCACAAAACCAGGGAGGCTGGAGAAATCCGAACACAAAACACATGTCCCAAAAAGACATGATGGGAAAGCAAACAGTAATTATATGACCATCTGCGAACGGCGATGCTCGCGGATGGGGCTGGAGCGGGCTGCGAGCGCTGGTGCAGCTGCCTGGCAGGGCTGCGGCGAGCAGGGCCGTTCCTTTGCCCCACGGACGGTTCCTGGGCTCGGGGCAGCGCGTTGCCTGCGGTCAGCTCGGCTAAATCAGTGGGAACAAAGCCAGCGCTGTGTTTACAACTCGCAACAGTGACTTTTTCTCCTTGCACGGAACTAATACAGGAAACGGAGTAAGAAATCCCGAAGGCACCGGCTCGGCCAATCTCTGTTTCCATAGGAAACAGCTGCATCACCGGTAAAAACTTCATCCCCTTCTCGGTGTGACCCTCAGGGTGGACGGGAGCTGGTGCCAGCACACGGACGTGCCCTCGGCGTGGCAGAGGGGACAGGGCTGCTCCTCCACGATGCCGGGCGGTTGGTTGCATTGGGCTGACCTGTTTGGGTGTCCGGGAGACCGGGGAGGTGATGTCTGGGGGGAAAAGCAGGGAGGATGTGGGGTTTGAACTCACTGCAGCTGGATCATCTGCACCCTGGCTGCCACGGCTCTGGCTCCCCGGGTTTAAAACAGAGAAGATCATACTGTTCTGCTTACTGGAGGCGTTGCACAAGCGGCTAAATATCCGCATGCTGTGCTAATGCCGCTGCCTCGGCCAGGCACGACCTCGGAGTAGGTGAGAGAGCCTTGGGGCAAACGGAGAGCCGGAGGAATGGGAATGAAACCCCCCCTGCTCCTCCATACCAGCTCCAGCACCCACAGCCCCAGCACCCCGGTGTCCCAGGCAAAGGTGAAATCGTGGGTTCAGCATGATTGCGGGGGGGTTAGGAGCATCCCTGCTCTCCCCACGGACATTTCTGCACGGGGGCCACCGGGGAGCACTTAGCCTTCAGCCCTTGGCCAGGATACTTGATTTAGATAGAGGGGAGATTGAGGTAGGACATCAGGAAGGAATTCTTCCCGCAGAGGGTGGGGGGCACTGGGACAGGTTCCCAGAGAAGCTGTGGGTGCCCCATCCCTGGGAGTGCCCAAGGCCAGGCTGGATGAGGCTGGGAGCACCCTGGGCTATGGAAGGTGTCCCTGCCTGTGGCAGGGGGTGGCACTGGGGGGCTTTAAGGTCCCTTCCCACCCAAACCATTCCATGATTGTATGATTTACTAACCGAGGGGTTTGCGCTGCCAAGGCGAATCATCCCTCCTCCGTCTTTCTGCCCGGACTGGCACAGTAGCACTCTGGGCTACGGTCTCCAACCCGGCACGAGTGTCATCACCACCAAGGCTCGTACCCACAAAACCCATCTCAAATATTATGAGCTGGCCAGGAATTGTGTGACCTCTGCAGAAAACGCCCTTCTGCTATCCCAGTTTCCAGGTTCGCTGAAAGATGCTGTTGCGCGGAACCCCATGAATTTGTGGTGAATCCAGCTGCAGACGACTGGAGGTGTGAATTAGCGCCCAAGCTAAGAAAACGCAGGCAAAAAGGAAGATGGTGTTTCTCAAAATGGACTTTGCTCGTTCATTTTATCATTTGTAGCTTCATTTGAATTATTTATGATAACGCTTCGTAGTGGCGTCGGTAGCGTGTGTTGTGAAAATAGTGAAATCCCGTTCACACGAGGCTCCGCGCTATTCAGTCTCTGCAGGAGGGTGAGGAGAGGCTGCCAGGTGTTGCACACTGAGCGCAGCAGGGAGGGGAGCTCGGAGGTTCCCCGCTGGTTAGAAGCGGTTTCCAGTTGTCAGTCCACTCTGGGTGCATTTGCATGTGCTGCTCGACGGCCACCCGAAATAAAAGCGCCCTGGCATGGGAGATTCCTCGGCTGGTGCCCACACAAAAGCCAGTTTTTCCCCAAAGTCCAAGCCGATGCGGTACGGCTCCTTGAGAGTGCACTCACGTCATTAAAAACAAACCCCGGCTACGTTAAAACCCCCAGACTGGGGCGGGTCGTTCAAGCTCAAAGTAAACCCATTCAGGGGTTTTGCGTGTTGTGACCTCAGAAAAACCGGTGGGTTGATTGAACGTGGGGACGATACACCCCCGGCTTCCTTACTCTGCCAAGATTTAGACCGCTGAGCACGCAGGGAATGCATTTATCTGTAGATCGCTCGGACTCATGGATTAATTCTTCAGGCTTTCTGACTAAAGGTGGCTCAGGCTTTTCAAAGCAGTTCAGCCCTGGAAGCGTTTCTGGGCGAACCCGGCGCTTCCTTACTCGGCCGATTCGCTTCGCTCCGCACCACGCGTTCGGCACGTGCGGAGAAGGTTTGGAACGCAGCTCACCCGGATCTTCGCTGACGTTGATGCACTGGCTTAGTGTGAGCTGCCCTACTGCCATTTGGCTGGAATCTCGGCAAGTTTTGCCTGTGGCCGCTGAGGCCGCGATGACACGGGACACCATGATGCCAGGCTTTTTGGATCAGAACCCCTCATGCCTCCACCGCGGGGCTGCCTTAAGCACTTCATCTCCAGTGATGCCCTTCAGGTACCTCAGTGCTGAAGCTTTAGAGTAAAAGGCACATGGAAAAGCACCTGGGGGTACACTGGTGTGAGAAAAATACCCCCCCATCGCTTCCAGTAACCCTTGGAGGTCAGTCCTGATGCAGGGCACAAGGACCTTCGTGGGGAAGCGGTACCAGTACCACGGTACCATGACGGCACAAAACCAGCAAAAACAAACCCCATTTTAGGGGTCCAGAGTTAGGGTCAGAGCTTGGAGGTTGCTACCGTGGGTACCTGAACCCCAAGTACCCCCAAAACCTCAGGCTTCCATCACTCAGCCAACCTTTTCCCTGACTCCTTGGTACCGGGTTCTGCCCTGCTGGGTGTCAGACAGGCTAAGGGAGCCCTGGAGAGCCCCTTCCCTTCGGACCTTGACCCGGACCACTCCCACGCCAGGATCCCTGGGCAAAAGATGACAGCAGCTCTTTGCTCAGCAATAAAACAGGGTGTGAAAGAGCCGCCCTTGGGCAGCCTTAGCAACGGCAGCTGCTGCCGAGAGCCAGACTTTACGTCTGAAGCACTGGAAGGGGCTGAAACTGCATCATGACCGCTGGAAAAACATCATCCCCAGCCAGATTCTGGTTTAGTGCAGATTTTGATTGCCTTCGGGGCAATGAGGAAAGCATCTGCTTGTGCCTACAGGGGCGAGGGTAGGGGCAAACCCCGTTATCTGGGCAAGTGATGCTACACGGCGGGACGGGAACCTCTCGCGGGAACGGGCACCGGCGGGTGCCAGGAGACAGCATCAGTATTATTTCTTGTCTGGCTGGAAAACCATCCCAGCTCCCAAGGTATGGCATCTCTCGCCGGCCAGGCTTGTGAGGCTGTTTCTAGAGAGTTTGTCCTGGTTCGCTGGGATGGAGGTACCCAGCTCCCTGGGTTTGGTGGGAGAAAACGCAGAGCGCACCCACCTGCCTGAGTAGCTCTGGCACGTTTCTGCTTTGCTGAGGAGCTGCTGCCCTGAGTTTTCCTGAGCCTTGCTTATCTGCTCTCATGCTCCGGAGGAATGGGATATGCAATATATAATGTATAACATAAAATATAGTGCTTAATACGCTACAGAGAAGGGCCAAATTGGGCACATCCAGCCCAGGCAACCCTTGAACAGAGCGCTCAGACTCTTGGGGTTGCCTGCCACTGCCCAGTCTATAAAGAATATCAGCCTCTCGCCTATAAAGACTGTCCCAGCCTTATTTTCAGTTCATTTGAGGGGGTTTGCCACCTGTTTCCATCTCCCTAAGAATCTCCACCTTCCTTTGCACACACCGTAACTCCCCAAAGCAGGAAGCGTGAGCGGTGTCTGTACTCTCTTGTTTCGAACCTCTTTGAGGTGTTCAAATTGATATAAATATCTGTATATAAAACTTGCTTCCTCCTGCACCTCTGCAAAAAGGAGTCTCTCTTGCAGATCGTCTGTGACCAACACACTCAGGAGATGTCCTTAGGAAAGTCCGGGATGAGCTAGGAAACACGATTTTCTCCCTTTTAAACAGAGAGAAAACTTGAAGCAAAGAGGTTAGGGTACTCCTGACATGGTTTTATGTGTACAAAGAAGGAAAACGTTAAACAGGGCTTTTGCAGGCCACCTCTAAGGCTTTTTAAGAAAAAAACCCCACACCATAGAATGAAAATAAACCGTGAATGAAGCACGTGGAGCTAAATACGGAGTGATGTGCAGTTGAAAACGGAGCGACGTGCAGCTCTGAAGTGGTATTCGCCTTCGAGAAAGGGACGGATGTGTTCGCTGCAGGTCTGCAGGCGTGGGTGCTGCTTCCCCGAGCAGCGATATTCCTGCGGGATCTTGGCTCCACGAAGCCGACGCGGCTCCAGCACGGCGCTGGGTCCAGATCTGGCTTCGTCTCCTGAAGTACTCGCGTGAAATCTTAAATGCGGAAGGTTTGTCGGCGCAGACGGGTGGGTGCAGCTTCGCTGCGGGGGGCTGAGCTGAGCTGGCAAGCGCGGCACCCCCAGATACGCACACATATACATACGGTTTCAGTAATGTCATACGGAATTTCAGGTGTCTATGTAGGTCAACTGTAAATAGGGCAAACAGGGCAGATCCTGAGCCGGGGGTTGGAACACACGCGGGGGGCGCAGCCTTGCTGCTCGCCCCTTCCCCGCCGCTCGGGGCAGCCCAAGCGCCGGGGCATCGCGGTCCCCGTGGGCGTGGGGGGGTCCCGAGGGGAGGATGCTTGGGGCCGGGGGACCCCGCGGCGCCCCTGCAGCCGCCGGGGAGGGCCCCGGGAGAGGTGCCGGAGCCCGGGGCGGGGACAGCGGGGGACAAAGAGGGGAAGGGGCGGAACCGGATCCGGCGGGGGCGATCCGCGGGCCGGCGGCGGCTGCGCTCCCTCCCGGGGATGGAGGGATCGGGCGGGGCTTCTGTTACCCCAAGATATCGGACAAGAAAAGTTCATTTTCTAAAATTCTCCCACTTGTTTTTCTGGGATGAGCCATCTCTGGGTACATCCTCGGGTCGGGCTTAGGGAAAATGAGCCAAGCCGTAATAGCACCCCACGGGCTTGGCTTCGAGGGGGGACAGCCACGGTGTTGGGGGCGTCCGTGTCTGGGCCCACCGGCACCCAGCAGCCTCGTGTGCTCATCTGCGGCGGGATCCTGCGTGGGTTTTCCCTCTGTCATCTCACGGTCCCGACGGTTTTCCCAACACTTGTCAGGGCAATGTGGGATCGCAGCACCCCAAACCACCCACCCCAGACCTGTTGAAAACCCCTCGCACCCATCGCCTCTCCAAATCTGGGAGGTTGGGTTGTGCTGTGCCCATTTGCTCGTTTAGTTATGTGAAAACAGTGTTGTCGCTGGATGCTTTACTCGCAGCGTGTCCCCAGGCTCCCCAAGGTGCCCAGCGCTGCGAGGTCCACACAGCATCCCACTCGGAGGTGTCTTCAGCGCTCAGGGTTGCTTTTTCTCCTTATTTTTGGTAGCCTCAGGTCAGAGCAGCACAAGGAAGGAGCAACACCTCAACAGGCTTTGGATGGAGACACCAGGAAAAGCTCCAACAGCCTCATTAGGGCAATAACAACTTCTCAGGGGAGGAGGAAAACACACCAATTAACCTCTGATTAATCCCATGGGTCGCAGGGATGAATCAGGGTTCAGCACCCACATTTGGAAACTCACAGGGGTGCTGGGGAGCATCTGCACCCCCATCCTTGTGTGGCTGTAGGGCAGGGACCTGGCGAGCAGCAGAAGAGTTAAGACAACCACGGGGCAGTAAGTTTTAGGGGGAGGCTTGGAGTTTAGCTGTACAAATCCTATTAGCATTAACATCGGCTGCATGGCTAAATCCTTGCGTTCTGCACAGAAATGGAATCCCGAGGGGCTGGCTTAAATCAACAAATACTCGGAAAGGGAAAGTCGGGAGCAGAGGAGGGTTTGTCTGGGGTGGTGGCTCCTGTGGGAAGTGTAGGGAAGAGAGAAGGGGAGCGGGGAGAGGTGAATGTGGAAAGGGAGGGGAAAAGGGGGAAGATGGAAAGCAGAGGGGCTGGGTGGGATTTTGGGCAGCTGTGGAGTTGTCCTGCCCCATGCCCTTAACTCAGTTTTGGCACAGCACTAGGCAAGCACAAAGCTGTCCTGAGCCAGTGGTGGCTGGGGCCAGGGGTTTGGTTGGAGGTGCCGGTACCCAGTTCCCTTGGGATGGGGCTGGCCCCTCATCCCCAGACCAGAGGAGATGAGCAGGGCAAACCCAGCCGGGACAAGCTGCAGGGACGGAGATGTCCAGGGAGCCCCAAAGCTCTGGGAGCTTGCAAAGACAGGGTGGTGTCCCGCCGGTCCCACTTGTGTGTGTCCTCGAGGGATGATCGGAGCAAGCCTGTGTCTGCAGAGAGGGAAAACGGAAGCACACATCTCCCTAAGGATCCCAGAAACACAGTATTCCAGTGTTACTTGGGATGCGGCACACAGAGCTGGTTATCCCGGGTCAAAGCAGGAGGTAGCGGGGCAGGAGACCAGATTTCCAATTCAAATCCCATTTCTGCCCTTTCTCTTGGTTTATACCTGGAGACTGAAATGTCCGTCACGTGGCCACACATCCCAGGCGGGTGTACTCCAGCAGGGATGAGCACCCAGCCTTTGGAAAGGCACCTGGCTTCTCTTCAATTCCCCTTCCCACATCTCTCATTATTAGAATGAGGGAGAAAGGGGAAAGGAGAAGGACGGGGCAATCCGCCGTTTCCTCCCAGGCTTTGAAACACGTCAGCGTCAGGACCGGTCGTGATCCTGGGGGAAAAGGAAAACCATCGCAGCTTTACTGCCTGGGAATGAGGCATCTGAAACGGGAGGCAGGACCAAGGTTCTCTGCTTAGGAGAGCCTGAAAACCAGGTCACATCTCCCCGCCAGCCCCAGGCTGATGGCCATGGGGAGCTTCATGCTGTGGCTCTGCTCTCTGGTCACTTTTTGCCTTTTTTTTTTGCTTTTTTTCAGCCCGGGTTTGTCCCCCCTGATGGTGCCGAGCAGCAAATGCCACTGAATAACTTTGCAGGGTCAGCGAGTTGTAAAGAGCAGAGCCCGGGAGCTTGTTCATTCACCGGCCTCCTGTTCCTTGGGAAACGTGTGGGGCTTTGAAGAAACCACAGGCAGCGCTCGGCTCCCTGCAAATAACCTGGGGAAACGCAACGGCCACTTCAGTCAAAGCCGGGGCATCACGAGGGCTGCACGGGATGGGAACACGGCACAGCTGCCCAAGAAGGGCTCTTCCGGGGGGAACCAGGGGAAACGGGGCTGGTTCGCCCTGTGATTCAGCCAGGGAAGGAGTGAGGGATGAGCTGAGCTGGTTTTCTCAGGTTGTGACAAGTGCCTGGCGTTTTCCAGGGAAGCACCGGAGGTGTTACCTGCCGGCAACGCGAGGGCCACGGGCTGGGCAGGGCTGGCAGGGGAAGGGATCGGCAAGCCAACGCCGGCCCAGTGGGGGGAGCATGGAGAAACCCCAGCGTGGAGACACTGTGGCAGGGTAGGAAGGGCAGTTCGCCAAAAAGCCGGAAAGCCAGCAGAGCCGCCACGGCCATTGACAGTGAGGTCCTCTCCAGATGTCCGAGGGCAGCATCTCCCCGTGGGTTGGGGTGTGGGATGCTGGGGCGCAGGATGCTGGGGTGCAGGATGCTGGGGGTGCAGGATGCTGGGGGTGCAGCCGCAGAGGAGGACATGGGTCCTTCTGCAGGTGCTGCCCCACCGCCCTGGGCTCGGCAGGAGGCTTAAACCAGCGTCCTGGCCGCTGCAGCCCTTGCACGAGTGGTCAGTAACCCCGATACCCACCCTAGATACTCACGGGAGGACTTGTAATCCACCGGTCGAAAGTGTTGCCGCGGTGTGAAGGTTTGTGCTTTTCTGAGACACGGATGTACCCGGAGCAACGGGAACTTTAATTCATTAAGGCAAATCTGATCGAACTCGCGGCTGGCAAGCGGAGCTGACTACGTGTCGGACAGCGAACGCGAGCTCTCAGCAGTACGGGTGTTCACTCACCAGCAGAGTTAATCTAAAGGGGGGTTCATTCCCCGGGGCGAGAAGCCTTGATACCAAGATAAGCTGCGAGTTCAGCCATCAGACCCGGACTTAGTGCCAGAGTCTGGGAAAAACTCTGTCATCAGGGAGACACCAGATGATAATGATCGCTCTTGGCCTCAAATTAAATGACCTATTTATTCCTCTGAAGTATCTGTGACGTATGTGTGGGGGCGCAGCCTTGGTTCTGTCCCAGCCCAACACTCTAAGCAGAGGAATCGGCGGGTTTCTCAGTCCGGGGTGACCTTTTGCTGTCCCTTCCCTCACTGGTCCATTGCTGGGGTTTTGGCCGTCTGGTCAGCAGGGACCACCCCGTCGGGGCACGTGGGCTTCGGCCGTCAGCACGGGCAGCTCCGGCGCTGGCGCAGACTCTGCGCTGGAGGTCAGCGGGGTGATGGCGTTGGAGAAGACCCACCTTGCAACCTAATCACCACGTTTTCCAGGCAAAACGGTCCTTGCATCACGCTCGTGATGAGCAAAACGTTGCGGGTTGGATCCTGCAGGTCAGTGCAGTTGTCCTGACCGGAGCAGCAGGGAATTGCTTTTGGGAAGCCGTGCCAAACGCTGGTTTGTGCGGAGACACAGTCTGACAAGCTCAGAAAAACCCCAAAGGGTTCACAGTTAGCACAGAAACCATGTCAGCATCGACCGCGCTTAAACAAGGTGCGTTGTTAGCACTGTTTGGACAGAGCCTTATATCAAAAGCCATTTATTCTGCTATTACTATTCATTATTCCCTCCAGTGTTACCCTGGATGTTTGAGCTGGGATCTGCCTAATCCCGTAAAGCCCGGCTTCTCCTCGTGCCAGAACGGGGAACAAAGTCATAATTCTCCTTTTGCAGCCTCCCAGGCCGTTGCTATGGGAATGGTGCAACGTCCCCCACTCGGCAGTGCCGCTCTCCTGCCGGCGCAGGTAAGAGAGGCTTTCCGAAGGGCGGCTGCCCTGGATGGAACACTGCGCTGTGACAAGGAGCCGGGGAAGTTACGGGTCGCTCAATCAAAGTGACAGCACCCGGCTCGCAGGGGACCTGCTTTCCGCATTGTACGTGAAGGCCCGGGCAAGCCCAGCTCAGCTGGAGCTTTCTGAAGGCACCGAGATTCGTGCGTCGGGGTCTCCGATTCCTGTGGTTCTCCTGCCGCGTTTGCCCCATGTGCAGCCTTCCCCACCCCTCCCAGTCCGGGTCCCACCTCGGTCCCCAGCTCCTCACCCCCAGCTGACACCCCAACACCGGCTTCTTGTGCGGGGACTCAGCCCCCGGGTCTCTGCAGACCCGAGCCTGCTCTCCAACGGGGGCGAGGGGAGACTTCTGAAGTACAAAAACCCCCTCGAAAATAACCCCTGGGGATGCTGAGGCTGCATTTGGGGGGGGGGGGGCTGGTGGGCTAACCCCTCCCCAGGCAGGATGAGCAGACTGCACCTGAGAGCAGCAACGCCGATATCTCCTCCTGCACAATGGGGGCTGTGTCTAGCCCAAACGCCCTCATTTCTTTCCCAAAATGTCAGCGAGACCAGGTCTAAAGGCTTCCTGAAGTCAGAATTTGTCCCGGTTGCTGCTGCTTCTGCACCCACTCATCCAGGTTCCTCATCAAAGAGGAAACTTCTCACGTTAGAGAGGTTGATGTGATCTCTTGACAAACCCACACTGGCTGCTTTTTATCGCCTTGTTATCTTCCGGGTGCTTAAATAGATTTAACCACCCTCCCGCCTTACTCCAGCCTTCAAAGCACAGCCGAGCACTTTATAATCCCCTCGGTCTTTCTCTTCTCTTTGGGAAGAGGAGCAGGAGTCGATCAGCCCCTCTCCTCCCCTCTGCCATGGGACAGGGCGACAGACGGGTCAGAAATCGCTGGATCCTGAAGCTCTTCAGCATCAATAGCACCAGATGCAGAGGCACGTTGTGCAGATGGCTAAATCCCCTTTAACCTCCTCTTCCCCCAGCGAGACCCTCTGCCCTCCACTAGCCCAGGGTGCTCCCAGCCTCATCCAGCCTGGCCTTGGGCACTCCCAGGGATGGGGCACCCACAGCTTCTCTGGGAACCTGTCCCAGTGCCCCCCACCCTCTGCGGGAAGAATTCCTTCCTGATGGCCCATCTCCATCTCCCTCTTTCCGTTTAAACCCGTCACCCCTTGTCCTGTCACTCCCGGCCCTTGGGAAAAGCCCCCCCAGCTTCCTTGTAGCCCCCCAGGCACTGGAAGGCTAGATGAAAGAGGAACTGCTAAAGCAAGTACACAGCCCACAGCGGGTCCCAGCATGCAGCATCTCCCCAGCCTGCCAGGCTGGGGGTCTACCCCGGGGGATGGGGATGCAGCAGAGCCCACCGGTGCCCCGACAACCCTGGGAAACAACCCTGCAGGATGCAGGTACCTGGGAGAAAAATGCAAAAAGGTCCCGCCGGGTTGGGACTTGTTGAGCATGTTCACTACTGGCCTGGGTGACAGTGGAAATAAGGTGATGGGATGAGGCTTGGAGCTGAGGAAAAGTGGGATGAGGAAGGAATAGGAAGAAAAACTCTCCTCTATCTACCACATCCCAAGAGGGGTGCTCAAAACCTCTCCTCCGCAGCAATAGCGCGGCTTTCTCCTGGAAGGCCAGTAAGGTTTGCCCCCTGGGAAGGCAGCTTCAAAGAGCCAAGCTGGTCTCTGCCCTGACACGGCGCCGGAGTGGTCCAAGACGAGGGGGAGTGGGTTTTGCTGCCTTGAAGGGACCCCCGAGGGTGGGGAGGGCCCTGTCAGCTGAGGGGGCTGGATGAGACGATGCTTTCGCTTGTGTTGCTGTATTTGATGGGGTGGAAGCACTGATGGGGAACACGGTGCCACGATGCTGGAGGAGATGGAGTTTCCCTGTTCCCAGTGCTCCAGCAGCCACATCCCGGCACTCAGGGACCGAGATGGAACTGGCACGGCTCCTTCCTCCCATTAGCACAGCTGGGATGGATTATGTGAGTAAAAGCCACATTTTGGTGGGGAAAAATTAAAGGTGACTTCTTGAGAGGCGGAGGGTGGGTAGGGACATCCCCCCCGCAAACACGCCCCTTGCCAGAGGACTGCTGCTGCGGCAATAGCGAAGCAGCCAAAGTCCGAGGACCAGCGAGCGCAAGATGCTCTCCTCGTCTCTCTAAGCGTCCACCGGAGCGCAGTGAGGATGGGAAGATTCCCCCCAACCTGTCATTCAGAAACGGGAAAACGGGGGGAAAGATGTGATTTGCACACCTGACGGGCAGTAAATCCCCCCGAGTTTTCCTCGCGCCTCTCCTCCCGCGCTGAAGGCAGCCCCGAGGAGCGCGGCCGAGTCCCGCTCCCCACCCCCTCTTTGCCGTGATAATAATCCCTAATTTCTGATTTTGCCACCTGCACTACATTTCATAAAATTTTAATGCTAATGCTCTGCCCAGCGCAAATGGCACCAGAGCAGATGTGTAAGTGCAGCCTAGGATGAATAAATGATGGGGCTGGTGGATGCACAGTGAAGGAAGGAGAGGCTGGATGGCTCTGAACGGAGACATAATTGATTTAAATGACATTGTCCATTGTAATCACTTGGGATTTAGCTCTTTGCAGCATCCCTTATTCTGCCTGTGCCCAATTAAAGACACTGGTCTAATGACAGCAGTGGCTTGCCCACATGCAATCGCTTTTTTGTGGCAGCTCTGGGGGTTTTCTGCCTCTTTACCCCACCTCGATTATCGGACAGAGAGAAGAAAAGGAACCTGGTTGGAGTCTCAGTCCACCCGTAGCAGCCCAGGCCTGACCTTGCAGCGTGTGCTTTGGGAGCGCGGATGGGACGTTGGGAAGGGGGGAGCTGCGGCGGGAAAGCCCAGGAACAGTCTGATGCTGGAGGAGAAAGCTCCATCATGAGACGCTTCCGGAGAACAACCTGTTTGGGTTATCCGCCGGAGCGCTGGGAGGGATTTATTGCAGTATGGGAGTACCTGCAGAGGAGAAGAATATATTCCAGAAGCCCACAGGGTTTCTTTGCTCTGCTACAGACAGCCGTGAGGACCCCGGGCACGTTACTTCACCTTGTAGCACGGCTCAGTCCCGCGGGGAAGGCCTTCGCCTGGCAGGGTTAACTAGACCAGCCTGGCAAACCCGCGGCTGCCGTGGAGTTAATTACTCCCTCGGGTCCCAAGAGCTTGCCCGGCTGGGAATCCTCTCTCCCCGACAGACGCTGTGGCCCTGGGTGCGGGCGACTGTCCTGCCCCACACCCCTCCAAGCAGCTGGTATCTGGGGGGCTCTGTGCCCCCCTGCCCTGGTGAATAATGGCCCGGAGGTGGGATCTGGCAGAACCCACGGAATGTTCTGCACTTCACAGAAAAGAGCTTTTTTGGCACCTCTGGAACAAGCTGTGCCGCAGCGCATCGGCGTTTTAACCATCGTCTCCTCTCTGCTGGCAAGAGCTGCAGCGCAGCAACCCTCCCCCCACTGCCCCCTCCTCGGGGAGCAAACGCACCCGAAGCCAAGAGCAGGAGGTGAAGGATTCCCACGCCTCGGGATCGCTCGAACACCCGTGCCAGCCTCCGGGGATGCTCACCTCCGGCCTGAACGCGGCTGGGACCGGGGGGCAGGGCAGGAGGGGACCCGGAGCGGTCCCAAGCTCCCGGGTCGTCACCGGGGTTTTGACATTCGTGCAAAGGATGCCGGGCAAAGAGGGCTTGATCCTGCCTGCAGCTCCTGCGAGGAAGGACAGACGTTTGGGGGTGAAAGGGGTCGTTTAATAATGAGAGCAGCCGGTGGAAAGCTGCAAGGGGACGTCTCTGCCGGCGTCGATAGCTGGGTTGCCAAATTGTGCTGAATCAGCATAAAGGAGGGTGGGTGTCTGCGTGCTGCGACAGCAGCTGCCTCCTCGGGGGAGAAAATGGAACCGAGTCCCAGGCAGATACCCGCTGCTCCCACAGGCACAGCATCCCTGCGGAGGGGTCAGCATCGCAGCTCGGTGGGGACACGAGCTCTGAGAGCGAGCAAGCCGCGACCGCAGGAGCAGGGGATGGTCCCTGTAAAGAACCGGGAAAGAGAGCGCCAGTAACACGCTTTTATCCCAAGAAACAGGCTCCAGGTTCCCGTTCAGGTCTGGGTTTGCCTCTTAAACCCCAGGTGTCCTGACGTGGGGGAGGCTGAGGGAACAGGAGAGGCTGCACGAGGCCAGGGCACAGCCCGTCCATCCCAGCATCCTGTTCCCAGCAGTGGGTGTGCGAGGACGGGGATTTGGGACACTTCCCAGAGCGATTCTTTGCAAAACCCTGCTATTAATGGGCTCTGGGACTCCTCAAGACGCAGGTGATGCCTCAGTGGTCTCGCAGGGGGATTTCCCTAGGCACAGGCTTGGAAAGCATCTGGATGAGACCTGTCTCGGCTCAGCACGGATGACTCCATCAATAAGGGGATACAGTCGGTGCTGTAGGAGCCAGACCGTGCCGTGCCCGGGGCTGAGCTCAGTCTCGCTCTGCGAGCAGCCCCTTGCTCAGATCTGGGGTCCACGAGCAGCCCCAGGTGGATCTGGGGGCTTGGTCCCAAGTACACCCGCACGGATACGGCTGGGATTGCCCTGATGTCACACCAGTGTCAGGCACAACAAAGCAGGGCTCGGGGCAGAGGCAGCCCCTGGCTGACCCACCTCTTTGGGCATACGGGGGGGGTGGTGGTGACAATCCCTGGGTGGGCTGGGTCCCCGGCAGCAGGACAAGGCTCAGCATCGCGCTGCTTTGCGTGCTGGTTTTTTCCTCCTCTTGGTCTTGTGGGTCTGAAACGGAACCGCAGCAAGAGGGGCAGGACCTGCAGATCAAACAGGAAGGGCGTCGCGGCCGCGCTTACCCATTAATCGCACTTTGGGCTCTGCTGCAAGGCTGGGTGCTGCCGCGCTGCACCGGCCGGGGGTCAGCCCTGCCTGGGGGGCTGGGGATTGCCAACCATGGCCATGGGGCTGTGTCCCCTCCTTATCCCCCTCTCAGCACCCATCCCAGGCGTTTACCTGGTTGTGCTTGCAAGTGTCAGGGCTGTTGGATGAAGCAAAAGGCCATTTCGCTCCATGGGGATGGCTGCAGGGGAGGGAGCCGGTGGCATCCCCACTCCCCAAGGCTCTTGGGGGCTGTTTGGCAGTCTGGCAGCTGATTGGGGGCACATGGGGTTTGGCTTTGACACCCCCCCATGTGCAAAGCCCTATCATCCCCTTTGCACGTGTGTCCCCTTCCCAATGGAGCTCCCCGAGTACGGACACGATGTCCAAAGCCAAGGGGGCAACCTCTGCACGTCCCCAGTCCTGCACAGGCAGGTGGTAGCTCTGTGGGCAGCTGCATAAAGCAGAGCAGCTTCAGGGCTGCTCTAGGGTCTGCCTGTTGCAAACAGCCGCCCCAAAGCTGCGGACAACCCCCCCAGAGCTGTTTCGCAAGGCAGGGGCAGCTGGAGCCCAGCAAGCTGCCCTGGCGCCCCGGCTGAGGGAGAGCCAGCGGGGCAGGATCCAACCTCACCACCCAGATTTCATGCAGGTTTGCAAGCCCTCGCCGGTCCCACCGGGCAGCTCTCTGGGAGGCTGCGCTGGGAACGCCAGCTCTTGGGAAAACCAGCCCGGGGTGAGCGCGTTCAGCCGGCGGCGTGACGCCAGCACCTTGGTGAAGCAGGGACCCGCGCGAGGGCTGTTCCTGCAGCGCTGACGAGAGCTGCTGCATTGCCCACGCAGCCGTTAAGGGCAGAAATACCGCTGGGTCGGCCGGACAGGCAGCCCATGCTAAAAACAGCCCCCCAAGGTTCGGCAGCCCGAGCCCCACACGGCACAGAGGGGAGCAACTGCCTGGTTGGGTTTGCGGCTTTAAACTTCCCGTGAGCAATGCCAGGGCCAGCGGGAAGCCACGAGCTGTGCCCAAGGAAGGGATGCAGCCAAAGGAACTGTCCCTGTGGGTTTCCCGAGTGGGTGCCATTGGCAGAGACAGGGGCAGGCCAGCCCCCCGGCACAGCCACTGTTCCTCACACCGGCGTGAGCACCCGGGCACTGAATCGTGCCTGGGACCTCGCTGGGCTGAAAAAACAACCGTTTCCTTTTCTTCTCTAGGTTGGACTCACCAGCCAGTTGCTGCTGCTGCTTTTTCCTTTCCTGGGGGTCCCAGGCTTCTCCAGACCAACCATGGGCTCAGTCACGCTCCGGAGAAGGTCCTTGCTCTGTGCTGAGGCCCAGCGAGGACACAGGTCGTGTGTTTCCTAATGTCCAGGCACAGCCGCTACAGGGGCCGGTTGGCTCACAGGGAGAACATCGACCCAGCACAACCCCCTTCGCCCTGCAGACACCCAGGGCACGCGAGCTATTTTCATCCCCCCAACAGCTGCAGGAAGACACCCTCGCTCCCACCTCCGGCAAGGGAGGCAGCTGCAGCCAGCTCTGCGCAGGGCTGGAAAATCTCCCGGCTGGGCTGTCCCAGCTCTCGCATCAGGAGGGTGCCAGGAACTCCACAGCCCCTTTCTGCCCCGCTCCGTGCGAGATTTGCTTGGACAAAGGCGATGCTCCACGGGGTGCGTGCTGAGTGGGGTGTCTCGGTGCCTGTCCTACAGCACCGAGATCCAGGCTCGCTCCAAGGCACCTCTGGGTGACAACGCTGAGTGATGCCAGTGCCATGCTCTGGTCCTTGTGCTGCAGGGTACATCTGTCCGGCTGTCCCAGAGAGGGCTGTGACCGGGAACAGCGGGATCCTCCTCTCCGTGAGACATCGGTGGCGAAGGGCTGGGTGTCCTGCAGCACCTGCCTCAAGGGCTTGGCTCTGGGGGGGGGGGGGACATCACACCCACCCTGCTGGCCGCGGCAGCTCGGGCTGGAGCGAGGAGGATGGCTTGGGGAGAGCTCGTGCTCTTCAGGGGTTCAGAATCACCCCCTTTTTCCCAGACCTCTTTGAAATGATGAATCCTCAGCCAGACCCGCAGCTGCCCAGACCTCCACGTGCCGAAGGGGAGCCGGCTCCTCTCCCCCCGCCGCCAGCACTCCCTCCTCCAGCCCGGCGGATGGGATTCCTGCCATTTCCTTTGGCGAGTGCACCGATCAGAAGCCTTTTTTCCCCCCCATTCAGGCTGACAACTGGGCCTCAGCATCAGCTGCTTGTTGCTCAGCATCAGCCTTTCAGCAAACAGCAGGTGCAAGCGGTGCGACCCTGGGCTCCGCTACAGTAATCCCCGCTCCCCCTCGAGCCCCCCCTCGCACAATATTGTCCCCTTGGCTCAAGAATGTTTTTGTCTCGCCTTCACAGTTGTGAATTCTTTTATATATTGAAAAGAAATCGCTTTCTAATCTTCCTGCCCTGCCATAGGGCGGGAAGAGCGGGTGCCTCGCTGCAAGGGGGGAGCGTGGCCCGGGAGGATCCGCTCCCCCCTCGGCAGCTGCCTGCGCGGGCAGGACGTTGGGGATCACGCCCGTCTCTGCCTGCATCTGTAGCAGCAAGAGCGTGCGGTTGCACGGGCTCTCACCCCCACCCTGGCAGGGAAACCAGCTCACCCACGTGTGGGAAACACGGAGGTGACACAGCAGGGTCTCTGCTCCATCACCGACGTTTAACCGCAGCGAGCTCTGCCAGGAGCCCCGGGGAAGGCTGGGAGGCACACGAGAGCCCAACCGAGCAGAGCCTTGGGATGCAGCACCGGGAGGCGGGAGGGATGCTCGACACCGGGGATGGAGCAGCTCGCTGCACGATGCTCGGGCATCATCGCAGGGCTCAGCCTCAGCACGCTCCTCCATACAGTGAAAACAAGACTCGATGACACTTTCGTTATATGTCACCTTGTACTGAAATTGCACAGCAAAGCCGGGCGCAGGAGGGAAACATCATCCTCCCCACAGGTTACCAAACCCTCCCTTCCCCTCGTGGAGCAGCCCCACAGGCAAGAAACCGCATCCTCTGCCCCACACATGCACAGAAACAAGCACACACGCTGCCACTGAAGTAGAGGGTGATGGATCCTGCCCTTCCCAGTGGGATGGAGCTGACGAGATGGAGCAGGCGGTCCTGGAGCAGGGCAGCAGACTGGAAATCCCATCAGCAGCCCCAGCAGGCACCCGTGGGGCTCAGGAGGTGTTTTTTTGGGAGGGAAACCAACCCATGCAGGTCCCTGCCGAGAAGTGGGGACAAGCACTGCCCTGCCCGGGGCACTGCGCACGCTGTGGTCCCTCTCCCACAAGGCTTGGCATGGTTTGACCTCGCCAGAGCAGCCGAGGTTTGCTCTACCCACAGCTCGGCCCCTCGCCGCAGCTCCCCTTGCAAACAGCCCTCGATACAAAGCACAGCCCGTCCCGCTGCAGCCAAACCCCTCCGCATCGGTTTTAACTTCGTCTGCGAGGTAAAAACCGATGTCCCCGCTGCGTTTCCGAACCAAACGCTACCCCGAAGCTGGGGGCATCCCCGCAGACGCGGGCTCCTCTTCAAACTCCCGTTTTGGACACGGCTTGGGGAAGCCACGGTCCCATCAGCCCAGAGAACACCGGAGGTGTTACAGCCCATCGTCTCCACTCCATCTTCCTCTGTCCTTTTCACAGGAGTTTCTGCATCAAATACCTGTTCTGGCAGTGTTGCAGCTCAGCACAAGCCCAGCTTTCCCAGGACAAGCTGGCTTTTCCTGCAGACAGCTCCAGAGGGGACGCGGGGAGCCCAGGGGCATCGATTAAGGACACAGAACAAGGGTCCTCGTGCAGATGCTGTTGGTGTGCACAGTTGAGGAGCGAAGAGAGCAGAGCTGCAGCACACACGGCAGAACACTGACCCAGACCTTCCCGCCCCTCCAGTGCTCAAAACGGTTCAAGAAGCCGCTCTCTGCTGTGAGAGCCTTGGCCTCGCACACCCACCCCGCTGCAGCCCACCGAGATCCCCAGGTCAGCACATCCTCGGCGCCAAGCGTAGCTGTTCCTCAGCAGAATGCCTTCAGCTGCAAAATTCACTCCTAAGAGATCAAACCGAGCCGGAGCTTTGCTACCTTCAGGACATTCTGCTCAGACTGTCCTTCCATCAGGGGCTCAACCACAGGGAACAAGCTGCAGAGCATCTCTGACCCCACACAGCGAGAAATAAATCACTGGAGCTGGATGCCCCAGGAGCCCGCAGCTCCAGCACAGGAACCCGGCGTGGTTTTTCAAGAAATCAATACACTGCTAACCTGCGAAACCCACCCACGGCTGCCAGACGGATGCTTCACACACACAGAACCACCCCGCAGTACCTCGCTCTGCGCTGAGCCGGCGGGTGCCGCTGGGTGCAGGCTCTCAGTCCTGCCCTGCCCGGGACAGGCAGCACCTGTGGGTTCCCAATAAGCTACGAGACGCTGCCCTGTGAGCCTGCCTCACGCAGAACCCCCCGGTTTACACACGCTGCTGAAATAAACTCGGTGCTTACCCTCATGAATAATCCCCCCTGCTCTCCACGCTTGCTTAGCAGCTGGCCAGCTGCAAACAGGGCAAGAATCTTGAAAGCCAGGGAAGGTGCAGCAGGTAACCCTGCCGTGGCCAAAGCCCGTCAGGCTAGGCCAGTTTCCAGCAGAAATTCAGAGCAGACGCCCTTAGGAGCGCATCCGGAGGCACGGCACCCTTGCACGTTTTCCCCATTAGCTCTGCTGCTCTCCAGAGGAGGCCTGAGGCACAGCCCAGATATATCACTACAATTTCTCTTATTTAAACGAGGGGAAAAAGCTGTGGTTGGTAAGACAGAGGGAGGGACGCAGGAACCACGCTGCACCCATTGCTGCTGCCAGCCTGGACACGCTGCAGTGGGTACCGGCCAGTGCCCGCGCCGTCCCTCACTGGGAAACACCGGCCAGCAGCACTGGCCACCCAGGAAAAGCTGATTTTATTAGCATCGTATAAAGATTAAACCCCTTATCCCCCGAAGAGCCCTCCCCAGCCCTTCCCTACATGCTGCAGCGGAGCCTGCTCAGCCCAAGGGAATCTGGCGCTTTCCCAAGGCCGCGCGCAGCGCTGCTGCGGAAGCGAGCGGGATTTGATGAACACAACCCTGCTTAAGATTTACGAATCTCTCCCTCCACCCTACTCATCGTACCTTCAACTCCCAGGTGCTGATGAGCCTAGAAAGTGAAGGCATTATTTATCCCGTGTTAACAATCAGACCTCTCCAGCGTCACAGCACAGGTTTAAAATCTGCAGGGCCCTTCCGCCTTCGAAAGCCTTATTTGCAACAATCTGAGTCTCACAACGTCCTGACGTGGCTCTAACGCTTTCGAGAAGCTCCTCTGGCCAGGGATGGAACGTAACAGAGCGACTGGGTTCCTACGTTTGTGAGTCTCCGAGGAAAAGGGCAGCGATTAGAACAAACAGGTAAACCAGGAGTTTCCAACAGGCGCTGGAGACGCTGCGCCTGTGCTCATCACCCCTGCAAGGGCTCCCAGCACCTCTCCAGCCGGATTTGCCATTCTACTGGGGCACAGAAGCCGCAGGGAGGGGATGAGCTCTGCGGCACCGGGTGCTGCAAACCTGCCCTGGGCACAGCCGGCTGGAAAAGCACACGGGCAGCCCGCGGGCAGCGCTGGGAGGGCCGGGGGCTCAGGGCTGCACAACTGCCCTTACTCAGCACGGCAGGAATCCGCTACCCAGATCTGGAACCTCCTGCCCTCGGGTCTTTCACGGGACACTGGGCTGGGAGCAGCAGCTGCAGCGGGTTGAGCTGCAGGTACAGAAGGCAACCTCTGCAATCATTCAGCGATAAAACACAAATATCTGGTCACATCAATAAATTCTTGCGTTAACGTGCAGTAAGGCACTTGGTGTTTCACGCGGGCAGTGCCCTTCACTTGTGCTTTGAGGCTCGTTTCCAAAGCATTTTCAGGTGAGCTCAACAAGATATTCTTGACAGGCCACGTCTGTCAACTCTGCTACCTCCATCCAGCGACTGAGGCTGAAAACGAAACCCCGGGACACTTCCCGAGTGCCAGCCACCCACACGACGTTTAGGAAGAAGGCACTACCACCCTGACCTCAGCAGCTCTTTCTAACTCTCCCCGAAGTTCTGTAACCTGGATAAACGCTTGGTGACCCACCTGGCAATTCGGGAAAGTGACTTTTTCTTCATTGTGGCATTTTAAACTTCTGTATTAGCCTGCTGTCACAGACAGATGTCAACTACAACCAAAAAACACACAAAGCTTCAGGCTCTTTTGTTAAAACCACTGGGAGGTTGCCTACACAGCAGCTATTTAATTGTTCTATTTACAACATCCCTTCTTTGTGATTCACTCTTCAAGGCCGGCGGTATGCTGCGCACTTTGCTTTAATAAAGCTAGGTAACGGGTATATAATACGCGGTGAAAACACCCACAGACACTGCTGTGCTCGCTCCGACTTCTCTAGCCAACCGAAGGTGGAGGGTGAGCACGTGCTTTTGCCAAAAGAACCACCTTCAGAAAGAAACAAATAACCCCGACCCCCAAAAGTCAACCTCCTCCCGCCTGCTTCATTCACGGATGTCACAATACAGGTCTGACGCTTTCACTGTTCCCAGAGTGATGGATGGTGACACCTCGGGGTGAATGACACGGCGGGAGGCAGTCGGTCAGAGCAGCAACGGCTCGGGGCCGCAGGGCAACACCCCGAGAAGCAGCAGGAACAGGGAGGAGGTGTGCGAAGAAACAGCTGTGCGATTTTAACGAGGCTTCAGGAATCGTCGCCTAAAACGCTGCTTGTGCTTCAACGATGTCTGAGTGTTCCTGACAGCCACCCCCACGATGCGGTCGGCGTTGTGTTCCCCAAATGGAAGTTATTCATCCCATCGGAAGGTCACGATGGGAAATTTCACCTTCCAGGGGTAACACTAAACGCGAGCTGTTGAATGGCACTCGGAGGGGTTTTAAACGAAAAAATTCTTCCCTCATTATCCTTTTTTTGGGAGAGGGGTTGACTTTCTGTGCTCAGCGATGGCTGTCTCGGACATCGAGCTCAGCAGCCTGCTTCGATGGTACGTCCCCTGGATGAACCTCAGCCCTGTAACGCGGAGAATCAGGATGGGATGAATCAGGATGATGACGAGAAGAGAAAAACACACGTTTCCTTCCATGCTACCCCTGATTCATTTTGTCAAAGCCCAGTCCAGCAGCATCTGTTCACAGAGCAGGCAGGACAGTCCAGAAGCGACGATCCCAGAATCACAAGCAGGAAGAAAATGAGAGTTGTGCGCTCCAGCCTCTATGATCAAAGGCCTCGTGGTGGTCAGGGTGCTGCCTCTGCACGGGTGGACGTTATTTAAAAGTGGCGTTAAACGCCCTGCCAATGATCAGTCTGCGCACTTCACTGGTGCCTGCCCCTATCTCGTAGAGCTTGGCGTCACGCAGGAAACGCCCCATCGGGTAGTCGTTGATGTACCCGTTCCCACCTGCAATCACACAGACGGCAAAAGTCATTTCTCCTCTCTGATTTCAGGGGCTGAGGAGGGGACGGGAGGGAGCACCGCTCTGCACTGCGCCTGGCTCTCTCCAGCAATCCCCCGAAGCAACAAAGGCTGCCAGGGACTCACCCAGACACTGAATCCCATCCAGAGCCACCTGGGTGGCACACTCTGCCGAATAGAGGATCACTCCAGCGCAGTCCTAGAGGAGAGTCGCAGCGATGACAGCCAGGAAAGCATCACCCACCCCCTCTCCAACCTCCCTGTTGCTCTGACCTTTCCGCTATGCCACAGACATCTGCGAACAAGCCCCAACTACCCGATCACAAAGGCTCAGGCTCCATTCCCCAGCAAGCAAGCAGCTGCAGCAGCCTTCCTGTCACTACCGAACGCCCGTGTCAGGTCTGTAAAGGCCACACGGAGGCAGAAAGAGAAAAAAATTGCACCCGGGGAGCTGGTCTCGCACAAATCCCCGTCACACCCCCGGGAGACCAATGTGATCTGATCTGGGATGCAGGGCTCGGTGCTCCAACTGTTAGGTCCCTCCTTTGCTAGAGGTGTGGTGACAGTGCGACTGTGGAGATGACAACACCTCGGAATGACGGCTACAGCCCCTCACAATCGCCAGGATATTGTGTCTGGGCTTCCAGTAAACACCTGCTGATACCGCTCCATCTGCTGCCTCATAGGACAAGGCTTTCTTTTTGTTTGGGGAGGGGAAAAACCCCACACTTAGTGCTGTGAGTGAGACATTTTAACCCCCAGTTCAGAACCTCCACCCTGCTCACGACCTGGGACCCCAGGGCAGACACGGCCCAGGTGGAAGCGAGCTCACCTTGGCGTTGAAATGGCCCTGGTCACAGGCCTTCGCCACGTTGTAGACGTACTGCCGGCAGGCCATCAGCCGCGTGTACATGTCGGCCATCTTGCCCTGCATGAGCTGCACGTCGCGGAAGACGAGAGGGACGTTAACACGAGCGAGGGGAAGATTGTTTTCTGCATGAGCACTGGGGATCACCCACTCCCCAAACCACCTCAGGGAAACTAGACAGGTGGGAAGACACGGATTCAACAGACGTACACGAGGGAGCTGGAGGTTCTGCCAGTTCACAGAGTCCCACATGTCACCCACCAACAGTGGCCTCAGGCAAACGGGCTCAGAGATCCTTTCACCTTCGCACCAGGTCATTACACCACGCAGCCCCAGCACAAACTCCAGACAACCTTCTCCATATCAAGCCCTCTCACAACAGAGCTCAGCGTCTTCTTGTTTTTGAAGGGAGTCACGGAATGGTTTGGATGGGAAGAGACCTTAAAGCCCCCCCAGTGCCACCCTCTGCCACGGGCAGGGACCCCTTCCATAGCCCAGGGTGCTCCCAGCCTCATCCAGCCTGGCCTTGGGCACTCCCAGGGATGGGGCACCCACAGCTTCTCCGGGAACCTGTCCCAGTGCCCCCCACCCTCTGCAGGAAGAAAAGCAAAATGACTACAATTTCCAATTCCTTTCCTGCCTCACCTGGAAGTGGCCAATTTTCTGTCCAAATGCTTCTCTTACATGTAGGTATGGAATTGCGTGGTCAAGAACAGCTTGCATGAGCCTAAGAAAAGCACACACATGCAGGAAAACAACAGAACTATTAATTCATAATAATGAAACCTTGGAAGCACCATCTAAGGCCAAAAGGTTCTCCTACCTAAAACGACCCGCTGCTGTCTTCCTACAGCTCCGCTCAAGGAAAGCTAAGAATAAAATCCAAAGGTCCCATTGTTCTCCCCAGTGCTCTACATTGCTCATCTGGGACATCTTGTGGTAAGGTCTTACCCTCTAGTTCAGGGCACTGAGACAAAGACTTGAGGAGCTTTCTTACAACAAACCCTCTACACAGTCCTGCGGTCCTTCTGTGTGACAGTCTGGGTAGCGTTTTGGTTTTTATGGAATCAGTAACGCAAATGATCTGGTTATTCCCAGAGTAATACACGCTGTAGGGATACACAAGCAAGCAGTGGGGGACTAAGGCAGATGTACCACCTCTGGAAACGTTTACGTCAAGACTAGTATTTCCCAGAGCCAGCTCTGGAGGGTCTGTGGCCTGTGCTACACTGGAAGGCAGAGATTTGCCACCCTGCTTTCTGGCATTGCTTCTTCTGTCCCCTGCCCCCGAGGGTGTTCCACGTAGATGCTTTCAAACTGAAAACCACTGCTCGAGGAGCAGAGGGGTGAGGAGAGCTAAAGGAAAAGGTGGAGCACACTCAGAGCCACCGTGGCTGCGTGGGAATGTCGGGTTGAGTACCCTCCAGCAGAATTCCATTGGCGCAGCAGGCAGCGAGTACCCAGCATTTACGGGATCTCCTGGCTCCTGCCTCCCCTGCAGCTTGCTTTCTTCCCACAGCTGACCCAGCCACCTCCTCCCAGCCCTTCCTCTTCTCTCAGAAGCTGCCCCAGTATCTCAGTTCTCCATCCAAGATGCATCCTACTGAGAGCTGCAACACCCGCTGGAGACCTGCCGGGCTAGGCGATCGTGACGGATCCTTCTGGCTTCACAAGTTGTGAAAGATGACAAACCCTTACCCCAGTGGCCCACCAGACAGCACCAGTCTCTCCAGGTCCAATCCGCTCATCAGAACGTAGACTCCTTTGCTCAGCGTCCCCAGGACGTTTTCAGCTGCAATTGGCAAAGGAAAGTGGTTCACTTACAGGCAAACCTAAGAGAAGCTGGTGTCTGAGGGCCTGTGTTGGCTGGGGAGGATTCAAACCTTCAGTCCCATTCACCTTGCATTTTGGCTTGAGACACAAACATCTGGGATGAGCTAGACAGGCGCTGAAGTTTGGTATATACAATCCCTAGCACGGAAACGTCTCTCCAACCAAAGCCAGAAAGGAAAGGGCAGTAAAGGGTTATGAAGGGCATCTACAATCGCTGCTCTTCTCTTGCCTATTTCTAAAGAATAAGGTGCTCTCCTGAGAACTTCCAGCTCAGCATTTCTACCAACAAGAAGAGGAGACTTAACAGCCTGGGAGGAAAAATTGGGAGCCATCCCATTAGGCTGCATCTAACCCAAACTGACAGCGTTGCCGTCCGACATCTACTGACGTGAATGCCAGTCCCGGTCCAATACACTCGGGTCACCTCCCTGAGCATTCCCAGCACGGGAACCGAAGCTTACACAGCCAAGCAGTCAGAGCTCACCACTTCCCACATCGGAGGGATATATATTAGTCCCCTGAGACTGGCCAATACGAGCAGTCATTATCTCCCCTTCTGCGAGAGGGGCTGAACAGAACACTGTAGTCGTCTTCTTAAAACATTTATTTATAACAAGTATTATTTCTGTGAAAATGGAGCAGGAAAAGAGCCACATTTGATAACGGGCTGAGAAAAAACCTCAAGAAATCATTTTGCTTTGGGACACTCTAAAGCACGCGCTGATGTTAAGTATAAAGAGAGAAGCAGGAACAAAAGGCTCATCTCAGCAAGGCTGTACTCTTACAATGAGGAGAGAACTGAAAGCCTAACAACTGTGCTTTGTAGATGGACAGGGCCTATCCACTGATCACGCCACAGAGAACTGACAGACTTCAGGCTTTGATCACAGGAGATCTGAGAGGTGTGATATGCAGAGTGAAAATGAGACGGGACTTGGACGCACGCAGATCGTCTCCTGAAATAAATAAATCTGGTTTTCAGTGGGAGATGCTCATGGACTGCATTGTCTCCCGCTTATTGAAAAGGATGTTGGTGCAGCGTATGGAGAAGGGCAGGTTCTGCAGGGCCATCATGATATTGGAGCTAGAGAGGAAGGAGAATGAAGCTTGGCTTTCAGAGAAAGAGCTCAAAAGCCCCACAGACAAGAAAGAAAAACACTAACAGCAAACATTACTTGGAAGAACAGAACAAACACCAACATCAGGAATAATAAAGTGAGAAAGCTTTCATGAGTAACAACATCTCACAGCTAAAAGGGGACTGAACAGCCTGAACACTGGTCCAGGGAAAAGGAAAAGGGATGTGCAGGTATGTGGTGAGCTGAGGGACAGTGTGCTGGCTGCACGAGGAGGGCAGACCCTCTGGCTGTGTATTACAGCAGATAAAAAACCCAGCTGGGGCTCTAAACCAACTTTTACCAGTGCAACCTGACTGAATGAATCCATGGACAACACTTACTATGAGACAAACACCAGCCCCTCAGCGGAGCGTGGCTGACGGTGTATTTTAAAGTGGAGGAATTGCAGTGCTAGAGCACATCTTCATCTGAGAGAAACACCCTGCAGATGTACGAAATGGCATCACCCTGGTTCGGCTTCCAAGGCAGAAGATGAGAAGCAGCATTAATGGTCAGGGTGCAAAGCATGTTAGCTTGCCACACCGCAGCGATGTGCTTCTCCGTGTTATCAGAAAATGGAAATCCCGTTACCATGAGAACATGCTGTTCGGAACGGATGATTACCCAGCGGATGATCTGAGGACTTGGGCACCGGCCTTTCTGATTTCAGAGTGGAGGGATCCAGTGAAGTTAGAAATGTCAGATTTCAGCTGAAACTCTTCCACTTAGAGCAAAGCAGCTTTTGGTGGCGTACGGGGAGCAGGAGTTACTTGCTCTGCAGATAAGGAATTAGGAGGAGCCCAGATAAGGCATCTCCTCCACTTGCTATACAGTGGCTGTACATTTTTATCAACAAAACCACCCATTACAATGGCCTCTGCTGTACTGACCAATGGGGGAAGGATGTCCCTTCTCAGGCCCTGACCCTGAAAGAACTCAGAAGTGTTACAGGCAAACCACGAGCCTGTTGGACATCTCCAGGGCTTTTGGAGGAAAACAACTTGAAGGCAGATAAGCTCTCCTCTATACAACGGGGAGCTGCAATGGGAACACGTTTCTCTGGAAGGCTCACCTAGGCTCTGCAGACGCTGCGGTTAAGAGAGAAATCCATGAGGGTGAAACAGGAGTAACCTAACAAGGGATGTGCTCATTCACGGGAAACCAGCAGACTGCACTTTTCCAGTTTCACCAGCTCTACCTGAGGCTGCCAAAGAGCAGATAACCATCTGCAAAGCCCTCCAGGTCACAGCCTGAACATGCATGTAATTAGTGATCCGATTTATCTGATCAAGAAGGCAGGAAACCACCACATGCACATGGCCATGCTCTGAACCCAACTCACCCGGGATCTTACAGTCTTCAAAGATCAATTCACAGGTATTAGACCCTCTCATTCCCAGCTTATCGAGCTTCTGGGCCGTGCTGAAGCCTGGCATTCCCTGCAAGGTCAAGACAGTAAAAACACATTTCAAACCTCAGTTCTGACAGACTAAAAGAATCACTAGAGATGTGCAAAATTTCCCTTGCACGCAGTTTGGGTCATTTCAGGATTCCAATAGGGCAGCACAAGAAAACAGGGAGGGTGGGAGAAACGAATAGAGCTATTCTAATGTCTTGGCTTTAAAAAAAACCCAAAAAGCTAGATAATGGGATGGTAGGACATATTTACAAAGCCTCCAATATCTCCAATAACTTCTGGCAACAATCAAGCCCTTTTATATTACAATCTTGTCCATTCTCTCCGCATTTCTAGCCCAAAAGACTGGCGATATGCTTGGATACCAAAATTCAGGAGCATCAGGCTGACAGGGCAACACGCCACGTCAGTGGGGCAGAGGACTAATCTGTACAAAATGCAGGCAGTTTGAGCAAAGGGCTGGCAGTTACAGAAAGCAAACCAGCTGGCCTCTAAGAGCCAGTTCGGGTGAAGGAGTTAGCTCCAAAATCCACGCTACAATAAGCCTGTGAGGATGATTAAACCTACCCTCTCCACGATGAACGCAGTTATACCTCGGGAGGCCGGAACAGCGTTAATGTCAGTTTTAGCATAAACAATGAGGACGTCTGCATCCGGCCCATTGGTGATCCAAAATTTGTTCCCATTCAAAACAAAGTGGTCTCCTAGAAGCAAAGAGCTGCAGTCTGTTATCTCACAACAAGGCAGCACCTATATCCTCACTCCATTTATTCTAAAACAGGCTTCCAAGAACGTTCTTTAAGACCCCAGCAGACAGCATGCACAAGTTCTTCCCGGCTTTGAGAAAACACATTTCCTTCATTTCTGGAGTCCATAACCAGTTCAACAAACGCCTGACAAACTAAGGCACTGGCTCCATAATACCACCAAAATCAGATATCCACATTTAGACCTTCAACCATCCACCCTGCACCTTCACTGCCTGGGCCTTTATCACACGCCGAATCTCCCAGGAGCCAGCACAAGCCTGCAACCGTGGCCTGGTATACCCAGGACTAAGCACCTCAGCGGAGTTGGGGAGGTCAGTCTAGCAGTACAGGAGGCGTTATTTATGCCAGCTACCTATCCAGGCAGGACACGACAGGCTTTACCTTTCTTATCTGCTTTCAGCTTCATGGACACGACATCAGATCCAGCATTGGGTTCGCTCATCGCTAAGGCTCCGATGTGCTCCCCGCTGATTAGCTGGAAGAAAAGGCAAATATAAGCAAGGGAGGGAGAACAGTAGCTTTGTTTCTGTTCCCTCTCTAGCCTGCCTTCCTTCTGTTTCTTCCTTCTTCACCGGCTCTCCCCGGCAGCTATTCTGTGCGAGACCTGCACACGAGAGCTGCTGTTCCTAGCAGGGCCCTAGCAGGGAGCTCCCTGTGCCGCTCGGCTGAGGGAAAAGATCCAAGTCACAGTGGGATGAGGGATGACTCAGGCCCTCTGAGTGAGAGGAGTGCAGCCCTGCTTATAAAACACCAGCTCCAGGCAGGTGCCAGAAGAACCACGCGGGCAGCCATATGCCTTTCACAAGCTCCTCGTTCTGCACCGTACGACTGCCCTTTTACATAAACAGGAGTTGTTAAACACCAAAGGCCAACGAGGGGGTGAAAAGAGATTGCAAAGCTCTTGCAATGTTCTCACAGCCTGGTCCCCCCACACTCGCACTACAACAGCAGATGGACACCCTCCTTCTGTGCCTGCTCATACCAGGCTCTGGCATAGCTGCAGCTTCCTCTTTGCTGTTCCTTTCATCCTGCCCTTTCCTCCTTGCCTTCCTTTCCTCTCACTGTGTACTTTTACCAGTTGTCTTCTTCTGATCTCTTTTTTTTAAAAGACAGACTCAATGCTTAAGATACATGTTCAACCAATCCAAACTATCAACGCGTTAGAGCCAAGACACGCAAGAAGTAAAGCGGTCGCACATCTCCTTGAAAGCAGAGAAGGAGAGTGTTAAACTACATCTGAGCAGCAGCAAGGAGGACAACTCAGGGTTACTTATCAGCAGGCTGCACATGCTTTGAGGAAACAACGCTGCACGTTGCATGTGGTTTGCATCAAGTTTCTTGTGCTGGTAATTTCAGTAGCCGGGATTCAATCTACCAGTTACGTTTTTCCATGCGTTTAAATACTGAAGCGTGTTTAACACGCTCTTGAGTCGCAAACGTCAATGCCCCAGATGATGAAGTTGCACATGTAGTTAATTAGCACAGGCAAGCCAAGCATTTGAGCAGTGAGAAATGAAGAAGACTGAATAGGAAAGCAGTGAGTTTCATTGAGAAATCTCAAAACAATTTGGGAATTCAGAATAACATCATCCTGTGCCACCTCAAAGCCTCATTTAGTAACAGCTCCACAGAGCTCGACTATGCTGCCTACAGACACGGAGCTCAGCACAGGCGGAGGTTGAGAGGGATGAACGGGACAAAACAAGGTAGAGAAGGGTAAGTACAATACTGCAGTCACCCAAACCTTAGGAAATCGGCTAGTGCTCCAAATGCTACACACTGCGAAAGACACTCATCCTCCCATGCAGCCTAAACGCTTTCCCGTTCCCTCGTCTTCCAGCCACATACCTTGGGCAAGTACCTGTTTTTCTGGGCTTCGTTGCCGTTGCGCACTAGCTGGTTGATACAAAGGTTTGAGTGGGCACCGTAACTCAGCCCGACAGCAGCTGACGCGCGAGAAATTTCCTCCATCACAAGCACGTGGTCCAGATAGCCCAAAGCAGATCCACCATACTCCACTGAAAGAGAAGAGAAACTTCACACTAAACACCATGGAGTGCATCACACAAGATCCCAGGGTCAGGCTGAGTATTAAATGGGATCTAAGACACAAGAAAGCTGCTGGTTTTGAGTGATACTGTCCCTGAGCTGGGAACTTTGGCTTTCCCCATCCTCTCTGAATTTCAGTTTTCTTATCTTAAAGGCACAGCGACGGTACTTCTTCAGCATAACCAATAGTTTACTTTTACAGCATAGGTTTATACATATAATACGCACAAGGATACATCTAAAACACACTACTGACACGTGCACAATAGTGACTCCTTGTCAACCATCCTTCATATTACCACAAAGACTAAATCACAAAGTGGCAACCTGTGTTGGGTGAGGAGACGAACACAGGCGAAGTCCACGCATGTTTGAGGATTCCTCAATTGTTTAGGGGTCAAACTGCTCAAAAAACGGGGTATGAAGGACTTCTCTATGGCCACAACTGTGCTGGAGATCAACATTTTGATGGGTGGCTGCTGGGGAGTGAGAATGATCCCTAAATGCCACTGCTGTAACTGAACATCGGCAAGAATGGGGATTTTCAGAGAGGATGCAGTGGGAGAGCAGCACGGCCGCTGCAACTGGGAATCGAGCGAGGCACACTGAGCTGAGCCCAGAGGTGGTGGTGAAGGTGAAAGGCACGCAGTAGAACAGGGCGAGAGAAGGCTGAGAGTTGCAGAACGGCCTTGAGCAGCTGACAGCCTATGCAAACATATACCTACACACATCTACGTACAGTCACATCCTGAAGTACAAGCTTTGTCCTACAGGCAAGAAGCAAGTGATTGCACTGCTAAGGGAAGAACTAAACCAGGAGGACATAAACACCGCGAAGGAGTCGGGGAGGTGACAGCACTTACTCGTCCTCACCATGAATGCTGTAAGCAAGCAGCAACAACGGTAAGAGTAAATATGTTTGTGTGCCCAGAGGGACCAGAGAGCTGAGTGCACACCCTGGGCTCGAGGAGGGCTACTGCCCTTCACTCATCAAACGAGCACAGCAGCCACTGGCGTTATGTGCAGCCTTCCCTCCCAGGTCACTCGTTGCCTCCCGTCTTTACCTGCAGGGCTCTTTATCCTCCAAAACTGCCTCTGCTACAGATCAGAGTTTGGGGTTTTGCTATCAATATCCTAAAAGAGGGGCTTAATTTCTCATATATGCCAGAACAAGAGCGTTTTCTCTTCATTCCTATAGAACGGATGGGTCTGGGGCTCTTGCCTCACAAAAGGAACGGTAACTGCTGTACACAGTACTGGCCCGTGATTGCTTTGTACTGCGAGAGGTACAAGAAAATAATCCTGCCAGAGCTTCTCATATCGTACGAACCACAGTGTGATTTAGCGCGATGCTGCCCTTTCAGAGTTATTTTTATAGGATGTGCCTGCATTATCGCTCCACGGTACCTACACATTTGCATTTCTTAACTTAGTCGTTATAAAATAAATGGAAAATTACAAGCCAACATAGTTACCCTAGTTTTAAGAGGAAAACAAAAAGCACTTATTTAAAACTCTCCTTTAACAGACTTGATCCACTGGTGCCTAAACACCCCGTTTAATTGAGCATATGCCTGCATAAGATTTACACGATCTTCACATCCTAAATCCCAGTCTCCACCTCCCACAACAAAACCAACACCAATAAAGCAAGCGCACGCAACTACACAATCAAAAATAAGGCAAAAAAGCTGGGCATGGGAGGGTTTTAGAGGTAAATCTTTGAGGAAATCAGCAAGGACAGGACTCATGAGGGGATGGCTTATTTATAGTGTGGGAAACTGCTGTAAGCCTCAGGCACAACATCAAAGAAGAAAGAAGGTAAGAGTGAGAAAAAACAGGAGCAGCAGTAAATTGGGAAGAGTAAAGAGAAAGAAAGCAGAAATACAGACTCTTTCAAGCAGACTCAGCGCCGCTGAAAGAAACGCAGAGGCATTACTTCAACGCATTGCTATTCAGCTTGCTTCTGCAGAAGCCTTTGCACACGCACATCTAGAAACACAGACTTTACGACGGGGAAATAAAGGCCCCATTGGCTGCTTTTCTCCACTAAGGGCTTCTCCTCATTACACTGTGTTAGTGCATTCAGCATGACCGCAGCAGCCTCAGTCATCTATAACATTAATCAAAACACTTTTCAACCGACCTGGACAAGGCTGAATAAGATTTACCCTGGGTTTTTTTCTGACTGGTTGGATGTGGTCAGCTCTCCCTTAGTTGTCACAGCTTTTCACAGCGTTGCGTTCCACCCTCCAACTTCTCTAATAGAGGGGGATGTTTGTTCTAGGATACTTTTATCTACAGCCCTCGTTCTTCAAAACTTGCAGCAAACACTTTGTATTAGAGAAGCGCAAACATGTTCACGTTGCACGTGTTTTATCTGGAGAAACCGTTTCTGAACGGTCCCTTTAAATTGTAAAAGGTGTTTTATAATCATCCACAAGTCTAACGAGGAAAAACGATTCTGATTCAGTGAAGAATAAAAATGTTGCCAAAGAGAGTTTTTAAAAAACACAAAGATAGGAGCTGCTGGACAAAATGGATGTCACATCCCAGACAAGGCTGTTGTGACCTGGAAGGGTGAGATTAGTCTCTCTCGTTTGAAGAATCACCCAGCAGAAGGTAAAAGGTGGGAACAGCCTTACCTGGAGCTGTGATCCCCAGAACACCCAGTTCCCCAAGTTTCTTCCAAAACTCCTACAAGTACAGAACAAGCAGTCAGTCCAGACGCGCAGCCAGGGCATCAGCGTAAGAACTTTTCCCGGACACACCGATTTACCTTATTCTTGTGACACCTCAGAGATCAATACATCGACAGCTATTCCTCCTACGGCAGCAGCTCCATCCTTTGGACTAAGAACTCGGACAGACTTAAGGATGCTAGTTATGCTGCACACGGGAGGGTGTGTTGAATTCAGTGAGAATTCACAACCTGAATTTAATTCTGGAAGGATGGGTACCAAGATTTAACTCACTGCCCAGTTTAAGGAGAATTTTTATGAATAAAGACCTCCCATTAATTTAAAAAAACCCTGCATTTCTAGGCTTTCATACATGTTCTTGCTAAATCTAAGCTTTAACATCCTAAATCATCTTCATGCTTGTCTTTACCTCACGCATCCTCATCAACGTGTTCTGGCAGCACTCCATAGGCCTATCGACCTGTGGTTGCCAAAGAGCAGTTAGCGCAAGCTATTTGTGACTGGAATTAGGCAGAAGGGTTGCTCTTAGCTGGCACTTTAAAACTCTTCCAGTAAAACCGGTAAGTAACGCCAAGGAAGCCTCCTTGGGAGAGATTAAGAAAAGGGAACGTTACAGCTGGGGCAGGCAGAGGTGCTGCCCGCCTTGCAGATGGCACGAGAAAAGTGATGAAATGGGCCACAACAGAGAATCTGTGAACGCTTCGGGCTTGGGAAGCTAAAGGAGCTGAATCCACAAAGGCTGCACAAATACATAACCTGTAGGTTCTCAAGACTGCTAGGATGCTGGACACACACGGGGACCGGACAGCGTTACCGAGTTTTGCGCAGTTGGACACTTAGGCTACAAAGTTCATCTGCTAGAGAACAAGCTGTTCTCCCTGACTGCCACCGCCTCCGTTTACCTATTACCCAGTTTTATGACTCTGGCAATGCCACCACTCAAGTGACAGACACGTGATCCGAGGCTCAGAGCTGACTTGAGACACACACATCAGCCGACTCTGGCGCACGGCATCGCGGAGCAAGAGGGAAGGCAGGACACAACGCAGTAGCAAAGGATGTATGTCACCAATAGTGACCACACGTATGCTAGAGGGGTCACCTCTTTGCTGCCGCTTCAGACTGCCGCCTCTCCTCCGCTGCACCGCGGACGCGCAGGTGAATGCTTGTCACATGGCCTCGGCAGCCAGCGGTAAGATAATTATCAGCGAATAGCCTCCAGAGACTTCAAAAAGTGTTATTCCATAGCTCTGGATGACATCTGGTGCGCCAGACTAAACTTATATACTTAACTTCAAAGCTGCACATATATCCCTGAAAATGTCAACATCAGAGCTCCGGGAAATCCTAGCAGATGTTCTGAGCTTTTTAAGTCTTGTGGAGCTTATGAAAACCAATAGTTAGATCTCTCATTTTCATCAGTCACACCACCCCGCTGCACAGAATTCGTTGTTTTTGTCAGGAAGGCGAGTTTCAGCTCGGCAGTGGAACAACTCCACATTCCAACATTTGCACACAACGTTTTCACAACCAATCCGAGAGGAAACTCGGACACCCAAGGGTCCTAGCTAGGAGAATGCAAAGCATGCATTAGAGAAGGAGTCCCAACAGAGCCAAGCAGAAACGCCACGATCAGAATCCAAACAAGACCATTATCAGTCCACATTGGTTTTTTTAATTGGATTCTGACTGAGTTCTGCCCCTGGTTGTGGAAAGCTTTGTAACAAAATATGAAACAGGAAATCAAAAAGTTGTTTTCTCTAGGGCTTTCAAGTTTGCAAAGTTAATGCATCTGTTCCTGTGGTGTGGACTGGGATTCTTTGAACTAATGCACAGATCAAAGTACCGACAGGCTTCGCTACCATCATTTAAAACGCACACGTGAAATACTTGCCCGCATGTCTTTGAATTCATTTTCCTGGTCAATCTGTTGGGCCTTCGGAGCCAAATGCTCTTGACAGAACTTCGTCATGGTCTGTCTAAGCTAGGAAAAGAGATGAGGAGAAACACGCATTACATCACATCAATATATTGTTGCCTTCTTCCCCAGGACACTGCCAACATTCCCTTGCCAGGCGACACCAGGATTCCAAACCTGGGAGCACAAGACCGTAAGGAAACCCATGTTTCAGGCTACTGGCTGTAAGCCCACATGAAATACCCTTTAGCTTTAGAGAAGATACTGATGTGCTTAAGTTCCTCCCAGCATTCAACCTTAACAATCTCACCCCAGCGCAAGAGAATGTTACTATCTAATGCCTGCATTGAGGTTTCAGTGGATATTCTTGGCCAGGAAGCCTTGAAAGCTGATGAACAGAGCTTATAATGCATTATCCCCATCCAGAAGCTGCTTACCATTTCATTTAATTATATGCAGATGCCTGTAATAAGCATGCATACTAATTAAAATGAGTTGGTGTATCAAACAGGAACTACATTAACAGTCCTGTTATTTATCCAATTTTCCCTCTGCAGACAAGTCAGGTATGCTCGTTGATCTGTGTTAAAAATCTCAAAGTCTTTTTCTAGATTTTAAAATCTGAATACTTACTTAAGTGTTTTAACATGAAGATTTAAAGACTTTGTTTAGACAGATTGCCCAGAGAAGCTGTGGGTGCCCCATCCCTTGGAGTGTCCAAGGCCAGGCTGGATGAAGCTGGGAGCACCCTGGGCTATGGAAGGGGTCCCTGCCCGTAGCAGGGGGTGGCACTGGGGGGGCTGTAAGGTCCCTTCCACCCCAAACTATTCTGTGATTCTATGATATTAGGGTAGAATTTAATAATCCCATTTTTCCTTTCGGTTCTTTATCCTCACAGATTAATGCTGATGAAGGAACAGTCTTAGAGACTGAAAATCTCTACCGTTTAACCTGAAACTGTAGAACATGCAGAAACAAGAAACCAAAACACGCCCACGCTTCTCTGCCTTTCCCTCAACCCCACAACCAACACATCCTCTTTTTTACCGTTAAGGGGATGCATTAGTTCCCATGGCCACCCCGACCTTGGGTTCCAGCATCACTGAACAAGTTTTCTCGGTTGGTAGATTTTAAAGCTTTGTAAAAAACCCCAAACACATTAGATATGTTTCCATTGTGAAAAGGTTGACAGCAGTGAACTTGAGCATAAGGCTTAAAACAAAAAAAAAGCTTAAAACCATAATAAAAAATCTTAATTAGAGACGGAGGGATAGACTCAGACAAGCATCCCCGACACTCCAAGCCAGTTTTAACAGTTGCAGTGCTCTGAATTCACAGCCTCACTAACATTACTGAAGATCTATTTCTTTTTTTTAGTTTTTCCACCACACACGTATGAACCACAGGAATATTTTCCTGCTTTTACACCTGCTGAATGAAGGAGCACAATTAATTCAAGCTGATGGAGCTATAAACCATGAACACAAAGCTGGCAAAGAGTAATTCCGTAGTAAGAAAGAAGCAGGAGTCAGTTTACTTTGTACATCCGTATGCTTGCACTGTCATCATCCAGAAATCAAGGCTACAGCTCCAGACCTGAGAAAAGTTCCGCTGGCGGAGCCTGTTTGGACCAACCCTTCGGAGACACCTTTCACTCCGTGCCCAGGCAGGGAGCAAGCGCGACACGGTGGCTAGCGCTGGGCTGCTGTCGCACACGGGAGAAGACAGCGAAGCTAGGCAGTGTTGTTCCGAACCTTCGGGTCGCCCGCTGGGGAGGAGGCCGGGCTGGGAGAGCTGCAGCACTCGGACAGGCTCTGACGAGACCAAATTAACGTTTCTGTGACCAGGGCTCTGATCCATCAGGCTCAACGTGCACGCGGTGGATGTTCCTTTTTCACGCCCTGCTCCGCCGGGCGGTGCTGCATCGTGAAGAGGCGCCTTCCCCCGCTGGGGAAGAGCCAGAGCCGGCCGGGCCCGCCTTGCCTTGCGGCCGGGCCGCGGGCGGCCGCGCCCCGCAGCTCCCGGGGAAGGCTGCGGCCGGACACGTGCCCGCAGCGCGCCCCCTCTGCGCGCCCGGGGATAGGCGGGCTCCCCGCGGCCGCGGCCAATCAGCGCCCGCCAGCCCCGACACACCCCCAGCGAGGCGGTGCGCTGCCGCGGGCCGCTCCCCGCCCCCCCCCCCCCCCCCCCGCACGGCGGCCCGGAGCCGGGCGGGCCCTTACCTGCCGCTGCTCCTCGCTCAACCCGTTAACCGTGTCGTCCACCGCCAGCCCCGCGCAGCCCCGCCGCAGCAGCCCCAGCGTTTGACGCCGCCGCGCCCCGCGCAGCCCCGCGCTCACCGCCGCCCGTCCGATCGCCGCCGCCATGGCTATTCCGGGTGGGCACCGGCGCGCAGGCGCGGCCCGGCCCCCGGGGCACCGGAGCGCCCCGCCCCCGCTCCCCGCCCCTCCGGAGGGGCCCCAGCGGGGCAGCAGAGGCCAGCGCTGCCTCGGGGAAGGAACTGCGCGTGGCCACATCCTTCCAGCACATTTAATGGGTTAAAAACACTAACTGTCACAGCCCGGTGACGGCGAGGTGAGCCGGGAGAGTCCCGGCAGGCACGGGAAGAGCCAGAGGGGCAGCGAGCCGGCCCTGCTGCCCCCGCCATCCCTCCCGGCCCCACCCTGGCGGGTGCTGGCCCACCAGAGCCGCAATCCCGCTGGGCCGCAGTCCACCGAACACAAGATTTAGGTCTGTAAAGCGGGGGTCACTGAACTAGGAGTAAAACAAAACCAGAGGCGGTACAGTCCATCCTCGTGCCTCAGAGAGGCAGGAGCAGCTCCAGCTCATCAAGGATTGCCGAACATTCCTTAATTTCTGCTTGGAAGGAGGAATGCTTCTTCAGGGACTGGTGTCTCCCTTCTTCTGCCGATTTCCACTTGGCCATCGCCGTCTGTGTGGAGAAGTCAGAGTACACGACGTTTTACTAACGCCAGTAGTGAGCAAACAAAGCCAAGATCTGAAGCCGCCCCAAGTGAAGCATTTGAACGCCTTGGCAGGGTCTTGCCTGCTCAGCTAAGACCCGTCTACCTTGGCTGGGATGTCATTACCTCGGTTCCTTGCGGAAAACGGCCATCTGTAGTTTAGAAAGTCTTACAGAATAGCGATTTCATTAAATAGCTCTTAAACTTCTAACCAGCAATTGTAGAACTGTCACTTAATTGCTGGTTTGGTCTGTATACAGACAATATTAATGAAGCTGCTGGTGCTTGCACACTTCTTAGTTCCCAGACAGACCAACCCCAGGTCACCGCTCTGCGACACCCTCCAAGTTAGACCAAACCTTCCAGATTCCAGTGAGAGCCCCAGACGGGTGGATCCGTGCTCTGGCAGTGGCGCTTACAGCCACCTGCAACAGTCCCAAAAACTCCCGAGGAGCTGCTCTGAGCCGAGACAGCTCCACTTCAGTACTAACGGCCACCTTGACTTCGGAACTGATTCAGTCTAACTTGAGCTATCGGTCTTTAATATCGCTTCCTCCGTGTTTCAGCTTCAAGTGAGTAATTCAGCTCGAAATGCCCAAGATGAGAATTAACATTTCTCCCCCATAAACTTTGCTTTAAGCCCTCCGTGTAGAAGGGGAGTAACACACCGTTTCCTTCACGCACGTGTATTTATAACCAAAGATGAATACTGCAGGCTCTCACTGTCTAGTTCATTTGGAGAACAGAGCGGGATTGGGAGGAGCAAAATAACCTTCAGAACCTCACTCAGCACTGGGACTCATTACCTGGTTGAGCCAAAGTCACAGTCTTACCTGAAGCACCTCCTTTTCTTTTGCAGTGCTTTGATTAAACAGCCTCAGTTCTTCTATAAGTTTCCCAGTTAACAGCTGAAGAGCCAAAAGGAAAATAGGTTAATATCATGCAAATGAATGCAAGTCTCAGCAGCTGTTTCCACATCAGTGGAACAGGGCAGCAGTGGCACACAGACCCCTCAAAGCCCATTTAACTCCTATTGCCAGTTCAAAGTTTTCTTACTGTTGTCTGCTTCTGGCATTCCTGCGTCTTTTCTTCCTCCTCCAAAATGTTGCTGCCTGTAACTAAGTCATGAGATGCATCAGTGAACCTCTCGTATACAGATAACTTCCCTTGTAAGACCTAACAGCTTTCCAAAGTAAATTTAACTTTTCTTGCTGTAGAAATGATTTTCAAAGTTTACCCAGGACGGGGCCTGCTACAGGAAGCAGCTTTTTCTGTTAAGCTGGAGAAACAAAAGAAATCCCCTGGAGTTGCAGCAGTATTTCCTCAGCAAGGAAGCAGAGTGCCTTATGAACAGTCACAACAGGGAAAGCGTACTGAACAATGAGTACCGGAACGGTATGCAAAATGCATAGTCCTTACCAGGATCAATGTTTCTGCTCTCCAAAATCACCATGCAAGTCTCCTGAAATTTCTTGAGCTTCTCCATTTCTTGTACCAGGCCTTCATTCTCCTCCTTCAACTCCTTTATAGTGCCCTGTCATTAACACCGGTTGTAAGTGAATCAAGTTGCCAGGGAGATTTTCTTCTCACGTGTCAGTAATACTGGGTATAATGCTAATGGCTTAACAACTGAGCCACTAGCACCAAGAAGCAGATCTTGCCCTTCTGTCTCTACCACCACAGCAGATTAGTCTGTTGCGGGCCCTTATTCCTGCTTCCTGACAGGATTAATACATTTATCATATCCACGTCATAGCAATTACTAGAAACATTTGATCCTAAGGACGAATTCCTTCTAGGCAATGCTAGCATATGTTGTCGTCTGCTCCCTCTCATACATATAAATAATTCAAGGGTTGGATGCATTGAAGAGCGTATAAACATTGGGAAGAAAAGGGCATCTTGGAATCTTTAAACCACGGCATTATTCCCTACACAGCTCAGAGATTACCAGGCAACTGGATAAGCTGATCAACCTCACAAGTTGAATGCAATTCTCCAAGAGAATCAGTAAGCACGTGGATTAGGGTGATCCAGCTGATAGTGTCAGAAGCTTTTTGAACACTTCATAGGAGGTCTCAAAGGCTCCTAAAGAAATCAAGCTGTGAGATAAAAGGAATGATCATCCCACAGATAAGTAACTGGTTGAGAACTAGGAAACAAAGTGAGTTTTTACAGCTGAGGGTTACCAGCAGGGCCTCTTGCACATGGCAAAAAATGTGCTAAGCATGTCCTAGAGTAGTCTGTAAGAGGTGGTGCATAACGAGGTGCCAATTATGAATTGCTACTTGATTCAAGACAGTCAAATCTCTTTGAAAGAGAATCCACTGAACAGTTCCAGCTCTCTCAGCCTTTCCTCCGGTCCCTCAACCATCTTAGCAGCCCTTTGCTGGACTCTGCAGTATGTCCATGTCTCTTGCACCAGGAGCCCAGAACCAGACACAATACTCCGGGTTTGGCCGCACCAGTGCTGAGGAGACACGAAAAAACTTGAATAGAAAGGCACTAAAAGATTAGGCAACAATATGATGCAACAGCACACAAAGAAACATAAGCTTATATAAACTGAGCTCTGCATTAAATACTCGGAAGAGAATGAGGTCACTGGTCACTGTAAGGGTCAGAATATAAGACTTACTCAATGACCCCCAGTCCCCCCCTTTCCTTACCTGTGCTCCTGCTAGTTTGGTGTATAGCTGTTGTTTGGCTGTTTCTAACAGCTGATTCTTGGTCTTCAACTCTGATTCTACTTTGTATCTGTTGGGAGGCCTGTAGAGTCAAACATCAAAGATTTAGAGGCAAAAATCTCTGTAGCATACACCTTCTCTTTAACTTCCACAAACATGCCCTTTTTTGAAGCACTTGCTCTTGTTTCTGACCAAAAGCTTTCATCAGCAAACTTGGCAAGAAAGCTGCACACGGGACAGAGCTCATCATAACCCACCAAGAGGGAAACTAATAGAAATTTGAGGAAACGTACCCTCTTGTAGCTGTCTTCTTTGAGAGCGGTTCCCCTTTCTTGGCAGATTTAGGCAACCTTAAAAGACAGGTAAAACACAATTACCAGAAGATCACCACGTTCTTGCAGATTACCAAGTCAGTTAGTTTGACAAAACTCTACAAAATGCTAAGCCATCTTCAAGACATTTGCCAAGTAATAAATCCACCAATATTTTGCCTTCATTTACCCTTGGTTTGTAGCTTTGAAGACACCATCTGTTGGAATGTTTGAGCCAAAGTTAAAACTGGGATCTTTGTTGAACTCTAGGTCTGCTGTTTTGCCAACACACTGTTTCTTTGGAGGAAAAGCCATTTGTGTTTCTGCAAGGAAAAGGCAACAATAAAAACGCTTCAGTCTACAATAGGTCACCGCAATCCACTAACTACTCGATCCCTTATGCCTTCAGTTTGGGGTAAATCACCTACTCGATCCCTTATGCCTTCAGTTTGGGGTAAATCACCTACTCGATCCCTTATGCCTTCAGTTTGGGGTAAATCACCTACTCGATCCCTTATGCCTTCAGTTTGGGGTAAATCACAATTATATCTAGCTAGAATGGAGACTTTAAGGTAGCAACAAAGGGCAGTCTTCAAACTTCACCCAGGATCAAGGGTCCAGCACAAGCCACAGAGAGCTCGGATGGTAAACAGCGTTAAAACATAGTTACCAGGCTGGCGCTAATGAGCTAGGGTTTGAAAGCGGTAATACAGGTGATAATCAAGGTCTCAGCATCAAGCAGACAGGGTGCCAGGCAAAGCTGTTCAGCACTGGAAGCAAAACGCAGCATACCTGACATTCTCAAGTAAGAGAACTTCCTATTTCAATTCACTGAGTGGATACGCTTCTACAACACTATAGAGAATTGGCTTTCTATGTAGGGTTTATTTGGCTTTAAAAGCCAGCTATTTGAGTATATATTTGAGCTTTGTTCACATAGTGGGTTCAGGAAGCTTTTTGCCTCCCCCAGGTTAAATATTTTGCAAACTGCGTACCCATAAGCACATTCATACTAGAGTAACATGGGAGTTTCCGCTGATACAATGTAGCTCCCCTGGGTTTTGAAGTTAAGCCTGGGTGCCTCACAATTCTAAAATACTGTAAGTGGCATCGAAAGACTTCTAGAAGGAAGCGGCCCCGAAGGAATGTTGTTTTTAACCTCAGCGGGCCGCTGCCCCCCGCAAGCGGGTGATAGCCGCTCGTTAGGCCCAGCCGTGGTGCAGCGCGCAACAGCCCGCCCTACTCCGGGGCGCACCTTTAGCGCAAAACAAAGGTAACCGAAGCCTTAAATAAAGAGAAAGCAGTCGAATAAAGCCGGTAATTAGGCTTCGCAACGGCCACCACAGACCAAGGCCGTACCGAAGGCCCCTCACAAACACCGCCCCGCGCCGGCCTAGCCCGGACACCAGCCGACCGCACCCAGAACCCGGTGCTCCGCGGCGGAGCCGGGACGAGCCCTCCCTCCCGGAGAGGGTACGCACCTGCGGCGCGGTGGAACGCGCTGTAGACAGGGATGCGGGAAGGCTCGCCCTCCATGCCGGCCGCGCTCGCTCTCCGCCGCCGTTTGAATCAAACCCGCCGCCAAACGGTTGTGTGCGCCCCGCGCATGCTCGGTAGCGCCCTCCCCCGCCCCGTGGAGGCGCAGTGCGTCGTGCGCGCGGCAGGGGGGCGCTGTGGAGGGCGCGCGCCGCGCCTCAGCGGTTCCCTCAGCGAAGGCGCCGCGGGCATGGCGGGTTCACCGGGCGGTGGTGGCACTGCTTGCCCTCACAGCCGCCCTCAGGGCAGCCCGCCGCCGGCGGGGAGGGCATGCCCTGCCCCCCGCTGCCTCGCCCTGTGGCTTGGGCACTCGAAACCCGGAGCCCTCAAGGCTGCTGTGGCCTTCGGGGGGACCTTGTGTGCCGCGGAGCTCTCCCCACAGCGCACCGGTGCTTGTGTTTGAGGCGGTTAAAGCTGCCTTCCCAGTGTAAGGAGAAGGAAGGTGGCTTATAAAATGTTTCCCGACGTTATTAGATGCTTGCACAATGTTTTCCAAGACGGTTTTCAAAATGAGTGAGAAGTCCCTGAAAGGAGTAAACGAAGCGACTGTCGTGTGGAGAGGATTTCGGTCAGTGCGGGCTCTGAGCCTGAGGGCAGCTCTGGTCACCAACACCCCCACCCGAGCACCCAGCATGAGAACTGCCCTCTGAAAATGTGAAACGGAAGCATGTTCCATATTTCAAGTGTTACTGACTTTAAAAGAGCATCTTTCTAATGGACACGGGGCAGCTGTGGCCTGTCGGCCACCGAGCAGGAAAAACTACTCGTGGGTGTCTCAAGGGTGCAATCTTTTTAAGATTAACCAGCTTTCCTTTTGCTGGTTATACTGGAAAATACATTAGGTGCTGGAAAGATGAAGATGAGCCATGGTGTTCCCAGTGAGAATGAAGCATCACTCAGATTTAGGAAAGTTTGTCATAAGCTTTTATTTTATGTCAACGTGTATAGAGAATGTTTTCTCTTTTTCAACAGATAAAGGCAAGGAAGTGTTTGTTTTCCTGTTTGTTACTGGTAGAGAAAAACAAAATAAAATTCAAGATTCACCAGATACGCAAAGTTAAAAAAGTTAGATGTTTGGGGAAGGCCTGGAGTGGAAACAAGCTATGAGGACGACACGCAAAGCACCCGAGCCACTGAGGGGACAAGGACGCTTTTCTCAAAGGGGAAATCTCATACTGAAAATCTTTGGCAGTACTAGAATTTCTTCCAATAAACTGAAATTGCTACTGAAAGTAGGTTTGGGCTGGGTTCTGCAGCTTCCTCCAGGATCAGAAAGAGACTGCAGCAACTCAAAAGTCTCAATGAGATATTTTTCTAATATCTGAACTATTCTGATGAGATCTGTGGACTTCACATAAAGCAGTTTCTGGTTCACTAGAAAATGAAAGACTTTTTCATTAACAGTACACTCTTCACCTGATAGTGAGATTTCCCATAGTTGTGGGTGTGGAGGCGATTCATTTTTACATGAGCTCTCCATTGTTAAATATCCGGGGAGATTCACCTCATTATTTCTCTCCCATGTGACCCTGACAAGAAAACAAAATCTAATCACCTTGTGGGAAATGACAAACCAGGTTTACTGGCTAAGATTTGCAGTACAGCTGTGAATATGGCACCAGACACTGGAAGGTCAAAGGGCTTGTACTCCATCAAGACTGATCTCACATCCTCTCACTAGCATCGGATTTGCTGGTTCTGTGAAATACAAGTATTTGCACAGCTGAATTACTAAGAAATAGTCTCAGCTCCAGGAGAGGTGGGAGGAAAAAAATGATATTTACAGTTCCAAGGAGATTTCAACTTCCCCGTTTCCTAGCAGTAGAGTTTTGTTTTCTGCAAGGTTTCAACTGTTGTAACCAGAACTTTGTGCGCTAGATCGTTTGATCCAAACATCAGGCATGTCTGGCTGGCTGTTCGGCAACACAACCGGACCTTCGCTCCCCAATCCAAATCGATTTTTCCATGAAGAGCTGTTCTGCTGCGACGCTGCTGGAGAGATATCAAAGACAGTCTCCCTCAGGTCCAGCCGCAGGGTATCTCTCTTCCCGTTCAAGTAACCTCTCTCTGTTTGACTGTACGAATCAGACAGCTCTAAGACATCAGGACAAGAACTGGCTGATTCAGCAAGCTTTAGGCCTTGTTCAAAATCACTAATCGACGTCTCACTGGAAATGTTGAGCATGTCAAAAGAGCTGCCAAGAGAACAAAGGCATCTGTGAATTTTGTAGATGTCAGCAGCAGGGAGATGGCTGTTGTCTGAGGTATAATCCGTCTGCTGCTGGGCAGTGTCACTAGAGCACTGTGATTTATTGAGCTGTCCTTCTTCTTTCATGCCAGCCAGCTGGATGTGGTCCAGCCCAGACCCATCCCAAGCTTTCGGACCGTGCTTGCGACATTGACAATCTCGGCAGAGTCTCTCCCTGTGAATTTCTGCTCCTGAGCTGCTGTGCTTGTACGGAGAGGAAGTTTGCAAGGCAGGACACTGGCAGAGGCCAACCTGCTGGTCTCCAAGGGTCTCCTGCAGATTCTGTCTCTCTCTTTCAAGGGAGGGGTGCATTCCTATTCTTGGGCATCTGTTGTCTTCAACTTGTGTGTCTTCAGAGAGCACCGACGGCCGGTTGGACAGCTTGCTTGTGGAAGTGCTGTTGTCAAAACTGTCGCTGAGTTTTCTGGACAAGGGCTGGAGCTCGTATTGCTCGTTTGCGGTGTTGGACTCCTGGACCTTCCGCAACCGGTTTTGCTTCTCGCTCCCCCCACAGGCAAAGCTTCCATTCAGCCCGGAGTCATCAGAATAGTCTTTCATGGTGTGGGCACAAGGCCAGAGGATCTGCCCACAGTTCTTTTCTGGGCCGAAGAAGCAGCACAGGGACTGGAAGAAGAAGCTGGCAAACCCACAGCTGATACACTTGATCATCATGATGAATATCCCCAACTTCCTATACGCCAGGACCGTAGCAGGCAACAAAATGACCCCTGCAGAGAAGAGAGCAGAAGCTGCCATGGCTGTGGCACAGCTCATCTGCTTCAGGGAAAAGGCCACTCGGCTCAGGCGGTCAGAATGGGGGCACAGATGATAGGAGATGCAGTAGTTGACTGTAAAGTCAACAGAGAGACCGACTGCAGCTGAAATGAAGAGAGACTCCACTGCATTGAGCTGCCACTCCAAGAGGACCAAAAGGCCAACAGTTACCAGGACAGTGCCCGCGATGGCAGTAACAGAGAAAACACTAAGGAGAACGTTCCAGGTAGTGAGCAGCAGCACCACAAAGGAAATGGCTATGGAGAGCCCCATGACCACCATCGTTTCGGTGCTGAGACTGTGCTGGAGGTTGTATAGCTCCAGTTTACTGGTAAACCATCCATTCTGAAGCCCCACGGGGGCAGTTTTCATTTCCTCTGTTACCCAGAGGTTGATTTCCTCATAGAAGTGTTTGGCTTTGCTGTAGTTAAAGCTGTAGTGATAAACAGTTTGAAACTGCAGCACTAAGGCAGCGAGATTTCCCTCCTCATCAAACCTGAGGCCCAGATCGTACGCTTCTGTCCCTTCCCTGCCTTGTTCCAACAGCATCATTTTGATGCAGTGTAGGAAGACTTCGCTTCTGTAAGGGAAGGAGAACTGGTTACAGCAAAGGTTGAAGCTGTGGTCTCGCTGGGAGCACTGGCGACTGTCCATCCACCTGAGGAAATCCTCCATGAAGCAGACAGTAGATTTCTGCTCTGCGTCATGGTAATAGAAGGTTTTGTTCTTCACTTTTTGACAGAATTCGAGGAGCCACTTCTGGGCATCAGGGCTTTGGATTGTGAAGGTGAGGTCTGTCACTAGGGTGCCATTGCTTTTCGGGTTGAAATGGTCCCCATTATCCACGGGCAGAATGCCCCAGACTATCGTGACAGGCATACGCTGCCCTTCTCCATGCTCCAGCCTCTCAAACATGAACTGGTGGCAGTACTCGGAATCGTACCTCTCAAAGGGGTGGCTCAGTCTAAACACCTGGACGGACGATGCCTCGAGAGTCGGGAGCTTGAGTCTGGGGTTGGAACAGGAAATGTAGGCACCTCCTATCGCTAAGGCAGCAAACCAGCAGATCCAGATGTACCGAAACTTGATGACCCCACAAGGCAGAAGCTTTTCAAATAGCAGCTTGGAGGTTTCAGAGAGCGTGTTCCGGAGGCTCCTGAGGATGTAATGGAGGGAGAGGGCGACTCTCTTGTGGCCCGTGTTGTTCCAGTAGTCGTCTGGCTTGTAAATGCAGGTTGTTGCTACGTAGCGCTCGTACAGCACAGCCGAAGAAGGAAGCCAAGTCATCATGAATACCAGACTGACCAGCACGGAGGTTCCCATGTAAATAGCAAAGCAGCGGATGGCTATGATATTGCTGATGTAGCTGGCATAGAAGGTGGCACCCGTTGTGAAGCAAGATGCCAGCACGAGGTACGCGAAATGGTGCATGGTTTGACTCACCCACTGAGAAAGCCCAGCGGAAGGGTTCTGGCTCTTGCTGAGGTTCCAGAGGTCGAAGAAGACAAAGGTGTGGTTGGCACAAATGCTGCTGAGAATGATGACTGCTGTAAGGTTTACAAAAGGGAAGTAGGTGAATCTGAAGGCCACCTTGTACAAGAAGTAGGAGATCGTTAAAGAACTGACGACAGCGAGCAGAACCATCAAGGTAATAAAGACTGAGCGTAAATAAAAAGAAATGCTTAGAAAAATAGCTAATATTGCCAGGACTGGATACTTAGTGTCCAGTAAAAGATAGTGCTGGAATAGTTTCTGTTTAAGGCCCAGGTCCATTCCAGTGATAGATGTATAGTTATCAAACAGATCCCAGGATTCAAGATTGTCTAAGTAGATCCCCATCATAGATGCACCCTTCCTTGTAGGCAAAAACAGCAGGCTGTATTTGAGAGATGGCACTTGGTACTCCATCGTCTGGGGACTAAGAAAGTCTCTGTCGACCAAGAAGTGAAGGAGCTGGTAAATGGCATTGAAGCGGGTACATTTTTCTGGGACTTTGGCACACTGAGCGTGTTTCTGTCTCGCAGTCTCGGGACCTATGCAAGATGGGGTGAGGATGCCCTTGTGGTAGTCTGGGGCACAGGCACGGAGAAGGGCTAGGGTGTGGGAGATGTCTCCTTGGGTTATCTCCAAACACGATGACCTGTTGTACAGGACAGCAATGTAGTTCCCCAGGGACCAGCTTGGGCAGCATTCGTTGGCTTCAGTGCGTTGGCAGAGGTCCCTAAAATGAACGTGTGAGCGTATCTGAAAAACAGACGAGGGAGCATCCTGTCAGACCCTCTCTGCACGCTGCATCTTGCAGCCCCATAGTGCTCCTTGCTTCTTGCAGTAACCCTCCCCTCCAGGTGCATAAGCCATGGCTTGCCATCCTCCCGATACAAATGGCACATACTGAAGCTATCGAAGCATGCTAGCCTTTTGCAAAAATTAAACCCTGTCTGTTATTTATATTTTATAACCTCTGATTTGAAAATCTGGATCCTATGGAAAACACAGCTAATCCAATTAAACTTCCCACTTGCAAAACTTGCTGTCACAGTCTCCTAGATGACAGCTCCATTTCCGTAATTAGGTTCCACTGCCCAGAATTCTCGGCAGCTTCTGATGGACACCTTTGGCTTCTGGACCAAGCTCGTGTTCAGCGTCCGTTTATTCTTGTTCAATGGCAGCTGCTACTTTTCAGCTGGACTTTAGTGACAGGGGGAATTATCCATGTATTGCTAAGCAGGTAAAATGCTTTGGAGTCTTCTAGGCTGAAACCTATTCCGTAGCTTATGTTATCTTTGTCTGGCTTCCTTTCAGCTAGAGATTAAAGATTACGGCAGTCAGGATGGAGACAGCATGTATATATGTTTTTTCCTGACATTACTAACCTTCTCTTGTTCAATTTGACACATGGACTGAATAGCTTGCAAGTTCCATAAGCTCCCAGCAGTTGTGGACATAAACACCAGCTGGGAATAGCTCTTTTCTGAAATAAAGAAGAAAAAAATAAAGGATTAGGTACTGAAGATGAATCAGTCAGGCTGTTTGGAGTTGGTTGTTTTCTCTGTGAAACAGAAAAACATCTATATATCGCTGTCTACATGACTGCTACGGAGGAGACCCCGAAGGAAAGCAGGTCACAAAGATGGTAGTAGTGAGTGGTAGCATCTGCCCTGTGTGAGCTGACCCCTGCTCCTCGCCCATCTGTCAGCAGCAGGAGAGCAGGGGCAGGGCATTTTCCAGCTACGCTCTCGGTGCTGTCAGCATGCTTTTCGTGAGTGTTGGCATCTGGTCTGCACCCCTGTGACAAAGTGAGGCGCTTTGGTTCAGCCAGGAACTCCCAAGGACCAGGGGGTTGGGGTTTGACTGGTTTCAGAAGCGGAGGAGAGGTAGGGAAGGGGGTAAAACTATTTGTATTCTTTCTTCTACTTCCTAGTGTCCATCTGGGGACAGATTTGGGGTGTCTTGGAGTTTTCATCTTTTTTTCTTTCCAGTTTTTACTGCCACTTACATTTTTTCAAGAAGAAAAGAAGGAACAGAGAGGTAGTAGGAACAGAGAGGGAGTGGGAACAGAGGGAGTGGGAACAGAGGGAGTGGGGCACGTCATTTTTTCTGAGTATTCACTTTTGATGTGGGTAAATGGTGAAAAGATTAGTCCTTTTACTGGTGCTTTTAAGGCATATTTCTAAAAGGGAAAAAGACGTGTGGCAAAAAGTTAAGGAGAAACAACACTTCTCTGGAATTTCAGAATAAGCCTTTTCTACCCACTCAGTTATGAAGTGCTGAGGAACACTATCTGAAGGGTGGCATAGCTTTCACGGGGTGGCACTGTACACACTGCTTCCTTAGAACACTTTCAGAACATTTCCCTGTGTCCTAAAGCACTTGGATAACTCTTTATGCTGTTGAGTACGGGGTGTGTAATACCCATCAAGATTTCACTCACCTGGGGGACCACAAAAGAAACCATCCACTCCGTAGACTTGCTCCACCATTCTCCGTGTCCTCGCTTCTTGTTCTCCCTGAGCAGGCTGCTGTCCTTTGGTAATGCCAATGTCATCATAGCTGGTGAGAGATCAGGTTAAAGTTGTAACTAGAGATCACCTGGCTATGAGTTACATCCCCTGACGAGGCTCTGGTGTCACACACAACACTGCTGCAGCCATAAGGGTCGTCGGAGTCTTGAAAGAGCATTGCTTGGATGGCAGCTTTTCCATACTGGGTTGACTGTGCTCCTTTATAGGGATCTTTGTGAGACTAAGGGAGAAACTGCATCCCCTTGTGCAGTGCTGAGCGGCCTCTGCAGTCTCTTCAAGGTAAAGAGTGAAGTAAACGCATGGAGAGTTTAGAGCCTAATTCCTGGTTTCCAGAACAGGCCACTGCAGGCAAACGGACTAAACTCTCCAGTGCCTTGGCTGCTTTTAAGCTCAGCATATATGTTGTAATTCACAGAGATATCTTGGAATCTATCTTTATAGCAAACACCTTCCTTACCTCCCCCCCCCCAAGCCAAGCTCAAATACCTTTTTTTCTCGGCATAGGGAGAAAGGGAGAAGGTCTTCTTGTAGCCTGTATGGCTCTCTACATTCCTCCACACAACGAGCTTTCTGCCAATGTCTGTATCTCGCGGCTCGAAACCCTGCAGCCAAGCAAAAGGGCTTTGTCATCAGCTTGCATTTTAGGTTAGCTTAGCTTTCCTTACTCCTCCTCCTAGACACAGAAACTACATGAGATTATTACTGCATCTTGGAGTGATACACAAATTGAATTTTCCCCGGAAATACTACATCCCAGAGCTGACAGAAAAAAAAAATTTCTCCTTTTCTTTCTGGGCAAGGATGGCTACAATTCTTTCTCCCTGATCTCATAAGGCTCTTCTCTTTGAATAAAATAGCCACTTACAGAAACAGGAATAATTTTCCTCTTGCCAGGAAAACCCTTGACTATTCTTATTTTCTCAGGATTCTTCCATTAATGAGAGACAGGGATGACTTTCGAAGAAGCGGGATCCTGCATGGAAAACAGGACCCTGTGCAGCAGTGCTCAGGATGGGGCAGTCCCTCCAGTTCGAGAGCCCTGTGCACAGGCTGTAGGAGCCAAAGCTCCTCCATTCAATCTCCACCCAGCCTTGCCGGTCCTTTTTGTCAGCCCCAGCTTTCCAGCAGTGGAGGGGGAGCACAAGGAGCAATCCTGGTTTGTGCTGGCAAGCCACACCAGGGTGAGGGCACTACTGCGAGTCCACAGCATTGCTGAGAGACGGGCTGGTGGCTTTGGTTGCATGCTGTGAAGACGTGGGTTAAGGACAGCACTTTACCAATAAACACAGTCATTTTTTCTAGTGGCTTTAATATCCTCCTTGGTTTGCTGTCCTGCCTCGCTGCCTGCTGCAGAGAAAGAAGGCAGCATAGGCTCATTTTATATGGCAGAAAAGACCTATCACTGGTTGGCCTGGGGATTTTCCTTGTGCTCATATTGACGTATCATCTGTAGGGACTTACCATTAAGGGTTCTGAAAAGTCAGGCAAATTTCCAACAAGCAGGCCAGCTAAAGTGCAAACCACAGCCGCCACTGAACACAGCACCAGGACGGCTGTGGGCCACTCCGCGATCATTTGAGAATAACTGGAATCAACAGGAGATGAAAAAATGCAGCTGTTAAGGCGCTTCTGCTATTAGAACGAAACCTGCTGTTGAACCACTGTAGTGTTAGTAAAAGGAAGCAAAAGAATTAGGGCTTTCTGGTTTGAGCATTTATTTATTGGAAAGCTTAGAGGCTCTAGTATAGCTATTAATGAACATACCTCCAACTGGATGTTTGCAGGCAATTCTAATTAACTCGGGTAATTACATTTTGCCTCCCTACTTTTTCCTGCTTTTTCAATCAGAAATAATAAAAACCAGACTCTTGTGTCCTAGGGCAAAACGAAGCTTTAAATATTTAACTTAAAAGACTGCATTTAAGAAGAGCTGCTTCCTTTTTTTTTCCTTCATCGTGCAGTGCAAGCTAGTAGCTGCCTACCAGTTTGGCCAGCATATTTTCAACCTGTCTTTGGGCTCTTCTGAAGGGTCTCCTAAAGATAACTGACTCAAGAAAGTCCATTGTCATTGGTCTAAATTCGCTCACTATAGAGGGGCCTGTCCCACTGTTGGGAAATGTGTGGACATCTGCACAGCAAAGAAGGATGGGAACCACCCATCTGACATGTAACCCGTGTCAGGAGCGCCAGCAGCATTCTCAGAGCGGACCAGCGGCTTCTGCGTCTGCAGGATGAGGGAATCTCACCCTGATCTCAGCCTCAACACCAAACACTGAACCTCCAACAAGAGCATCTGCAAATGCAGCAGACCACTGTTCCTTCCGGGGCTGGAGAACACCTACAAGCCCAGGGGCCAGGGCTGTGCCTGGGATATGTACCGGAGTGGTATGGTGGCACACACGTTTTTAATGACATTTCTATACAAACCCTTCCAGAGAAGCAGTTTGTTCTGGCCAAAACTCTTGCCAGTTACTTTGTCCTTAAGAGCCGGTCTGAAATTTTCCATCCAAGCTCTCTTCTTCTTTTGGGACAAACTGTGTCTCATATAGGATGATCTATCAAAGTTACTATCCCACAAATTTTTACCAGTGCAGGTTTTACTGCCTCAAGAATTTTGTCTTCCTCAAATATCCCTCCAATATTCCTTCAGGGATATCAGAATGGGTTCCTGCTCTGGTCTGGCAGGTTCTAGGTAGTTCTTCTGTATTCTGATGTGTTTCTGAAATATAAGAAGTTCTTTGTTCAAAAAGAGTTAAGTATTTGAGCTTCACGAGGAAGGGAAATATTTATGAACTTTAGAGTGGCTGTGCCAGTGCGTATCAGCCTCGAGGTGTAATGATGTTCCTGCTTGCCTGCTCTTTTGCTTCTCTTGCCTCCAACTTCACTGAGTCAAGTCATGCAGCCATTCCTCATAATTAGAAATCATCACAAGCCCTTCAAACAGCTCTTGGTCAGGCCTGGTATTTTTTTTCATTTAAAACTGATTTATCAAGTTTGTTTTCATAGATGAAGTCTTTGCTATGAAAATGAACCAAAATTGCCCTTTATGCATTAGAGTACCTAATTTCTGGAGGCTGTTTTGAGTGGTTCCACACCAAATTGACAGGGAAAAAAAAGGAAACCCAGAATCAGCTGCAGTGTCTGATGATGGAAGATAGTTACCAAAACCCTCCAGAAAGAACAGTTTCCAAATATCAGCTTTTAAAGAGACATTGAAAGCAGTCAAATTATTTTAATTTTGAGAAATGTATTAAAAATCCTCTGTCTTTTGAAAAAGTGAACGTATTTCATAGATGGGCTATCCTCCTGATCGCTCCTCTGGTCGGCCAAGCTGGATTAATCCTATCTATATATGTACACACATACATATATGATTATTACATGCATGAAAAGCTATTGTATGGACTAGAGCCAGGCATCTGCCCCAAACCCAGCTCTCAAGACAGTGTTGCTACTCATTAATGCAGGTTAAATTGATCTCACAAGCGAATTGAGATTTCTCCCAGTGGATAGGAAGCCCAGAGCAGGGAGGGCTGACCTTGCTTCTGAAGCTGGGCCTGCCAGGGATGTCACCAGCAATAATACTCTGCGTTTCCTAATAGCAGGGTAGTAGAGCAATAATAACAGGGTGGAAGGACTGGAAGCTTTTGATATTAAACATACCTTTTTGGCATCCTGAAAGCCTTGTCGTGTCTGCAGACAGAAAAGAAGATGCGTTCATTTATTATTTTCGCATGAAGCACAGTTGCTGGGCTGTTAATGAGCGAGGTAACCCTTGCAGGGGCTACAAAGCACCGAGCTGAGCCATTGCTGCATGAGTACTGACACTGCACTAATTAGTCTAATGAATAACAGAGTATTTTCCTCTCCCACCGGCATTTTAACTGAACAGGATGGGAAGACATGTAGTCACTCCTCATTTTTGCTCCTTTTAGAAAACCCTGCAGAAAGTAATGGACATTAGCAATGTAATTCTGTAGAAATCACAGCACTACTCTATTCATGAAAATCTATCTCTTCTAAGCACTTTCCTACTGACCTTTTCCATTGTTTCTTGACAAGAGCTTGCCTCCTTATTAAATAGTTTTTATTTCCTGTTCAGCTCAGTGAGGATTTTCCAAAAAGGCCCTCACTTGTTTCCTGGGCCCTTCCAGGGACAGTGTTTCTCCAGTCTGGAGGAGCAGAAGGCCAGTGGAGCTGCTCAAAACATTTTATCAGGGTTTCCTTCAGAGAAGCATTTGCCATTCCAACTTGTGGGGCTCTGAGGAACGAAATAAGCCTTCCCCAGGGGATCCGAGGTTCTTAATGGATCGCTGAGAGCAAGCTTTCCACTGACACCTTAACAAAAAAGCAGCACCTCAGTGCGTCACCAGGTCTGAAGGACCTTTCATTCTGCTCCCTGATTCCACTGAAATGTCCCTTTGAAATATGCCCCAGCCTGGCAGGGCCTTGGGTCGCGACGCAGCTCCCAGCGAACTGCTCCCAGCTGCAGCCTCCTCCTCTCTCTGCAGCCATGCCAAGATCAGCGCAAGGAGTGCTCCCTCCTCCCTTCACCCTCCTCCTGTGCTCTCGCCTTAAACTGGGAGAAGGTGCTGCTGTGCTCTGACATTTGCGTGGCGCAGACAGCCCTGTGTCCCTGCTCCATCCCAGGCAGCTGACCAGTGATCCTGTGACAGCACATCCTTCCTGGCAGCTTGTTATGAGTGGAAGGAATGAAAAAGCAGTGGAGGAGAGTTCCCCATGGAAGAGTCGCTGTCAGTGGCATGTGTAATAAATTATATTGTGTTTTCCTCATCGCGCTAATGCTCTGTAGACTTGTGAGACAGAGGAGCACAGAAAAATCCCCACCAGATTATCATAGAGAGGTCTCTTTCTGGCAGCACACTGCCCATCCTATGCTAATTCTTTCACAATAGCTTCTCAAGCAGATTTGCTTGGATTAAAAACCCCATTCTAGCATTATTATGTTATCACTTTTCTGTCTGCTGGTGCTGCACATTCTGCCAGGGATTTGCAATCCAGCTGCATTTCCTAGTTAAATAACCTGTTACGGAGAACATAGTTGACAGTTTTGTTGGTAGTGTACGAGCTAGAAAGGATCCAGGCTGCACTCCTCTGACTGCAAACGCAAGCAAATTTAATCCTCTGTTAATGGCTAGAAAATGAGACCGTAAAGGGCCTTTGTGCCTAACCCTGCACCACTGTAGAAAGGTGAGGGAGGAATCCTGGGCTGTCTTTTATTGGACCTTGGTGTCTACTGCAGTGGAGGCACAGGGATCATGGTTTCAGTGCCAACATGGCCTCCAAAAGGCACATGCAGCGAGGATGGATGATGCTGGCTGAAAGGAGCAGAGGTTGTAGCTCGGGCTGTTGGGAACACCCATCCTGTACGCATCCTCCCAATGCTGCCCAAGAAGCATCCATCACCCAAGGATGTCACTGAGGTGCTTCACACACAAGTGGAGTTTGCCCGACTGTGTCATGGACTATACAGAATCCACACCCTTGTTGCTGCCCAACCTGCAAAACCAAATAATATTGCCCATTTTTTTATTTCTTACTGCTCAGCTCTAGCCAGCGCTTACCCTCTGCTGCCTCTCCCTTCAGCACGGGCAGCAGCTTCGGTGGGGGCAGGAACAAAAATTAACTTTGCCCTTATCATGGAGAAACTCTGCCGAGATAGAAGATTAGCCAGCTGATGTCTTGCAGTGCCACAGGAGAAAATACAAAGATCACAGAAGAGGGTCATAATCACAGCTGCAGGATCTGGGAGCAACCGAGTGACCTTGGCTTTATCCAATGGGTCACCCTGGGAAGTGAATCCTGCCATTCCCTGCTGTGGGAATGGCAGCTCTCTGTACACCCTCCACAGAGGTCCCTCTGTGCATTTTGGGACAGCTGCTGTCCCAAACGGAAGAGCAAATGCATGTTTCATGTGTCCCCACTCAGACCTTCCTCATCCCTCCCGCTTGCCACCAGAGAGTTCAGGAGATGCTTTTTGGGAGCCACTGAGCCACACTCCACGTGCCTCTTACCTGACTGTTACAACATGATGCTGCACTGGCCGTCGCTGCCTGGGAGACCACTGTTTCCAGGGGGTTTCTGAGGCCTCATGGTGGGAAGCTGGCAGAGGATCACTGCTGGAAAGGTGGGAACACAACATCGGCCTCTCACCGTGCCCGGGGAGTGGGGGCAGGCCGTAGCTGCCTTCCGGCTCCTGCTGGTTGCAGGGATAATACAGGCGATGCTGCTGTGAGTCCTGGGAGCTTGATGGCACCTGGCCGTTGGACTGGGTAGAGACTGGCCCAAGTGTGCGGCTGGAGGAGGGCAGGTGACCTCCCCCCAGCCTGGGGGATGCAGGAATGGGGCAGTGATGGACCGGGCAGATTCTTTCCCAGGAAGTGCCACTGAAGCTGGGCTCGGTGTTCCCGATCTCTGGCATGGCGAGACAGGTCTGGCAAGGTCCTGCATTTTGTTTTTCTCTGTGAGAGAAAAAAAAGGGTGTGGTGAAACGGCAGAGCCTAGGCAGGGGAATCACATCCTGCAAACTGGAGACTCTCATGGCCTCCCACATAACTCATGATGTAAAACCTCACCCACTATTTGCTCTACCGAGAGCCAGTCCCAAGGCTCAGCTGGATTATGCTTTTTAGAGCTATCCATGATCACTCAGAGATTCCACCTGATGGAGAATCCGTTACATCTTTGTGCGTGTTGCTCCAGAATTCTGAAAAATTGGGTAACGTCCCCTCAAACAACTCTCCAAGCTATTTCGCTGTGGAGGGAGCAGAACACACTGGCTGGTGATAACTGCAGGGTCCTGACTCGGGGACACAGAGCGACTACAGAGATCTGGGAAAGCGGAAACCAAAGGAGACTGCATGTGAAGAAGTTAATTATCTGTACTTCTCAGGGAGCTGAATTTGTTTGATTGCTGTGCAGAGGGACTGGCTCTGCTCCACGGCGGGAAAGTGAATCATCCCTGGCACTAAAAAAATTGAACAGTGAAGCTGATGGCTGTGATGGTGACAAGGGACTTCAGTCCCCAGCCTGGCACATGCCCTAATGGCTCCCATGTCCTGCACACTCTCCACTGGCCTCTTCAGGAACACTTTAGACATACATCTCCCAAGGATGACAGCAACAGCTATTATTGGTCTTGGTACGTAGGAAGGGGATGGACTAGATCTCAAGATCTTTTGAAGCTCAGCTTTCCTCTGACTGCTCAATTTACTGAGACAAAACCTTTGCAGACTTCAGTTCCCAAGTAATGAGGTCTCTGCAGGATACACTTCTCCAAGGAATTTTAAAAATATACTTAATTCCTACCGTTCTTGCCTTATGGAATGTGAGAGATTTGCTGGCTTGGAGAAAGTTCGAATAATACGTTGAGAGACTAGTTAGTCTGTGTGACATCAAAAACCCTTCACACACAAGAGACTGAGGTCACACTGACCCCAAAACCAGCTCAAGAGGTGCAGCTGGTCAAGGTGTCGGAGTTTCAGCAGTGCTGTGCAATCTGGAGCTCAAAAAGAAAGCACAGTATGGAAGCACCCCTGGTGTCTGGTCCCTGTTCCGAACACGTGCCACGGTGTCTCTACAGCTGACTCCTGTGTCTTGCCCTAGTGTCTGGCATCGAGGATTCAGTATGACGAATGATTCGGGCCAGCTAGAATCACAGAGTGTCTCAAGTCACCAAAGAATTATGAGTGCTGGAGCGAGACTAGAGTGAGATGAACCTTATCCTGAGGCACCTGATGCGATGTGGGGAGAATTGAAGGCAAAATGTTTGAGAAGGGGGTATTTTTGAAAATTTGCAGAGTCCTGCTCATTTCTTTTTCAGACAGCCATGGAAAAAGATAGAATTTTAGCAATTACAAGTCTCTGGAATTGCACCCCAAGTTAAATGGCATGATCAATGACAAAAGGGAGTTGAAGAATACTATTAGCTCAGTATTGCTTGAAAACTGGTCTTTTTTCCAGAAAGAAGGGCATATTTGCCTTGGCAGCTTGTGCTAGGCACTTTCCAACATCAACTGAGTTTATCAACACTGAGAAACTATATTTCACAGTTATATGAAACGGGCTTGTTTCATGAAAATCGTGACAACAGGGTAATGTTTGGTAGCCGTTACACCAGTGCTGGTGTGGAGACGTGTGGCGCAGACATCGCACTCAGCTTTACTTGCACAGTGTACCAGTCCAGGGACTAGTAGCAAGAAATCTCTACTGACTAGACACCATCCAATGCTAAATTTAGTTTTTAAGCCAGAAGACAGCTGCAGCGTAGTTACAGGCACAGATGGCATGTTCATGGCTCCTCATTACAATGACACTGACTTCAGAAGCAATAACTGACGTTCAAATGCAGATTTTCTGAAGTTTCAGCCATGCAGGAGCGGGGAGCTACATGGGGGATTTTACTATGGGTTGTCAAATATCTTTCTTTGCTGAATATTTTGTGGTAGTGGCCAAGGAAGGAGAAAAGAAATGACAAGATGATATAAAAATAGTCTGCAAATACCAGTGTCTCTGTAAGTGAGCTTCTCTGCATCCTGGGAGGAGGCCATACACCCAAAGAGAGCAACGTCAGACTGCACGTGCGGACCGTTAACAGTTCCTATGACAACAGAGATAGGAAGCGGCTGAGAGAAGTCAAAGTTTGCACTGAAGCAGGTGCCAGAACACCAGCGGACAGATGTGTGCACACCGCATTGTTGGGCTGCTCCCACCAGTTCCAGCGCTTGCTTGTCCCTGCTCTACAACCCGAAGTACGAGTAAGACTTGAGCTAGTTCAGCGTAGCAAGAGGGAGTGCTGCTGGCCACAGCAGGAGCTCCTGAACAGGGCGTGACAACGATATCCCCGTTCACCCACAGAATTTGTCAAAAGAACTAATATCAACCCCACTGCATGAACTCCTTGCTGTCCTGTCACGGCTGGCTTAGGGGCAGGACCACCCAGGCTGTCCAGCACGTGATTTGTGTTACAGCACTAAAGGAAAGCAGTTTACAACAGAAGGCTGCAAATTTGTCACTGGTGTATATGATGCAATACATGAGATTATAAATGAGATGCCAGCAGAGCTGCTCGTGAGATGTAATGGGAGGTCTTGTCTGGAGCTGTTACAGTCTCGTCAGAGTCACGCCTGCACTGAGAGAGGTTCAGGCTCAGGTGCAGCACAGGGCTGGTGCACTGCAGACGAAAGAAAGCGTATGGTCTGTGGTAAAATGACATCTTTAATTAGTCATTGCCCATCTATACTAATTCTAGAACCAACCTGACTGTGCGAGGCTAACCACCACATCCCCTACAGCTCTGGCGAGCTGCAGGGCCAGAGCTGGTTTGGGAGAGCTGACCTGGAGAGTCCCTCAATCCACTTTCTCAAGCTTACAGTGTCAGTCCATCTCACTCTTCCCACGTGGGCAGTGACAGAAGTGCAGGTGTCTCTTTGCGGGTTGTGGTGCTGTACCAGTAGTGCTGGGTCAGGGAATTTTTCCCAGAGAGCTGGGATTGTGGTAGTGTTATGCCTTGGCAAAGGCTAGACCTTTGCTCACTCCTTTTTTGATGCCTATTTCCCCCCTACATTTGTCCTGTTGTTTTTCCTAATTTCAGTATGCTTTAAATAGGTGTTGGTTTTCTACAATGCATAATAATTCACAGAGACACTGCTGCACTGACAGCTTGTGCTTTTGGTATTCCCACACCTGTACAATATTTATGTTCTTTTTGCAAAGCAAAACCAAAACCCTCTTCCTTTAAGCTGCTGGATCTGCTCAGAAGATTGGGACCAGATGCTTGTCCTAACTAAATCAGTCTGATGGCTGCCCTGCCACGGCTGCCTCAGCCGGCGGTGAATACCTAACGCCGGACAGAACAAGAAGGCTCTCACAAAAGACACTCTGAAGATGGCCAGGGAGGTGCAGGAAGCATGCGATGAAAAATTCCTCCTCCAAAAAGCCCCTCGCTACAAAACCTCGTGGTGGGGAAAGCAGATGACAAACTCTGGGACATCACAGATTGCCTCCAGTTTTTATGCACATACGTTAACATATTTGATTCTAATAATTTCACACGGAAGCTCATTCTTCTGGTTTACCATCCCTGCTGCGAAATACCGTCAGGTTCTGTGCTTCCCCCGCGTGCTGTGTCCTAACGCAATCCCCTGCCTGCTCAGTGACTTCATGTTCTCGAATAACTCTGGCTAGTTCAAACCATTCACTCGTGACTCTTCATTATCTCCTTTTCAGACTAAACAATTACAGTTCTGTCAATCACCCTCCGGATATGAGTTGCCTTATGCTCATCTCTCTCCAACTCCATGACGATGTGACCTTGGTTATCCAAAATCTCCAGGGAAACCTGGAGCTCGCAAATAATGATCGGTTTGGATAATCACTGCTGGCAGTTCTGCACAATTTGAGTCTTCACTTGCTACACTCCCAATTAGCCCTGGTGCTGGTGGGCTTAACATTTGATATGCTGAGGTCTGCACCTGAGATGTGGCCTGGTCCTTCTTTGCCCGTAACCATGTCACTATGACTTTTCTGGGCCCGCAGGACCCTGACCTATGCTAGAAAAATGGCTGGGGGGCAGTTTCTGCTACCTGTTTACTGTCAGGCAGGAGAAGAGGTGGGCAGAGCGCCACACCAGATTCTGCTTGCCACGCTGACAATAACAAAAACTAACATCAGGGAAAGAGACACGTTACTTTTAACGTTCGTTCCCAGTCTGAGCCATGTAAGATATTTGCCATCTTTGGGACTGAGTGGGCAGAAGTGATTTCCCAGCCACAGAAAAGCCTACAGAGGCAGCCTGACAGTCTCCATTTCCTTCTTCAAGCTCAGCCTGATGCAACAGAGATGCTGGGAGAAGAGAGGATGAGGAGGTGTAGGGCAAGGGACAGGCCGGAGTTAACTGCTCCAGTTGCCTACGGCCATGAGTAGTTGCCTTTCTCACACTATTTGCTTCCCCATCTCTTCCCCTGAGATGTCTAGACAGCATAATAATGTAATTTATGAACCCGCCCGCGTCAGCGGGGGTGCAGCAGTGCTTTTCTGAGATGAGTACCTGGGCATAGGCAGCCTGTGGGGGGGAACCAGCAAAAGGACAGAAGCTTCTTCCCACAAGAAAACAGGCAAGATAAGGTCAAGATTTCTTAGGAGACAGGTTCCTGCCATTCCACCTCTGCTGGGGTGCGGAGCACTGGTTGGCACTGTGGAGTCTGCAGCAGGAGCGAGGGCTGAATGCTGTGAGCGGGCTGCCTCCCTCCCCCCAAGAGCTGCATCTTGCTGTGACGCTCAGGCACTGCCCTGCAGAAGGTGTCAGCAGGAGGTGGCTGTAGCTGCCCACCTCCGCACCAGCCTGAGCATCCTCACCCCAGCAAGGGGGTTGCTGGAGGCATGCCGTGTTGGCTGCCGGCCCCCAACTCCTTCCCCCTCGGCACGGCTGCACTCTGCCAGCACACAGAGCTGAGCCTGGCGGGAGGGAGGTTTGCAGGGCAGGGAAATGACGGCACATGGTCACCTTCCCTTTCCTCAGCCACTCCATTTCTTTGGGACGTCTCTGGTCTTGCTGAGCCCTGGCAGCAGACAGCACCCTCGTCTCTGAGAGAGAAGAAATTAGCCAAAAATATTCAGTGTTTTGAAAGGATGGCTTCTTTACTGGTTTGCCTAATTCCAGCCTCATCCCCCAGAGCATTTCTATAAGCACTTCTTTTTTTTTAATACAAAGATTATCTCACCCTTGGCATCCTAAGGAGAGGATCAGGAAAGCAGCACTTTGCATATGAAAGGTGGGAAACACCTACCAAGTGAATGGAGCTGTCTGATGCCTGAGTCAAACTACAACTTCTGTTGGCAGAAGAATCTCAAGGGGGAATAAAAACAAGCGAGAGAAAGGGCAAGAGGCTGTATCCTGAGTACAATAAGAGCCCTTTTCCCTGGAACCTGCGCTCAGTTAGACATTAAGCACTGAAAAATGTCATTCATAAAAAAAGAAGCTAGTTTTATTTTCTTTCCTAGTTCACCTTAGTCCAGCAAGGTGTTGCTTGCGTATCAGCTGTACAAGTTTTCCCAAATGAAAAAAATACATAAATCCTTTCAGAATTAAACCCACGTGCTGTAGGTCAGCTTCCATCTCAATTAATGGCTTTTTCTTTGAGAGCTGTACACGACTTTTTAAGAACGTGGTTTTATGATGGAATTTAAGTAGCGGTTTTCTCTTTGAACATACCACCAGCAAAACAGCAGTGGAGCTCTCGAGAAACAAGAGCTTCTTTGCCTGTTTTTTAAGGAGATAAGAGTGCCCTTCTCCAGAGATTAGGTAAGGGTTCGTTGCGTTTCACTCTCATCTCATTATCTAGCTCCTCTGTCTAGCTGCCAGCGAGAGACAGGCACCTCCTGAGCAATTCTTCTCCTCCTTAGGCTGCATCAAATTCTCGGGCACTGAAAAATTTCCATGTAGTTGCTATTTGTTTTGCTTTCTTCAGTCTAGCAGTAGGATAGCGCGTATCCGCGAGAAGACCTACGATCTTTTTTTAATGAGACTCCCGAGGATGTTAAATCATCATGAAAAATTAATGGGTCTGTCAAACTCTGCTTCCCACGTAGTCTGCCAAGAAAAGTTTAGTTTTATAACGCTTTCCATTGACTCGTCTGCACAGCCTTACCTTCACCCCAGGCTGCGGGCACAGGTAGTGTGATGGGATACAGCCAGACACAAAGGGCTCAGGTTCCCCACCCTGTCTTCAGTGCCAGGGTAGGTCTGGATGCAGCTTGTCTACACTGGCAGCGTAAAATGCACTGGTAAAATCATGTTTGCTAAGCCTTGTTTTGAGGAAAAAAGGAATAAAAAGCAAAGGGAAAGGAGAAGAAAACATCACCTTGCTACCCCAGCCCGAACGAGGCCAGAAGGAAGGTAGTGTTTTCAAACAGCCATGTTTTTCTGATGATGAACTGAGCATTGATGATCAAGAGCATTGGCTGGGGCGGAGGATGGGGCATACAGAGCTAACCCTTTAGCAGCTACACAAAGAGCCTTACATAAAGAAGCATTTATGTATATGCATACTCAGGAGTCAGAGCTATCTTCCTGTCCTTTAATGTCATAAATTTTAGTCCCTGAGTGAGCAGCATGAGTGAAATTCAAAATACACCTGTTTCAGATGGCTTAGCGCATCTCTCTAACTTAACTCCCACAGGCTGCAGCCTTCATTTCAAAAGACCTGTTTGCATGAGCAAGGATTACTCTGCAGGCAAAGCTAAGAGAGCTCCAGTGGTAGCTCTGACCCCATCGGATGCCCAAGATCTAACCCAGATTGTCTAATGGTCACTCAGAGAGCACTGAGACCCGAAAGCACACTGGCCTCTGCTGAGGCCTTCAGAGCTGTCTAAGGAGACGTGAGCGCCTGTTGGTTCCCCGGGCAGGCGGGGACGTCTCAGCGTGAGCATCCTCTACCAGACAGAAGTGAAACTCTTTGGCTTTCAGAAGGAATTTGTGTGCCGTTGACCTCAGGGTGTGCTCTGGTCAAACAGAATCTGAAGAGCTCAGATCTGTTGCCTCCAGTCAGACAAATGGCAGTGTGCTTGCAGATTTGGAGATGGCTCCTTGCCCATGATCATGGGCTTGTTGACGTTTCCAGAAAATGAGAATGATTGCGGCTGCCAACCTGGTTTAAGACACCAGGTAAGGGAGCATATGGCGCAGCGGGGGAAGATGAGAGCTGCAGGGTGTTAGAGAAAACATCTTTGGAGTGAAACATGTGCTTGCCCATAGCCTAGCGGAATGAGGACTCTGAAACATGCTGAGCTGCACCAACAATAGCTTGCTCGGTGCTGCAGAAGGGAGAGCTCACCATGTTGCAGGCAAACAACCTGACAGGGATGCCAAGCCAGGCACTCGCCCCCCGACGCGATGGGCTCCACATGGTGTGCCTGGCCCCGTGCGGGAGCGGCCGGGGCAGCGGTCCGGCACAGACCCCCCCGCCTCAGCCCCGAGGGGTGGGCCGTTCGGCAGGCAGCCAGGGGCTTTGCCTGCACCTCAGTGGGGCTGTGCACCCTCAGCCCCGGCAAAACCCCGCTGCCACCGGCCACCTCCGCACCCACAGAGCCCGGGTGGCGGCAGCGCGGGAGCTCCCACCCGCCGGGGCACCGGCTCCGCAGCACCGGCTCGGCTCCACCGCTCCGGGCGCAGCCCGGCCCCGCCGTCTGCCCCGCCGCAGCGCGGGGAGGGAAGCCCCCGCGCCCCCGGCCCCGGCGTCCCGGCCCCGCAGCGCCGGGCCCCGCGCTCCTACCTGGGCGAGGCGGCGGCGCGGCCGCGGCGCGTCCCCTCGGGCCGCTGCTCCCGGCGCGGCGAGCCCGGCGCGGCCTCCATGGGCGGCGGCGGCGGGGCGCTGTCCGCAGCCCGCGGTGCTGAACGCTCCCGGCGCGGCCGTGGCGGCGGCAGCGGCTCCGCGCGGCGCTTGCGCGGCCGCGGAGGCGGGCCCGGCGCGGGCGGCGAATGGCCGCGGGGCGGGCGCGGGGGCGCTGCCGCCTGCCCCGGGAGCCCGGCGGGGCTGCGGGGGAGGGGAGGGGCTTGAGCGCTGGGGCCGCCCGGCTCCTGCCTCCGCCCTCGGGGCCAGCCCGACTCCTCGGGATGAGGTTGGGCGTGCAGGGTCCGGGGCGGGCGCTTCGGGGCACATGGCGGTGCCAGGAAGCAGGGGCTTCTGCAAGCCTGGGGGTGGACCAAAGCGCCTCGCCCAGCCCCAAAATCCCGTCCTCACCCCGAGCAGCACAGAGTGTCTCGTGGGAGTGCAGCGAGGGGGGCTGCAGGTTCAGTGCACAAATTCCCTTGGGTGGCAGGTCACTCAATCTCACTGGAGTTGTCCTTCTGCTTTGGCCCAAGCTCCCAGAAGCACTCCCGGAGCTGCGGTGCAGGGGCAGGGCAGGATTTTGAAGTGTGTGGTTTCACCCCCTGGCGTTTAGCAGCACTAAATAAGTAAGCAATTTGTTGAAATAGATGGTGTTTTTTAAAGAACTGACTTGAAAGCACAGAGAACACAAGGAGGTCAGACACATTCCCCTCCACGCAGGATCCTGCTAACACTGCGTATTGACACCATGGAATTCCGTTGAGTTGCGTGGTAATCACGCACGTGCTGTGGGAAAGGCTTCCCACGGGGCTTGTGAAAGGTGGCTGCTCCTTCCCCAACCTCTCCTATGCCAATGACCGTGACATTACTTGTGCTAGGAATGGCCTGTGCTTTTCTCATGACTTTGTGTACGGGCCTGGGAGTGGCAGTGACCTCCCTTCTCATCCTCCTGTGTATGGCCATGGTGACGGCTACGACCTTCTCCTTTCTCATGGCCATGCCAGTGGCCCTCACTGTGGCAGTGACCTTCTTTCTCATGAGCGTGGCATGGCTTCTGTTTCACATGCTACAGAAAAGCTGAAGCAAAAAGGGAGAGTATTAGACCGACAAGTATCCTATAACTCCCGCTAATCCTCTAGCTGCTTAGAATAAGCCCTTCCTGCCTTAATGACTTAAATGCCTGAGACATCCAAGAACAAAAAGCTTTTCCTAATGCCAGGGTGGGTGACTGATGCCTCTCCAAACTCAGCAGGAGGGAATTTCTAAGGACAGGCTGCAGGCAGAGCCGGTGTCCCAGAATGATGATCCCTGCTGGGCTGGGCCATAGGGGACCAGTCCACTTTCCTGAGCCTTAGCCACAGAAATGCTGCTTGCCTGGTAGGATGAGATACGCTGAGAGGAGCAGCCGCAGAGTAGCTGGTATTATGTGGCCCAGCAGGAAAGGCTGAAACCTGGTATCTGCTGAAAAGATTGGCTGGCATTAACATGATGACAAGGACATGGGTGCTATTTCCTTTTCTGTCTTCCCGATGCTAAATAATAATACGTGCAGCAGTAATGATAATAATAAAACCGTGAGAGGATAGTGGGAATAGGCTGAACTGCAAACATCCCACCGCTCCTGACAGACAGCCACCTCCTACAGGTTTTAGTTTGGCTCAGCTCGATGTGTGAGCTTTTTGTCTGTGAAGTGGGGGTGATCACACTTCCTCACTCCCACAGCTTGGCAGGTTTCCTCTCTGGCCTGCAAGGTAGTAGACACATGGATTATTACTTTTTTGATTGCTCTTACCCAGGGACTAGGGCAGGGCTCCTGTGCCCAGCTAGCTGTGAAGCACTGCACACGGCAGTCAGGGGGGCTGCCCGGGTCTCTCTCAAGGCTGCTGTTACACGGCTGGGGCCGGAGCGGTTGGTCAGTACGTCACATTGGCTTCTGTTTGAAAAAGTAGAAGCAAAGAGAAAAATAGCCAACAAGGGAGGTGTAGGGTCAGGAGTATTAAAAAAGCTCTAAGACAGCAGTGGGTGTGTGTGGGAAAGAGAAAAAAGCTGGTGAGTAGAGAAAGCGGGAGAGGTGGGAAGAAGAGGGAAAGTATATGATCAGGTGAATGGGACAAGGATGCACTGGGGGAGATGTAAGAGGTGGCTGAGGGGTGAGGCAAGTTTATGCAGCTGCTGAGCTGCAAAAACCCCTCTGTCATCCAAGACAGCAATTTTCTGCTGTTGACCCTGAGAAACTTAGGGGATCTGACAACTACTCCTCGTATCATGAGAAGTATCCAAGAGCAGAAAGCCTGCTGGCTCAGACCTGAGCTCCCCAAACAGGGCTTGAAACCTTTGCTAGTTAAAGCCTTAGGTATTCACACATGGAAAAAGGTCAGAAGGCACTGCTCCCCGGAGAGCTGGGGTATCCACCTCTGCACCACTCCCAGGGCAAACATCTCCTCCCCACTCATCCCAGCTGTCTCCGCAGAAGGCAGGCTGAGGTAGGAAGGCTGCCAAGGGAACTGCGTAACAGAGCCCCAGGAGGAGAGCTAGCTATTTTTGACACTAATTGGTATTTGTGGCAATTGAAGGCAGATTTCTTGCCTCTCCTGCTTGATCTGTGAAAGAGGTAGGAGAAAAAAACTTCACATTTGAGCTCTGATACATTCTTTACTTGAAGCTTACTGCTTCTCCTAGCCCTCCTGCTCACCATCCACTTGCATTTCTTCCACAAACACAAAGCAAAACATTGTGTCTGCAGCTCTCCTCTGTCTCGAGAGAAGTCTGAGTCAGAAGGGAACACCACGTTTCACTTGCTGTGTGTGCAAAATCCCACTAGACCCTCCCTCTCCCACAAGGCTCCCTTTATCTTCAGGAGTACAGGCCGAGCTTTAGGAGTATGAGTCAGGCACACCCTTAGAGAAGTCTAAAAATGCAGTATAAGGCTTTAACATGATGGGCTGGCAGACCCAACCGAGAGCATGTCCCAGTGGATTTGCTTTGTGCCGCAGTCACAATTCAGTGTGGCTCATTTCACAGTGCCCTCTCTTAGGACGGTTCCTTGCAGCACAATTCATTTCCCTTCACTGTAAATTCACATTTCCCCAAGCAGAATTTAGTTCGGTTAGGATGTCCTGACTCAGCCTTGCACCCCCCAGTCGCGGCCGGCTCAGCGAAGCCCACGCGGCAGCCGGGCAGGGCAGTGTGCTGGAGCGTGGCGGTCCCGGCTCGCACTGTTTTGCAGTCTCTTGTCTGATTGCTACCATTTGCCATTGGCTATTTTGACTTGGGGCACTTTGGTTCCTCTCCACTGATGCTGACACAAGACAATCCCCCCTGTGCTCTGCCCTTTCTGCTTTTGCTCCTCTTCCTCTTTGGATCGTCAGGAAGAGGCAGCAGCATGTCCACGCAGATCACGGGATATCAGCTCCTGGTAGCCCACTTTCGCTGCTTATGCAGTGCTAGCATCGCCCCTGAGATAACTGTATCTCTAGGACTGCCATCGTAGGTGCCTGAGCCTCCACAATCCCTCCTGCTACACTGCAAATATATTCATTCAGCATAAGGCCTTGGCCCCTTTCTAGCAAGGTGCACCTACAACCTGCTGTTGAGTCTTGGGCATTGGTTTTGGCATGTTTCTCCCTCTTGCTGCCCCAGGAGATGGGGTTTGGCCCCTTTGCAAGAGTAGCCAGGCTATTTCACGGTTCTGAACTATGTAACTACTTGTTAAATAGACTACAGTGTCTGGCATCCCTGGGGTGGCACCCTGAGCAAGGATGATACCTGCCCCTGGAGCTACATGTGCTCTTCTTTCCAAGGCTGCCAGTTATTTTTAGTCTCTGTCTGACGCTTGGCTCCCTCAGAATAGGACAGAAAGGAAAATTCAGCGTCAGCAGCAGCCTGCAAAAGCAAGCCAAGCCTTGGGCAAAACCTGAGAGCATCTCAGCAACAGCCAAAGGGCCCCGGACCTGCATCCGTAATGGGTTGTTCAGTACAGGACCAATGAAGAAAAAGAAGAATAGGACAAAGGGAATATAAAAATGAAGCTGCTTTTATTGCAGTTGAAGACACCTCTTTCTCAGCACCCATGTGTGCACGTGACTAACACCAAACGCTCTATGCCAAGGCAGGCCCTGTTCGCAAAGAGGCTCCCGTTCGCAAAAATATCACCGAGCTGTGCGCGAGCACACGGCTGGACTTTAAAACCAGAGAGAGCTGTGATGGTCACCTCCTCCTCTATGACACACACCATCGTATTCCCACTGGTCGCTGTGTCAGTAAAACTGGGAGCCGCTGCACTGGAGGCACACACGCGGGTTCTGCCCAGCTCCGAGCGGGGCAGCTCTCATCACCCATCAGTCGCACGAGCTGCAAGGCAGGCTAAAGCTCTGCTGCTCAGCAAGGGGTGCTCACCTTGCACCCATCCACTTGGAGCCCTGGGGCTTTAAAATACCCATTTTGGTGGTTTGGTGGATACCCCAAGCAGCTGGGGCAGGACAATGAGATGGAAATATTACCTGCGCACTGGTACTTCTTCCAGTTCAGGCAAATCCTCATGGTTTTGCTTCCCTGACTGAAACGATTCCCAACAAGCAGCACGAGTGTGTACACACCACATGGTTATCCCCCTGCTGAGGCATCTTCACCAGCCGGTGCAGCCATGCTGCACAGTAATGCTCCAAAAGAAGCCCCTGCCTTCCTGGCCAGACACCCGCGTTCTGCTGCTTCCCTGCTCTGCTGTGTGTGTCTGGCTTTGCGAGCAGCCAGCGCCAGCACAGAGAAAGAAACAGCAAGTCCTGCAGTCCTTCTGGCACCCGACACAAACAGACTGCTGCAAATACGGCTACGTTCGTGCCATGCCATCCACATCCAAGGAGGAGGCTGGCATGGGGCAGGAGCTTCTCCTAACACCTTTGCCTGGGCCTGCTGCCTGGGCTCGCACTTGTCTGCAGTCAGGGTTAGGAGGAGTGGCTGTGGTGGCCAAACCCCTGGGAGCCGGGAGTCCCTTTCTTCAAACCTGCTTGGCTCTTGCCCCTGCATCAGCAGCTGAGGAGCTACCTGGATACATCAGCACACACCATCAGCCAGAAGCGGTTGTCCCCAGTGCCTGTTGCCATCTAGAATCTTGCCACTCTGTAGCCTCTCTGTGCTTGGCCAGTCTGGGACTGGTAGAGGAGGCCTCAGTGCCTTTCTAGGGGGGGCATGTGCTGATGCCAAGTTTCCATCCCCTTATGGAAAAAAATCCAAGAGTGAATAAGAAGGAGGAGCAAATGGGTCTCCCAAAGTGTTTGAGGGAAATAAATGAAGCCAAGACAATTCCTTCAAGCTAAGACCACCCTTCATCCAGAGGAATGTTTACCTCCACAGTGCCCCGCAAACCCCGACGGGTGAGTCAGCAGGGTGGAGGCAGAGTGGCCTGGATCAGCCTCTTTGGGCACAGATACATCCCTGCCCCTCTTGCTGCAGGCAGTGCTACCCTGGGTCTCAGGAAAACCACACTCCAACCTGACTGCTTGCAGTGGTGACACCACCACGATGTTCTGGACAGTGCAACATCACTCACGTTATGAGTTTCATGGCCAGCCAAGCCCTTGGAGCCACTGTGATCAAGGCAAGGCTGGAGATCACTGGGCAGCTGCTTCGGTTTGCAGCACGCTGCTGGTTTCCAAGCAATGTGCAAGCTGCAGTCTCACAGGTCTGCAGCCAGCTACATTCAAACCCTGGCCCGTCACTGCTCACTGGAGCAATAAAATAGCAAGGGTATTTTTGCTCTGCAAAGCCAGCGACAGCGTGCCAGACACTTCTCGTGCTGGAAGATTTCCATGGGTACAGCAGCAGCAGTTCTGGCCTCTTCTGCTTCATAAACCTCTGTTGTCCAGCCCGTGAAATTGCTTCCTTAGCCGGAGTGCAGGCCTGTGGTGGGGCTGGTGCTGTGTTAGCAAATCCAGCTGCACTCAGCCCCACTGTACAGAGCTTATTTTACAGGTGAATGTAGCCACCCACCTTCTGCAACTTCAGGAGGGTTTAATTTAGAGATAGAAATGTGCTTTAGTCACAGTTTGAATGCCAAGACCTGAGTCAGACCTGATTATCTGAACAGCCACTTCCATCTAGTGGAAGGTGTCCCTGCCCATGGCAGGCGTTTGCAACCAGATGATCTTTAAGGTCCCTTCCAGCCGCTCTATGATTTTATGATCTAGGCTGACACTTAGGCCAAAAACGCCAGTGCTGGATGCACAGAAGAACGTATGTCTCTGCAGACATCTGCACTCAACAGACCCCATCTTCTTCCTCCTCGCAACTCGACTTGCATGAGTCAGATGACCTGGCCCATGACTGCCTTTTTCTGGCTTGTAGGTGTGCTGATGCTGGGAATTCTTAGAAATGTAACTACTGAAAAAATAAGATTTAGTGCCTATTTATTCAAAGCCATTTGTGACCACTCTGTCCTGGGATGGGCTTGGAGGAGCTGTCACCTTCCCGAGTTTGTGCAGAGTTGTTTGTGGCTACTGCATCTCTCCACAACATTTGCATCAAGATTTCAAAGGGAATGAGGAATCAGGCTTGCAGGGCAATTTTAATGGCCAGTTATTATTTCTGCCGGTCACGTGCCCAGGGTGTGTGCTGGAGCGTGGCCCACATGCAGTGCAGGAAGGAGAGGTCCATGCAGGGTTCTTTTCTGTGTCTCAGGGTGACTGCAAGGTTCCTGCAGTGCTGGAAACCTCTTAGTGGCTGTTGACACAATACCACGGGCTGAGAAGGTACAAGGCATATGGCAGTTATGTTTCTGGGCACCAGTACATTGCAAACTGAAGCAAATAAGAGATGTGATGAGTTTGCTGTGTGTTTGAAGGGGCAGGAGGCCCATGGAGACCCAATTCAGCATTGTCTTGGCAGGGAAAATCTCACTGTAGATGTATCTGCAGTGCCTGGTGCTGGGAGCACAGCCACATTTGCTCTGAAGCAGCCCATATGTTCGCACCGTTTCCCAGCGTGATTGACAGTGAGCCAGTTCCCCTAGAGCATCCTGAGATATCCCAGACTAATTCATCCTTTGCGTGTAAATATTCTTCTTAGGAGGATTTGGGACATTAAGTTCTCAGCCTGGGGAAGGCCAGAGAAGATGTTGGGATATATCAGCACACCTTGACAAACTGTGTCTCTTCCAGTACCTTCTTTAGCTTTAAAAAGGTTTGAAAATCACAGCTGACTTTTAGTGGAACTGAGGATCTTGCCAACAGCCTGCACAGCGTGGTCCTGCCAGGACTCAGCTAAATACTCGTGTGAGATCAAGCCCTTTGAAACCAGCATCCCCTTTCCCAGGCTCCTGCAGTTCACACGAGACCCACATTTCAAGCCTGATTCTGCAAAATGCGCTGTACCCAAGTGTCTCCCAGCACGCTAAAGCCTAGCATTGAAATACCCCTGTCCCTGGAATATAGGAAAGGAGGTCTGGCCATGATACAGTGTGGAATGGGGCAATCACCCTCTTTTTAAACCCTGAGAATAAATAAAGGTGTGGGACCACTTATCTGGAAGGGGTTGAGTCTCCAGGAAAGCCCTGGCATAGTGTTAGTTCCACTCTCCGCATCCTGTGCCCATCCCAGAGTGGGGAGTCTTTCCCGTGTGCTGTCAGTCATGATTCGCAGCACATGAGGTCTGCTAAAGGTGCAGATGCCGTGCGTGACCCGTACTGCTAACACGGCCTTGGATTCTCTCAGCTCCAGGCAAGAGCAGCAAGCTAGACATAACCTCTATGGACACTGCGAAGGAGAATATGAAGAGTCTTTGAAGCAAACCCCAGCAGATCCGAGAGATCTGAGTTCTCAAAGTGAATAAATGTTCACAAACCTCTTGGTACGTAGATGTGGGAGGAAGCAGGATGTGGCCATCCTGATAGAGAAGGGCGCAAGCCATGGATTTGCTGGTGCATCTACTGCATCTCTGCACACCCTGCTTTTCTCAGATTGTGTCTGCTCCTGGCTGGTTGCAGGCAGACTGTTGCTGAAAAGGGAGAATTGCAGGTCAGTGAGTCTCAGGCATCGTTTTAATTCCGGAAGGACAGGTCATTAATAAACCTGACAAGGAGTACACCATCAGGAACCATGTGCTGGCAATACTCTGCGCCTCTAAGCTGTACAGGGGCACAGCTTTACATGAAAGGGGGATTTGGATTGATGCTGAGGAACTTGCAGGTGAGAGATGAGCGTATTTTCTTCCTGAAGAGGGTGGGGGGCACTGGGACAGGTTCCCAGAGAAGCTGTGGGTGCCCCATCCCTGGGAGTGCCAGGCCAGGCTGGATGAGGCTGGGAGCACCCTGGGCTATGGAAGGGGTCCTTGCCCATGGCAGGGGGGTTGGAACTACATGATCTTTAAGGTCCCTTCCAACCCAAACCATTCTACAAATCTGTGATTTCTGTTTTCTGTGGATTTGGGCACTTTGTTTTGGAAACACAGAAAAGACCACAGCTCCAAGATTTCAGAATACTGTTTTTCTGGTGCAAGGCTTTCCATGTGAAAAAAGGCTCTTTCCTGAACTGACATGTCCCCAGTGGGAAAACAAAATCTTATGAAAACCCCCTCCAACTACCCAAAGTATCGTTAGGTGGAGGTACATACACCCTTGGAGCCTTATGTCCCTGCTTTGCATCGAGCCCTTCTGTGTCAGCAGGCAAAAGCGTTTGCGCTCACAATTTTGCCGCAGAGCCTCCTCCAAAGGCAGCCGTGCGATGCTCCCCGGTGCACACAGCTCTGCTGACCTGGAGGTCCCCCCTCCCCAGCTCACTTACTTTGTTTGCAGCGTTGCTCGCAGGAGGGAACAAGTGCTGCCGGCTCCTGCGGTTTTGCCTGGTAGCTTTGCAGGCTGATACGGCCTGTGTTATCACCACTCAGCAAACACAGCCGCGGTATCAGTTTCCAGGAGACTCTCAGCCTGGCTAATCTAATTTTTCAGTAGGGAGGTTTGCCTGAGAGCTTCAGGGAGTATTTAACTGTCTTCCCTCCTGCTTCAGCCCTGTAAGAAAGGACTCTGCTGCTTATTTAAGGCTTATTTAAGGGGTTCCTGCTCTCCCTTTCTTCATCTGGGTGTGTTAAGGCAGTGCTAACAGATTCAAGGGCAAGAGAAAGTCTCAGCCTGTGTGAGTCTGTTCATGACAAGCAAAAGAAAATCAGATGAATAACCAGTGGTGTCAGCTGGGAAGTTTTAACACGGGAGAGCTTTGTATTGTACAACCTTACTGTGTCATTCTTTATCTGGCTGAATCTAAGCTTTGCCACAATGCCTTCAAAATAGCAGTATTACAGTCTTACCAAGGATGACTTTCAATTCCAGCAATAAAAGCTAGCTGGGGAAAGCTAGTGCAGGGCTGGTTTCCCTGAGATCAGTTTGGTGTCTCTGGCAGGTTTCTGGATCGTTGTGCAGGTGATGATCAAAGCTGCCATTGGGAAGAGAACCAGGTATAATGAAGGACAGAGCTACTCTGAAATACAACCCTAATCCTGGCGGTTGAATGTAGCACTAACAGAGTCTTCCTCCCTGCCAGGAGAAACTCCTGCATGTGCAGGACTGGCGGATCCCAAGACATCCCATCCTTGCAGGGCTGAGCCGCCAGCTCCATTCCTGATCGTTGTTTTAATTGCTGATCAGAGCTGAGCTACTGTTAACTTTCCTCCTGTAAGCTACTTAGTGCTGCTGGCACAAGCAATTTCCTTAGTTCCCTGAGTCTTCATAGACAGAACACAGGCAGCAGCAGATACCAGCCCAGACCCAACCCATCGCATGGCCACGGCCATCGCAACCAGAGAGTTAACCACAAACCAGTCCCTCAACTGGTATTCAGCTGTACATTTGCTCTTTTTACTTCATAATAACAACCCGAACCCTACTCATACCACAAATAATCGTTTTACTGCTGGATCCCACAAGATTACGGTTGGTCTGGCTCCTGCACGGTCCCCTGCAATGGGAGGAACACTTGAGTGAGCAGAGCTGGCCGTAAACCGCTGATCCCTGCCTGTGCCAGTCTCAGCTCCACAGGAACTGCAGGATTCAGCAAGAACCAAGCTTTCCTGTCCCAATGGCATCAGAGCCGGTGAGTGAGTGTCATCCAGGGATGACCCAGCTGACATTTTGGAGAGGAAATTGGCCAAAATGGCCCATTTCAGCAGAATCAGAGCCATGGGAGAATGAAAAGCTGTTGGTTTGGCTCAAAAGCAGGTAGGAGAGTGGAGGGGGAAGGTTCCATCTCTCAACCTGGTTTCAGAGACCTGAAATGACTGCCCAGAGAAAGTAGGAACGGAGCAAGTGCATCTGATGGCTTGCAGGGGGTTCTGAGTGGTGTGTCCAGTTAGGAAACCTCCCAGGAGTAATTGTGTGGTCTCCTCTTGGACCTCGTAAATGTGATTTCAGTTTGTCACAAGCTGAGCCTCCCCAGCTTGTGCAAGTGTTGAAATAAGGCCAACGTGGCTCCAAGTCTGACCACAGCTGGGAGAAGGACCAGCGTCTGAAACACGATTTCCATCCCGCTGGAGCATGGATTATTTTGCAATTTCAAGAGTTTTCTGCCACTTGAGTGAAGCACTCAGCCAGCCAGGCACAGCGCAGCAAGTGTCTGCAAGCGCCTTTTGCACCTCCACCCTTTCTCTCCACCCAAGTATTAATTATTGTTGACTGGTCCTTTAACGCTTAATTGCCACCTTGACTCCTCTTTTCATCTCCTCCCTTCTCAGGTGTCTCTGTGCGGGCTGTGCAGCCTGGCCCTTGCACTTTCCCTGGGCTTGTTCACCAAATCAGCTCCCCACCTCAGCCCCGCACGAGGAAAGCCCATCTCCCAGTGAGCTGAGCCCAAACCGAACCCATGCAGCATCCCTGCGACGTGACGCCGCTGGAGGCCATGAAGAGTCTTCAGTCCCGTTCAGACGCTGGAGCCAAGGTTGGTCTCTGGAGTTTGCTTTTGAGTTCTGCTGGAAAAGGGAAGTGAGATGGTTTGTTGGGCTTGAATCGAGCTCGGTTGGGATGAGAGGCACTCATGGGCCTGGAGAGCAGCCGCTGACTTTGCCACTTCTTTCTTCCTGCATCAGACTGAAAGTGGGTCATGTTGCCACTGGTGTAGCTCCAAAGCAGCCATGTGTTGAATGATTTTGACTTTTTGTGGTTCAAAAAGGGCACATGTCTGTGTCGAGAGCCCGCTGGCTCTTGGCGTGCTCATTTGCAGCTTGTGCACAAGTTACAGGCCATTGGGCTGCCCATGTCCTCCTGGATCCAGGCTGAAGCCATGGGCTGGAATGGGGAACCTCCCTTGGCCCCAGCTGATGACAGCTTTCCCCTGGGGCGAACCAGTTGCTGTCTGCAGCTCTCCATGCTTTCCCCAAGGACTGCATTTCCATAAAAGATGAAACGAACCTGCCTGACTGGCTGTCCTGGCCACTTGCCACAGCCTGGTACCCTTCCCAAGGCTGGGGTAGCAGATGGGGGCAGCAAACCCTCATTTGGCCCTGCTGTGCCTGTCTGGAAGCTGGAGGAACTGACAGGAGGGATCCTCATGGCATTCGCTCAGCCCACACCTGCCTCAGAGGCCCTACACTAGAATTACACGTTTTTCAGGAGCAAAAAATGTCAGGTGAGGTGATGAGATCGTGAGTTATTCAAGGTGGCATTAAACACGGGTAGGCACAGATCTCACCCACAGGATTTGGGGCAAGAACCTGCAGGTTGGCATGTGCAGGGAGGGGGAAAAGAGGGGACAAACTTGTCCCCCAGTGGGAACAGGGCTGCTCTGCTCTGGAGGGGTTGTGTGCTGGCGCTGGCTGGTGTCGCGGGGGGCCGGCAGCCCCTTCGCACCAACAGGCAGCTGTGACTCCCACCGATGTTACACAGGACGGAGCTGCCATTATAGCCTTTAACTAGCTTCGGTAGTTTTCATTTTAATTGCATATTGATATATTTAAAAATGAATGTCTCAGCAGTCCTTTGATCCCGACGTGTCTCTCCAAAGCCCATTTAAGGTTTCTGGCTGGTCCCTCCTCCCAGTCTCGGGGATACGCTGCCCTTTCTCCCGGCCGGCTGGAGGAGACGCCTCAAATGCCTTTTTATCCTGCAGTTGCAGCTGGCCGAAGGGCCAGAGCCGGGGATAAGCAAGGGAGCAAAGGAGGAGTTTGCTTACTGCGGGGAAGTCTGCTCTGGTTCATATGCAAGATGCCCCCAGGCCGCCGGGCAGCTCTTTAATACACCGCGTGTTCCCATCCCTCCCTGTACCCTGGACCTGGGCAGGGGCTGCGGTTCGGCTCGGGAGCCTGGGGCAGCATTGCCGCATACGGCAGCATGCGGGAGCGCCTCGGAAACCTGGCCACGCCGCTTATCTGCAGTCTCGACAGACGATATAAAAGCAGCCTCCCGAAACTGCCAGCTTTCAAGCGCCTACAGTGGGCTCTTTGGCAGCCGGCTCCCAGCTCTCCCAGCAGTTACCGAGTGCCATCTGTTGACTAAACAGCGGTCGTGCAACAAATGGAGAGCAGCCGAGATGACGCTGGGTGAAGCGCACTGGGGAAAAGCGGCAGCTTGGGACCGAGTGGCTTCGGGGGAGTTCACAGCGTGCGAAAGGAAAGGGAAGGAGGGTTTCAAGCCCAGGTGGTTCTTGCTGGTGGAAAGGCGGATGAAGGCATGCCAGGAATGCTTCTCGGGGCGGTCGGGTTTGGGTTTATTGAGGGGTCAGATTCTTTCCTTCAGTGTAAGGCAGAGGGATGGAGAAGACACAGTCGTGCTGTCAAAACATGGGGCAATATTTCTTGCAAGCTGCTGAATGCTGCCCTGGGGTGGGGAGGTGTAGACTCCTGTCAGAGATGGTACTGTGTGCTGAAACTGGTCAGGGAGAGGCTTTGCAGCGCCCAGCTCGCGAGAGGGACTATTTCACTGTCAGGAGCACAAAATGGACAGGTCATTGCCCTGATTTCCTTCCTTTGCCCCAGAAAAATCTCCAGCAAACTTTGCCCTGAGTGGAGAGCAGGGCTTCCAAGTAGACAGCTGGAAGCGGTGCTAAGGGGAGGTCAGCCGAGCGTCTGTGTAGCTCAGCCCCAGCAGAGCAATGCTGCAAAAATCCCCTGATGTCCTCTTGATTCCTCCAGCTTTCAGGCTTTCCTGACAGTAAGCTGCTGTCCACTCCAGGGTCTGCTCCTTCAGGGGCTGCCAGTAGTCAGCGAGAGCTGATACATCCCCTTTCTGTGAAGCAGGAACCGCAGAGCCAACCTGGGTATCTGCGCTGGGTATGACCCACGGCTTCTGTGCTGAGTAGGCTTTGGAGATGGCACAAGCCAGTCCACAGCAGCCAGAGCACAATAAAGAGCCCAGAATCAGGCCATGCTGCTTATTAAAGGTCTTCTGGTGATTTTAGAACAATAAAGGGATTAACGCTGGGGGTGGTGGATGAATTCCTGGGTGATTAACTGAGCTGGTTTCTCCAAGCGTCCTTCCTGTCGCAGATAGATGTCATGTACACTTGCTGTCTGAAGTACTCTGTCAGGTGTCTGCATGCTGGGAAGTGGCTGCCACCAACTTCCTGAGAGCACAGTATTGATGTGCTTCAGCTATCAAGGTGGGGGTGCTCGTGTGGAAAGGATTTGGTGTGTCCTGAGGTCCTGCAGAACCCCCAAAATGTCAGACAGCCAACATGCCCTTCCTACTGGAGCAGGAGACCAGGGACCATCTTGGCTTCTGGCCTTCCCAAGTGGCAGACTTCAGGGTATTGGTCCAGGATGATGGTCCTGGAGTGCTCTTACCCCGAGGTAGGCACAGACTCTTGGGTGGGCAGTGCTAATCTCGGGAATGGCACTGCACTTAAGAGCAAATGGAGTTTTTGACAGTTCGGAGCAAGCCCTGAAGTTGAGGACAGCCTTGGTATTATTGCAACCCTTTCTGGCCTTGACACAGGTACAAGCAAACATATGTGCATGTGTATAACCCCATAAATCTCAGCATATTTATAAGATTCTGAATCTTGTGAGAGTCCCAAGAGCACAAACAGGTCCCCAGACCAACCTGTTCTGCCCCACTGCAGATGCTGCTCCCTTGACTGGGCCCTTTTGCCCCTGGGTTTCTGTGTCCACAGCATAAACTGAGCATTCATCTTCTCTTTGGTGTCAGATGATGATGCAGAAGTAGATGCTTGTCATTTATGCCACTCAGACATGGTAAAGGACAGCTGAGAAATGTCAGCTGTTTGTGCTGAGGGCAGTGGAGCAGCCAACGCTGCCCTAGAGGCAACAGCATCTCCCCAGAGACATTAGCAAAGGTGTTTTGAGGCTCTTCATTCCTGCTCATGGCACTGCTCGTTGCTGTCTTAGCTCTGACAACTTGGGCATGACGTGGTTCCTTAGCTACTACGACCCATGGGTAGCACCATGGACCCCGCTGCACATGGTGTTTACCCTGCACGGTGCAAAGAACCTGGCCTTGGTATTTGAGATAATGAGGCGGGTCTCTGTGTTGAGCTGGACCTGGGTGTTAGCAGCACGTGCAGATTCCTCGAGCCCAGGAACATGGCTACTGTACAAACAGAATAATACACCACCGCTGGAAAAGGTGTTTCCATGGACACTGACTCTGACTCAGCCCAGCAGCATCTGCCATGGCTGACCTTGTCCCTCTGGCCACCAGCCCAACCAAAAATGGGCCATCACTCCACCATCACAAGGGATGGTGCCAGCTTGGAAACCCAAGGCAGCACCATCCTCCCAGGATGTATTCCCAGGGCAGGGAAAAGCCCCGCATGGCTCCACACCTCCATCACCAACACCTTGACAAGCATTTGGGCTGTAGCAAACCTCTTGTGTCTTTTTTCCCAATTTTTCCTGAACATCAGGGTCTTCATTTCCTTCCTCAAGCCTGAATCCAGAGGCACTGCCTGGGAAATGGTTTCATTTTCCTTTCACCATTTGAGCAGCTCCTAATTAACATGGGTCAGTCTTTCCCTCTAAGTGCCTTTACTATGCCATGCTTCCAGCTCCTTTAGTGCCTGAGCCCTGATCTCCAATAGAGTTGTGTGCACCGGAGAGGCCAAATCCAGAGATCTTCAAAGTCTTTTGAAGACTTTCCTTGAACCATGCTGGATTTGGGGTTGAACTCCTTGGATTTTGTGAATGGTTGACCCGCTCAAAGGTCTTAGGGGGGATAGGTACCAGCAGCAGACCTGCTCCTTGTTCAGTGCTACCATGTAGGAACACAGCAGGGCCCTCATTGAGGTTGAGGTGGGCAAAAAAATGTTCCCCTGTGCTTTTCCATCCCCTGTTTGGCTCGTGCCTGACCTGGGTCCCTGGAAGGTTGAGGGAGAGGGCAGCCAGTCTGTGCTGAGGGGGGACAGAGCACACAGCCAGGACGTGGTGCTGAGGGTTCAAGTGTGGCGACCTGAGGCCGAACGCCGCCTGTTTTCTCAAAGCCCTGCTATTGGTGACTCTTCTGGGGGTCATTGGGGCGGCTTTCAGACAAGGACTTATGGGGGGGACCCTCTGCTTTGACTACGTGCTTTCTGCTAGTCACGGTGCCGTGTGGGATTGCCCACCCCACAGCGTCACTCTGCTCCCTCCCTGAGTGAAAGGCGCGTTTTAGAAGCGGGGAAATCACTCCTGGAGAATGTTGAAATCAAACAGAGAAAAGGCAAGTCCGGCACTGTTTTTCCCACGAAGGCTCTTGCACAGGTTCGCACTGGCAAGACGTTCAGGACCCCAGGTATTGCCCTGATTCCCTGCCAGGCGTGCAACTAGCCATGCATAACAAATAACGCCCCCATGAATGGCCACCGAGTGAAGTCAAGCTGTTTGCCTGATCCATTTTTCATTGTTCGCCTGGCTTTTCCCACTTTGAACGCGGGCTTGTGGCATCAGGAAGTTAAAAGGAGTCAGGAGGGGGGGGAAGGGGGAGTGTTTCTTTTAAAAAGAGAGTGAGATTGGAGAGGAGGACACAGGCACTCAAAACCCTGTCTGTGCTTGGTATATTAGGCAGCCAGTGCTCTTGGCTGGGAGCCCAGACGAGGCTTTTGTAATCAAAACATGATCTTGTATGCTGTGCAACCAGTGCTGAGAAAGGCCGTCTGATGGCTCTCCTCTTTTAGCTCTGCTCTGGAATCCGCCCGGCTTCGCCGCCGACGTCCAACATGCACCGAGCTGTGAGTGCTGCCTTTGTGGGGCCTGGGAGGGGCGCGGGGCGGTGGGGTCCCTCACCCAAAAAGGCCACGAAACGACTTGCGCTCGCTTCCTCCAGGGTGGCCTTTCGGTGCTTGTCGCTTTGTTGTGGGGATTTTTTTCCCTTGCCTGGCCGCCAGCAGGCACCGGGAGCAAACAAGCCGTACCGCATCGTGGGGGAGAGCCGGGGGGGTGGATTTCGGGTGCCGGGGTTTGCATGTCCATCGCCGGGGCAGGTTGCAGTGGCTGGCTGAGGACAGTGTGCCTCCCGGGAGGGTGGGAGAGCGGGGTGGTAACAAGCAGAAATCCAGGCTGGATATTGCCTTCCCTGACAGGGGCTTCAGCTGCCGCTGTCAGGGCAGGGGATATGTCTTAAAACGAGCGGATGCATTTGCTTACGCACAAGAGTGTTAGCTGAGGGCCCCGCTCCTCTCTCCTCTTCCCTCCCCCCCACCTTCTGTCTTTCTCGCTTTTCCAACCCTGCTGCCTCCCAGGTCTCTTGCCGTGGAAGCAGGAGCTCATAGAAATATGTGGGAAAACACTGCACGCAGAGACAGCCTGAGCGAGGCGTCCCTCCAGCCCCCGATGAGCTGCGTAGCAAGTGTGTGTGCCACTTGGGAGTGGGGGTATGACAGAACGAGATGTCGTCATTTAATTGAAGCGCGAAGCCGCTCGCTCTTCATTCCTCCTTTCGTGCCGTGTTTATTTGCGATAAAGAGGCCTCTCGTTCTGCGGCTTCATCGCTCTGCCGTGCTATCGAGGCGGCAGCGGGCTCGGCTGCTGATTCAAAGCCATCGCACGTTTGTTCTGCCAAAGCCATTTATAACTCTCCCGTCGCTGTGACATACGGGCACCTTGGCTCCCCGGAAGGGTTTTACTCTGGGGAGGGCACAGGGTAGCCGCTTTTCATCCAGAGCATCAGCCCCGCATGGGCTGGGCCGGCGGATTCATTCCAGAAGCGGAGGAGAGGGCACGTCCCCCTGTTATCGGCTGGCTCGGAGCGGCGGCTGACGAGCAAACGCTGACTTGGCTTAACCGTACAATGGGTGAGCCCCTGCGAGCCGGTGCGTGGGCTCAAAGCGCCGCTCGGGGCTTCTGCGCACAGCGAGCCTGCTCCGCGGCCCTGGGGTGCGCGGGCGAGGGACCCCGCTCAGCCGCAGCCCCCAGCATTTGCTGAAACAGATGGCGCAGAGAGAAATACGTTAATGGCCTCATTAATAAAGGAGGGGAGAAGTGCTGAATACCAGCAAAACTTTCCTTCCAGGGACTTGTTTCCAGCTGGAAATGGAAAGACCCCCCTCCCCCCACAATAGCTGTGTTGCAATGTAGACAAAATGCTGACAAATGTGCAGTCTCGCGCGGAGAGGGAGAACGGCCTGACAGGTCTTTTCCATCTTTTGCCTTTGAAAAGGGAAGAGCACAAACCCAATCTCTGCAGGAATTTTTAAATTCTTCCTGAGCCAGCAGCTCTGTCGGTCCTCCTTCAAAGGAATTTGAAGATGAAAGGGGTGTGTTTGAGGGCATGCACCACTTTGATCCCACCCTCAAGCAGCCAACACCCCAGTGCTCAGCAAACAGCGAACCTGCCAATTTAGTGCTCGTGGAATAGCTTCTGTCCAGGTAAACACTGAATTCAGCTTTAATCAGCCCTGCAGAATGGCCTCGGCAGCGTATCCACCCACACGCACAGTCCAGTCACCTGTCGTGCAGCCGGTGGATTGATGGCAGTGGAAAAGCCTGTTCTGTTCTCCCACAGACCTTGACAGAACCCCATTGTCCGGTGGGAGAACGCGGGGAGGCACTTGAATGTCCCTGTTGTTCCACCTGGGCACAAGTGCGTGTCTGCAGCCCAGCAAAGCGGCCCTCGGCAAGGGCCGTTCAATCCGCACCGATACGTCAGCCCTCGCTGGGGCAGGAGAGAAGATGCTGGGGCAGGATCTGAGGTCGCCTGTAGCGAACCAGTTCTCCTGCCTTTCCCCCTGTTTCTGACATTCAGCCCACCTCCTCTGTGCACAGTTCAACCTTCAGTCCCTTTTCTCCAAGGAACACCACGTACGCAGACTTCTCCCCCCATCCGCCGCCCTATTATTTGCAGATCAAGCACAGATCTGCTTGATGAAAGCTGAAATGTCGCTTCCTTTGGGGTTTTTTCCTGTAAAGCCCTTGAAAGAAGACCTAGCATTGCAGGGACGTGCGGTGATTCAGCAGCTGGATCCCTTCCTTTGAAGGCGAGCGCTGGCCATGCACGCAGGGGATGATTTGCAGCCCTGGTTCCCGGGAGGCCTGTGACACTTTTGGAATAGCAGTGATCCTAACCCCTGGCTGAATTCCCACCAGCTACCTAGAATAATTTTCCAAAGGGCTAGCTGATGAAATGTGCCCACATTCCTTCTTGATGTCTGTGTCCCAGGTAGCTGAAAACCTTCCCATGTTAAGGAGGTGATTCCTGCAGCTCATCTAAAATCCTGTGCTTTCAAATGGGCAGGATTTTCCCATCCTGGCAAAATGTTACATGACACAACAATCAGGGGTCAGGCTCAATTCTGCCTCGTTCGATGCACTGGTGCCCTATAAACAGGTACATCCCCAGGAGGCTGGAGCCCCTGTACATCACTGGATAGAACTGGGAATATGGAGCAGAGTCAAAGGCTTTCCCTCCCCTGGGCTGTAGCAGCTGTGGTTTTGCTCTTTGCCTTCAAGCCCTGGGCTGCTCGCTGCATGTTTGCTCAGCTGAAGAAGTGCTGTGTTAGACAGCACCCCTCCATCCCCTCCTCCAGACTTCCACTGCTCCAGCTTTTCCTCTGGTGACCTCAGGCAAAAGGCAACTGAGGTTTCTAGGAGAAACCCTCCCTTCCCAGGAGAAGGGCCTTGCCAGCCCCATGGCTCCTGCTCGAGGCTGGACCCTGGAGAGCCTGGCTGCCTGGCTGACCGCCGGCAGGGAGGCACCCGGGGCATGGCGGGCATCAGGCCCAGATCCCCTGTCCCCAGCTGCCATGGCTGGCCCCAACGAATCCCTCCCTGAAGGAGGTCACACCTGCTATGTCATGATTGATGAAGGGAAAACCCCTCCTGCCTCTGCGGAAGCTCTTCCCAGCCGTGACCACTGCGGAGCTCGCAGTGCAGGATGCTGCTGGGAATTTTGCTCTTGGGATGAGCACAGCCAGAGACCACGAAGAAGCGAGGGCAGCACAAACCCTCGCTTGTAGGGATGCAGCAGTGATTCACCCCTCCCCTTGAAAATGAGGAAATAGACAGTTGTCCTGAGGGTCTTGGTGTTTTTATGAGGAATTTGATGGGAAGCCAATGGGATGGGCAAAAAACATGCCTTGCCCGTGCATCGTGAGCAAAACTGCTTTACTGGTTTGGGGGATTGCAATCAATCTTGTTTGCCAATTAACCATCTATTGACAACTGATTCTGGTTTTAAAGAAAAGTAAACCCAAACACACTCTTAAGAAAAACACCCCTGATTCCGTCCAGGCACCACTCCCACCTGTTTTTTTGTTCTCTGTCCCCTCAGCACGGGACACCCCATCCCTTTGGCGAGGTGAGGGCCGTGCTGGTGATGGCAGTTGGTGCCTGGAGGCTGCCCCGCTGGCAGCAGCCCCTCTAGTGTCCCCACCTGGTGGCCCATCTCCTCCTCCCTGCAGGGCCTTTTCTTCCTTTCTGGCCTCCTTCTCCCTTGGCTCTTAAATACATTTTCACGGAGCTGCCATTGTCTCCCCTGAAGGGTGCAGAGGCGCCTCACGCCTCTGATGGCTGCGGTGCCCCACGAACCCCCCTGACTGGCTGAGTTTTGGTGGGAGGCCCGTGGGGCAGCTGGCTGGGTGCAGTTGGTGGCCTGTTCCCTTACAGGGCACCCCACAGCCTCCTCCTCACTACCGGGACCTCACCACTTATGCCCAGTATACCCATGCAACTGGGATGGGTTTTGGACCAGGCTTGTAGCGGCTGTCAGGTGAGGACTTGGCTGGGCCTTCCGAGGCTGGGGTTGAAGGTGGGGAGCAGCTTTTCCCCGCGCAGGTCCCTCTCCTGCCCCTGGGGTATGGCTGAGGGCTGAGGTGCCCTGGAGCTGGGTTTGATACCAGGCCCAGGGACCTCGACAGGTCCAAGGTGAGGATGAGGCTGGGGTGGCCACGTGCAGCACTGGAGCTGCAAGGAGACAATGCCGGCCCCAGAGGACACTGGTGCACATGAACCTCTTCACCAGCGCTCAGGACCATCAGTATGCCTTTCCGCAACACGCTGGTTGTTTCTGCTTCACGAGGACACAACCCTCAGAATCACCCACAGGAGCCACATCTAGTTGTAGCGAGATGGGTAACGGCGTTCTTATATTTGCTTCTTGATTCCTCCAAACCTTCCCGGCGCTGTGGGCGGTATGCATCGTGCGCGGCAGCTGGGCTTGCTGCAGTGCTTCTGCGGCACGTTTACTGCGCAGGGCCAAATGGCGAAGGCGGGGGGGCTGGGAGTAGCCTGTTGGTGGTTAAAGTTGTGATGTCAGCAGAACAGGTTTCCAGGCATGCAGTGTCTGCTCAGACATTTGGGGTTCCTTTCCTCCCCTCCTCAGCCTCACTTCGTCTTACCCAGCTCTCCGCTGAGTGAAGGAGAGGGAATAGATGGTCTCTGCATCATGCAGGTGCCATGCTGATAAGGAGAGCACAAAAAATCTGTTTAAAAATAAACCTGTAGTGCCTTGGAGAGCTCAGCTTTGCCATCTTGCTCTTCCAGCAGGGTCTAGGCGATACGGATCAGCTTGCTGCAGTGAGTTGATATCAGCATTAGTTTTCGCTAGACACAGCTGTCACTAGAATTTAAAAAATCCAATTTGTTATCCCTCGTGGTAAGCAAGGCGCTCCCTGAATGTAAATGGGGGAGCTGATGTGCCTGAGAACACCTGAACCGACGGTAGGGAGAGGTGTCATCTACGGCATGCAGCTGAGCAGTGTGTTACCTCTGCAGCCTACTGACAGCCATCCAGGTGGGACATCAGCTTTTTGCTCTCTCTTATTGCTGAACAAAAGTGGTCAGAAAAGAAAAGGTCCGTTCTGTCAGGAAAAAGCCAATTTACAAGATTCAGTATTCTTTTTAATGGAGGACCAAGGGGAGAAATGGTGGGGAAAGACCCTTCCACTTCCCATCCTGCCCAAACAGAAGGAGCAGGTTTCATCCTGTTGGCGTGATGACTGAGAAGAGTTTTGCTCCCTCTGTTTTCAGGATGCTGCTGTGGATGATGCAGTGTTACGGAAGAAAGAGCAGAAAGATGTTGAACTTGATAAGAAAATTCTGGCGTTGCGGAAAAAGAATGAAGCGCTCATACGAAGATACCAGGTGAGTCTGCAGGTTCTGACCTTCCCCGGTTCCGTTTTGGAGTCCACAACTCACAGTGTAAAGAAAATGGTCAGCAGTGTCAAAGTGACTTTGCTATATAGGTAACATTTACATCGGAACATGTTCGGAGCAGGTGGGCCTTCAGCTACAGCTCCTGAATTGCATTAGAAATCAGGCTCGCTGATGCTTGCTATGCTGCTGCAGCTTCTCCTCTTGCCCCACTATCTTTCTCGATCTCTATCAAACCTTTCCCACCCCTTCACCTCATATTCCCCTGACTTAATTCCCCATCTGTCCTTCCCAGTGCCTTATGTTTATCCTCTTGGATGTGTAGGAGGTTGCATCCTCAAGATGTTTGACATATGTGTTTCAGGAAATAGAAGAGGACAAAAAGCGAGCGGAGCAGGAGGGAATGGCTGTTACCTCCAGGAGACCCAAGCAAGACGGGCTCACTATTACCATCACCAAGGCTCACAACGTAAGTGCTACCTCTCCTTCACCACTGGCCAGCTCTCACTCCAGTCCTACCTCAGCAGTGATGTCTCTGAAGGAGTGAGCCTCCACAGCATAGCTTTTTCAGGCATGCGACGTAGCTCCTAAGCCCTCACAAAAGGATGTAAAAACTCTGCAGAGTTGTGTGCTCAGAGTGATTTTAACTGCTCAACATGAATTTCCAGCCATGCCCAGGCACCTGTACCCAAGCACGCAGAACTGACAGGCAGAGGAAGGAAGGTGAAAGGAATGCTTGGCCCTGGATGCGTCCTTGGTGCGAACATTGCAGCGAACACGTAGGCAGAACCTATCAGGTGTATGTGTGTCTCTGGGAGCACCCCGGATGCCTCTGAGGATGCCTGGGCAAAGTCATGGTCTGCTTAGGCTTTGTGAGTGAGCAAAGCAAGCAGCCGTTGGTTGCTTTGGGGCTTCCCACAGCTGGGGCAAATGCCGCAAGTCCCAGGCTTCCTTCCTAACTGGACCAAATCTGTGTCTGACACGCGCTGTCCACCCCTCCTGGCAGTGTGGGGCTTGGTAAACCACCCGGCCAGTCCTGCTTTAACCCCTGGGTGAAGCCCTCTGCCAGCACGAGCGTGGAGCTTGCTGAGCCAGCCCACCCTCCTTCCATCCAGTCGACGCTCCCGGGTTGTTAGATCCAGGGTAGCGCATTGCTCACATCTCAACCACGCCCCGGCCCGTGCTCTTCTCCGGAGGTGCACTGTTGCACACATTTTTCTCTCATACAGGACCTGAAAGATGCAATTACCCAGACTGAACACTATGGACAAGATAGCCCAGCCCTCTCGATGGTGAGCACCACCCTCAGGAGCCATCCACTTGGCTTCCAAGGCCATTCCCATCAGCACTTATGCTTTCCCGATCTAACTAGAGTGCTGCAGAAAGAGATGAGGATGACATTTGTTTCCTTTAACTCTGGCATTTTAGTCTGAAATGTCAGATTTGTAAGTGCAAAGGATTTTCCAGACCCGCTGTAATTGTGGGTTTCGCTGCTGAGCAGACAACAGGCCCCTGTTCCCTAGGAATGTCATGGCACCGTGCCGGGCACAGAAAGCTTCCTCGGGGCAAGGCCTGCTTTTCCTGTAGCTGGCCTCCCCGCTCGCGTGCAGGTGTTTTTGGGGAAGGGAATCGCATTGGTGAGCTGAGGGGCCTGGATTTGCTAACCAAAGTGATTCGTTTTCCAGGACAAACGGGTGGTGAGTGAGAAATGGGGGAACCCCTGTCCTACGAGCCCTGGATTCAGCATTGGCAGCGAGGAAGAGGAGGAGGAGGAAGCAGATCATATGTTCACATTCAGGATGGGGAAGAGGATGCAGCTGGCTGTTACCATGGACAACAAAGCCAAGGTAAGTAGAAAAAAGGATTCCTCTTACACTGCAGCCTCGTGACTTACAAAGAGGCTTCTGTTCTGCCTCTCACTTGAGCTTTCTGCTCAGCATGTCACCTGGTATCTTGTCTCCAAAGAGAATACTTCCCTTGCTGCTCTGTTTCTCTCATTTCTTGGTCATTCAGCACAGCCTCAGTCTTTGCGCTGGCGCGCACTTTCCTCCCCACATCTGATTCACAAGAGGCGGCCCCCAGGCTTTGCTGAACCTCCCAGGGGCTCCAGCCAGCTGTGCGTAGCCAGTTCCCTTTCTGAGAGGTCAGTCACCTCATTGCCCTCCTGGGCCACCAGTGGGTTTGTTCAACTGTTGCTGTGCCTGGAAAGGGGATGGAAATAGGACAGATTTAGCTGCATTACTGCTCAGCTATTCCCAGGGAGGCAGTGATGTTTGGGGATAAAAACAGCATCATTTCTCCCCACTACTGTGTTCCAGAAAGTCCCAAATGCAGAAGAAAAAACAGTGTGACATGAGTATCTGTTGCAGTTGCCAACGTGACATGCAGAAAACGTGGCCCAGTATTTGCAGGCTTAATTAAAAACCGTGCGAAAAGGCAAAAGTAATTGAAAATGCTACTTCATTTTTTAAATCCCCAAACATCCCCTCCTGGGCGCTGCCCCGTCCCTCGCGGAGTCTGCACATCCAGATACAACGATCTGATGGCAGCTTTGGCATGTCGGGACTTATCTGCTGAGAAGGGTTTGATAAAACTTTGGCAGTTGTTATTGGCAGCTCGTGCAAGGAAGTACGTGCCTGTATGAGCTTCGCACTCTGTATTTTCTTCACTTGGAGTGTCTCGGGGGATGATCTTGTCCTCACTGGAGTTAGTGAGTTTGACCACTGAGATAAATAGGAACAAGGCTCAGAAGTGCCACCTTCTCTGGAAAAATGTGTATCAGCGTGCACAGATGCACCCGGACGGGAACTCAGGGAAGCTCTCCCGCTAGTGAGAGATCACCGGAGGGAGATGCTTGCTGCAGGTGATATTTCTTGCTGTTGAATGAATACAAGCAGCAATCTTATCTGTTTATTGATGGAGGCTAAGGAGACACCAGTGAGATGACGGGAGACAACCCTCGGGGGAGCACAGCCCCTTTGTGCTGACCGTGCTGATGTGAAGGGGACGGAAAGCTTCAGCTGGCCCTGCACCTCGCTGAGGCCTGGGGGCGGACACGGCGAGCTCCTGCCTCCATCACGGCAGCGCTGGGAAAAGGAAACGGTGGCAGCAAATGCTGCTCCCCTGGGTCCCCTTTCAGGCAGAGCAACGTGCTTGGCCCACAGGATGAGAGCGGGCTTTTCTGAGCTGAGGTCCAAGCCAAAGAGATTCCCCAGGGTAACGGAGCGAAACCTCACCCTTCCTGCTAGCCTGGTGCTTTGGGGTAGGAGTGCTGAAAACCTTGGCTGTACACAAAAGGCAGAGACATTTCTCCCTTTGAGGCAGCTTGGAAATATTTTTCTGACTGTGTGCCTCGAATGCCTTTTCCTTTCTGTTTCTCCGTGACCTAGTTACCCTTTCTCTCCATGAAAAAATAGGCCACAACTGCGCCACTATCAAGTCATTATATGTTACCTTGAAGGAACTGAATCATTTAGGAAATAATGCACCATTCAGAATGATTTTTCAGGAGAAAGGGGCTGAGGCCTCTCATCGCCTTTGTTCCAGATAGATTACCAGTAGCGCGAGCATCCCCTTCAAATGAAATCTCATTCCAGCACAAACAAACCACCTCCTGATGTAAGGGGAAAAATTCTGTTTTTTCTTAGAACAGAGGGCACGCAGAAATCTAACCATCCTCATTACTGACTGGGCTGTACCAGTGCAACCCTTGAGACTCTCCGCAAGGTTTCTCATGGCTGTGTAGCTCTGCGTGGGGCGCTTATATCTGAGGCAATTACATCTGCAGAGCGAGTGGCTCTCGCAGACAAGCTGTGCCCCCCGGAGCCGTTTCCATAATCTATAGCTTAGAATTCAAGTCCTGGATGGGGATTTGTATTAGCACAAAGCACTGGCAGCTAAGTCACATTGCTGCCTTAAAACTCTGGGCCAGGGTTTTTCAGCTTGGCCAATTAATAGACCTCTGAGATTTTTCTGCTGGAAACGCACACCTCTCTGGAAACTTCCCATAAGTTCCATGTCCTGTGGTATACGCACATTTGCTGCATTAAGCGCCTTTTGCAGGCCTTAACGGTCCTCCGGGGTCTCCTGAGTGTTGGTGTAAAGCTCAACCCAGCAGGCTGACGTGATGACAGAGGAAAACTGATTTATTGGTGAAAGTTCCAGTGGCATCAATCCAGAACCTTCCTTGAGTTACTTTAAATATAGATCTCAAAATGGATGAGTAGGAAGCGCGTGGGACTGTAATGGGTGAGGGAAAAATTATTAGGATTTTGGACAAAATTGTGTTTGCTGTCATGTAGAGTACAAGCTTATTTGTTGCTGCTGCCCTGTTAAGGCATCCTCTGGGCAGCTGAAGATTAAAAGAGGGTAGATCATTTGCTTCAGCTTCCCCGTGAGCAGGGCTTCACCAGGTGTCCCTGCAGAGACTTGCTTGGTGATACTGGGATGGCTAAATGGGCCATCACCATCCTTCCTATGACCGTTGCAAGGTTCCAGCAACAGAGTAGCTGGGCTGGGCAGAAAACCATTGACGTTCAGTCCTAAATATCACACATCACTGTAGAGCGAGAAGCCCCAAAGGAAAGGCAGCTGGAAAATCACATAAACTGGACATTAGTCCAGGATTTTCCTTTGTTCTTTTTCCTGCCCCTCCTCAGACGGGTATTTTTGCAATCTGAGACATACCTCAGACGTAAGATGGGCACTTCTCAATTTATGGTTTCTCACTGGAGTGCTACAAGGGAAGCAGCATAGTCTTGTCTGACTGCAGCCAAATAGCTAGTGCCAGAGGCTTGAATGTCCCACAGGCCAAGAGTGAGCTGGGCTGGGCCCTGCAGAGGGGAAGAGGTGGCTCTGCCAGGCACTGCCGGCTCTTTGGGCCCCGCTCTCTGTTTCCGTTGGCTCTGCGTGGGCACTTTCCTCACCTGACATCCCTCACCGTGGGAGCTAGCCCACCGTGGGCCAGGATTTCCCACTGTGGGACAAGCAATCTAGGAAATCACTGATGTTCTTAATAAGCAAGCGAAAGAAGACACATCGGTACTTTAAGCAGATTGTGCCTTCAGGCATTGCATCTTAGCTGGAAGCAATATGGGGAGCAAGGAAGGGAGGGAGAGAGGGTACTGCCTAGAAAACCTGGTGGTCTCCCAGCCTGCATACATGTAGCTATCACAGCTCTGCTAAACAGGTATTTCCTGTATCAGCCTCCGAGTTTTCCTTGCCATCTGCTCAGTAAACTGCAGGGTTTATCGGCTTTGCCATCGTGCCAGCCTTCCCACTGTGACTTTTAACAGCTAATGGCCCAGGGAAGGTGCCGCCTCCCTGTGAACCCAGCACTGCGCTTGGGGCTTCCGTCCTGCTCACGCTGGTCGGGTACAAGGTCCTCTGCGATGCTTTGCTGGTTTTCGGGTAGTGGCTTTGCTGTCGCTTGCACTCAGGGCCCATGTCCCTCTGCAGGAAGGACTTTCTCCAAAAGCAAGCGATGCAGCCACCTTCCAAACACACCCACCCAGTGCTGGGCCTCCCTGACAAGAGCTGTTTGTGGCCATGCTCTTTGCTGAAGGACAGGCCGTCACCTCCTAAACACTGAGGAGCTCTAGGGAACAGCTGTTGGCTTAAGCTAAAATTAATGCTTGATGTACAAGTTCTGGATCAATAGCTTGCTATTCCCTTGCTAAGCCATCACTGGCCTTACTTTCTTAATAACACCCCCCCACCCACCCCACCCACCCCCATTAACTAGAATGCTAAACACCTCGTGTCGGTGCTCTGTTCAGGGTGGAGCAAGGACAGCTCTCCAGTTCCTTAACTAACCCCAGCAGTACAACCTAGGATTACTGTACCTGCCTGCTCAGGGCCTAAAGGAGGGAAGATGTATTGCCTTAAATGTCCCGGGAAGCTCAGGATTATCCCTGGAGCAAAGGTATTTCCTGGGAATAATAACCATTGAAGAGCAAAGCAATGTACAGCTTTAGCACCAAAGTATCTACCAGGCTCGAGCGATGCAGTGGTTCCAAAGCAAAGCCAGACCCTATTGTCCACCTCGGAATTGTGCTACAGGTGGAGCAGGGAGACAGGACAGGGAGCAGTTAAGAGCCTATTCCACAAGGCGTAGTGTGTCCGGCTGCCCTCGGAGGGTGTCAGCGCTTCTCAGCTCTTCCCCAAATATATCACAGTCATGCAGAAGTGGACCCTGTACGCGCGGGGTCTAACAAGTCATTCCTGTGATTCCCGAGAGCTTTGCTCTTACGCTGGGATAACACCATCCTTTGTGGGGGACTGCTTGCATGCTGAGGGAACAGCAGTGCCTTCCTGGGGCTGCAGAGATCCTCGGTGGCCGCAGGCAGCCTCCTCGGCTGGAGGGTTGCTGCCAGGGAGGCAGATGCCAAAGGAAAGAGATTCTTTCCTAGAAAATCACTTTACAGATTGCTTTGGGCAATTGCCCAGCTTGCTTTACGGAGCCCTCCTCCCCAGCAGACATGAGTAAGCAACAGGGTTTGAGAAGAGAAGAGGCTAGTGTGGAGAGAGAAAAAGAGAGGTGCAGCTTGTATACACCAAATCCAAAACAGGGGGCTGCAATTGTCCCTGTTGTGACTCCACTGACATTTCTGGGGGTAAGTCACAGACCCATGATGTGTAGGGGGCCTCAAAAAACTGCTAAGCATTTTAATTCCATGTCTGCAGGCATAACAAAGAGTTCAGTTTTCCTTATAAAGGGGAACTGTGAAGCGCACACAAGGATGCTGATCACTTCACCCTTTGTAGCTGTGGGAGAAGGTTTAAATAGGAAGGCTCAGGCTTTCAGAGCGGCTGAAAATTCTGGTTTTCATTACCTTTTCATTGCAATGGGAAGCGTTTGTTCAAACATTTGGAGCACACGTGATTCAGTTACTGTAACTTTGCAAGCTACTGTGAAAGAGGTGTCCATTTACAGTCTTTAACGAGAGTTAAATAAAAATGCATTTTCCTGTGCTCATCACAAGGCAGGAGCACCGGCATGGCCTGTTAGTGCTGATACACAGTAGCTTCCTAAAATGACAACATTAATACTGTATTTCTGAGCTACTAGATCATCTCAGCATAACTGCCAGCGTGAATGAGACCAGAGGATGCTCTCGTGGCCGCAGACATTGCCCCATGAACACAGAGGGGATGGCAGGAGAGATTTGCAGCTTCCAATGATCCAGCCCAGTTCTGTGGTCTGACACACAAGACCAAGATAGTCTGTTCACAAGGTTAACTTTTTCTTCCACCCACATGATTAATACCAATTTGACATGAAGAAAAACCACATTGGTTTCTTCGACTGCAAGCAGAAATCCTATGCTGACCATTCTAATTCCAGTCTCCAGTTTTACTGAAATTTAGGAGTAAAATGTAGGAATCATAAAACATAAACAGGACTTGAAATATCCTTTTCATTTTAAAACATCTTGTGTTTGCATTGGCTAACAGTTCTGGCAATGGAAATATGTCACCTTTGGGGGTTATGTGATTCAGTCATTCAGAAGCAGACCCTAATGTCACTTAAAAGCCAAGACCCCAGTGTTTGTGAGCTTCGTGGCTGACGGATCCTGAACTCTGGTCTGTACTACCTGGATCTAGTTGTATAAAAGCCAGAGCTGCAGAAACCAGGCAAAATTACTAAATCCATACTTGCATATTAAATCCACTACTTGCATACATCTGCACACGTGCATGCACTGCAGGTGAACTTTGGCTTTCCTGACTCCATGCCTGCGTGCCCAGGGCCTGCTCCTGTCATATTCTTTGAGAGTCAGTTCCTTTCCACCTCCCACACTCTCCCTTTTTTCATTTAAGTTCAACTAGGAGCTCCCTGGCTCTTTCCACACCAGCTCATTTTCTTGTACAACAGCTTATGTCCTTGTGCCTTGTCCATGAAAATGTCAGGTCCCCTGGGCTCCTTTCCCCTTCAGGACACCTTCCTGCAACATCCTGCCTACCAGTTCCCTGAACAAGTAGACCCTGCTCTTCTGAAGCCCGTGGTCTCTAGTCTGCTGCTCACCTTCCTTACTGCTCTCAGGCTCCTAAAATCCGCCGTCTTCTGGTCACTGCTGCCAAAGCTCTCGTTGACCTTCACATCTTCAACCAGTTCTGGCTTTATTTTAGGAATCAGGCAGTCACTCACTAAGCTGCAGTAATGTAATCGCTTGTAACGTCATGAGTGCAGTGGGATGTGGGATTAGCATGCCCTGTTCGTGGAGGGGGCATAAAGCTAGGCTTTCACAGCACTTTACGTTCTGGTTTTAAGTTGCTGGCTCTGCCTGGTCCCTGATAAAATCATATCCTTCTTAAGACAGATACACAGACTGAAGTCGTTAAAACAGCTCACAGAGGTTACAGGTGTGGGTGCTTTTCCAGGACATATGTCCTGGCTGCGGGTGAAAGTACACCTAATCGTCTGGCTGTGGTAGATGCCAAGACAGTTGTACTCCATATTTGAGTGTTTGCCTATTCTCTTGACTATCAGATTTTACTCTCTCTGGAGAAAGATCTTGACATGTTTGGGGATGGCTCACAGATGTTGGTCCTCGGCAGCAGTCAGAGTAGGAGGCTGCAGTGTCACAAACAGGGAACAGCACAGAAAGTACCAGAATGGCATTGACAGATTGGCAGCAGATCCTTGCTTTGAACGCAACATGTGGCTTCAGTTATTTCAAGAAAAGCAAAAATAGCAAGGGTCCTACTAAGGGCAGCAAAACTTGTCGGGAGCTGCAGCCGACACCTAAACCAGAGCTGTACGTACTCAAGGGAGCGTATAAAAAGGTTCCCACCACGTCACCCAGCTCTGGCAGACAGAACCAGCGGCAGGGCAGGGACCCACTCCTCTCACGTGCACCACATCAACTCAAGAACTGTCTCTGCTGAGACAGCAAAATCACACATTTGTGAAAGAAGAATAAACAAGCGGCTGCAGGCCTGATGCTGGAAATACTCCAGTACCTCCTAAAACATTTAGCATCTGTTAGGAAGCTCAGTGACTGGACAAGTGATAAAAAAGGTCTTGCTGATGGAGGCTGTCTGCAGCAAGGCCCCCTCCATGCTAACATCTGCACTTCTGGCAGAGCCAAGTGAAGACAGGGCTGATGTGAGGCACCTCGGTATCATATGTCATGGCAGATTCACTGATGCTTGCAAGACTTCCATACGAATCTGAGGTCAGTGTGTGCCATTTGTTTTTGAAACCAAGCAACAAAGAGTTCCCAAGTTTCACTCAAGTTTATTTGCGATTTTAAGCTCCTTTGAAATCAAGACTCCAGTATACGTAGAAGTCCAAGGAGAAAAAAACACGGGAAAATACACCATCCTTTAGCGAGGGCAGCTTCTGGGGTTTGTTCCTCCCTGGCAAAGTCAAGCAGAGGAATCACACAGATGGAGAGAGAAGAAGAAAGGTCAGAGGTAAAGATGGGGATGACTTGCTTAGTCTCCCATTTCCCTGTAAGGCAAAAATAAAAAGGCACATGATGGAACTGAAAGATGATACTTTTAGATGAGAAAAAAGTATGTATTTTTTGTACAAAAGATGTGCTCATTTTGTGGAAGCGAGGGCTGAGGGCACTGGCAGGAGCTTAGCCAGCAACAAAGATAATTAACAAAATAAGAACCAGATGTAAATCCATGCAGTGAAGTCAGGAACTGATACAGACAGCTGGAAATAATATCTGCAAGGGGCAAAGTGCCCTTGTTCAAGGAGCTTACATATCAGTTTTCTAAACTATTCCACTGCTCAATAAATCGTTCCAGAAACATGAAGGCACAATGATGATGAGGATGATAAATTATCTAGTGACACTCTTCAGGGCACTAACAGCTTTGGGGGCAAGGTTGGAGAGAACACCACTGCTCCCTTCTCTTTCACCCGTGAGGTTTCTGCTCCAGTGTAGCCTCACATTTTACTGGGACATGTTGGTGACAGGACAACGTCACATTTGTTTGAAAGACAAAAATGCAAGACGGGTTACCTGTCTAAAGCAAACCCGGCTATCAGCGTTCATGCTGCAAAGCATCTGAACAGGGTAAACCCCCACACCTAGTTGTGCTCAGACAGACATGCCTGTGTAATACTACGCATGCCTTAAAGTAGGGTGGCAGCTTTATAAACCTGGAAGACTGACTATCTGGCTCATGTTTCTGTTCTGCCACACCAAAACCCTTTGCAGTTTTGGGGAAGGCCACGCTCCTAGGAAGGGCACTGCACAGAGCTGAGGGAGGTGTCATTAACCCATCCTGTCCTTTCCAGGGCAAGCGCATCGTCAGTGAGAAACGTGCCGAGTGCTTCCCGGGCCCGGGCAGAGTACCAGACCTGAGCGAAGAAGAGACAGACCATTTGGTGGCTTTCCGCCGGGGGAGAAGGATGCAGATTGCCATCACCATGGATAACAAGGAAAAAGTAAGTGCATTGCGAACGGCTGGACTGCAGCACAGCAGGGGCATCCACTGATTCTGCTGGCGTGAGAAGGGCCGTGGGGACAGGTTAGGAGATAGCCCAGCACAGGGACACTGGGAGAGACTATATATTGATAGTGTGGAGCTTGTCACCATAAAACTCTCTGGCTTCCATCACTATGGGAGAGGAAAGGCCACAATCCTTTCCCTTCTCTGTGATCCTAGCTAGAGCTAGCAGGCTCTTAAACATACTGGCTCCATAAGAAATATCATAGAATCATAGAATGCTTAGGGTTGGAGGGGACTTTAAAGATCATGTAGTTCCAACCCCCCTGCCATGGGCAGGGACACCCTCCACTAGACCAGGTTGCTCAAAGCCTCATATCAGATGCTGTTTTGGGTGGATTGATGGAAGCACTGCCAGATATGGGGCATCAATCTCACCTCCTGTCTCTTACCACCTGCTTTTTGGGACTGTACAGCAGATTAGTCAGGAATGCTGTCCTCTTGGCTCACGGCACGACTTAAAAGTTAACAGAGCTGGGCAATACCTGCTTCTAAACCCATGTCCTGCTGTGCCTGGCCATAACCTTCTGGGTGAGCTGGCTGAACTTTGTTAATCTTTGAAACATATTTCAAATACTTCCTTGCAAATGCCCTCCTCTTTACACACTCAGAGGCTTGTGGTATTTTCCTATTTGAGAGTTAGCACAGATAAGAATGCCGGCAGCAAACAGGGTCAGTAAGACTGTGAAGGAAAACAACACTTAAGTGTAGCTGCCAAACACACCCAGCAATACTGGGAGACCTATGCAGCACCCTCTGGGACAGCAGCCAGCCATCTGCTAACTGCCCACGTTAATCTTCAGCTTCTGCTCCTCCCCGGAGCTTACCTAGGTTCCGAAGGCCCATGCGCTCCTTTCCCATGGCTATCACACAGCCCTTTGAATGCCGTAAGCCTCGTACAGGCTGGCTGATTGTGCTGCCAGTAACTGTCGGTGTCTAGACCTGATGTGGGATGAGAGTGACCCTGCCGTGCCTGTGCTGCAGCTGTCCTTGCGGCTGTCAGTGTAATTCCATCGGGTGCAGGGCCAGTCTCTCTGCTTCTGCTCTTGCTGGGCTTGGTTAAATTCTTACCTCTGAGGTCACTGAGGCTAGGACTGTGCTAGGAGAGAGCAGCAGGAGTGCCTGGATTTTGGCTTCAGAACCTGAGCCCTGCTTTAAAAGTGTATGGACAGCCCTGGAAAAGGTAATATCCATATGCTTTTATTACTGAGGCTGAGGGTCCACGGATGTGGTTTTGGCGATGCCTTGCTCCCCGGAGCAGTGAGATTCAGACTGTGGATGTGAGCAGGCCTGTAGCTGCGCTAGCTTAAAGCCATGTCTACCTACACTTTTTTCCATGAACCACTGCAGAGCTGCTGTTCGAATCGCAGGCTGGCCAAGAGGGTGTGAAGTCCCTAAGGCCTGGCAGATTTGATTTTGGTGATTCAGCAGAGGTTGGCGTCTTGGGTCTTGCTGCTGCTACTTTCAGCTCCCACTGCGCTACCATTCATTTAAGCTCATTCATTCCCAGTGAATGCAATTACCTCCATATAGCAGGTCAAGGCGCTCGCATCATTCCGTCAGCCCCTCTCCTCAATTGCATGTAGCCACGGTGGTCTCCTCTACACAGTTTGGGCTAGAAGGTAATCCTGATAATCCCCAGGAATGCAAATAACTGCTGCTCCTCCTCAGATCCAAAGACCATTTAAAGTCTTCCCTTTGCTTTCCCCTCAATCCAAGCCCAGTCGCTCGGTTGGCAGAGGGCAGGAGTGAAGCTCAGTCACGCTTCTAGCACAGCGGGTTGTGGGGAGGCCTGAGCCTGCTGCTGCCGAATTCAACAAGGAGAAGGGCCATGCAGAGCCATTCGGTGCTGTCACGCCTTGGCTGAAGGACAGAAGGATCTCTGTCAGGAGCACAGGAAAGCCAGAGGCTTCATGTAACTCTAGCTACCAAACAACACGACTGAGGAGCAGTATATGCCTTCAGGATTGCTTTAGACTGCAGTGAAGATTCCTTTTGCTTGACGCCCTCCTCTCGTGGCTGGACAGATAGCCTGGCAACAGCAGCCTTGGCCAGCATCGCTGGCAAGGCCCATTTAGCAACAGCCTCATGCTTCTTGCTAGAAAAGTGCAATTGAGCACTGCTCTCTGTTTCTGAGCTTAGAAGCACACCTTCCCCTGCCTTCGGAAGCTCGCGGAGAGAGGGTGGGGGCCTGCTGCTCCCTGGAAGGCAGGGAGCTTTCATGGACCACGTGCTCTCCCAGAGAGCACACCTCCCGTGGCTGGGAACGGGGGGGCTGGAAGAGGATGTTAATGAACTTATGTTAAAAATGCCCTTTCGTTGAAGTATTTGTTGTTGTTCTTTGGATTCCTCGTATCACTTAGAAAAAGATATGAAAGTGTTTGAAACTCTGATTTCCAATACCTCTTACCAGCTGGATATGTTTCAGAGTCCAGCTGAGCTCAGGAGATTTCCTTATTCCTGGTGATTTCCCTAGGCTGATCAGGCCCCGTTCCATCCCCAGTTAATGAAGGTATCTTCATATTGCCATTTTATCTGTGCAACTGCAGACAACAGCTACCGCAGCCAAGACAAAACCCAGCTCTCAGTACGCAGACACAACATGACAAATGGATGTGGCTGTAAGAGGGCAAAACGGCTGGATTTCACGGTGGCCTCTGCGAGCGACTTTCTTCCATCCGCACTTGGTCAACCTTTTCCCAGGATCAGTGACAGAAGCAGATGGGGCCTGAAGTGACAGGCCACGTTGGCATGTCGCATCCTGCCAGCTTGGGCTGATCGAGTCGAGGGAGATTTGCTCTGGCCCACCCTGTCACTTCAGCTGTTCCTAAGCTGCGTGAAGGATGAGCGTTTTAAACAAGTGCTGCTTTTTACTGGTGTTGGAAAATGGAAACCAGGCGGGTCTGGCTCCCACGCTGTGTCAGAGCCGTGCGTGTCTCCAAGAGGCACTGGGACACTGCAGTGCAGAAAGCAGCCCCGAGTTAGCGATACCAAAATGTATAAAATGCTGGATTAAATAATTGTAGCCTGCAGAACTCGGTGTGTGTCACAGGGATGTTGAATACAGTAAGTCATTTTGGAAACGGAGGCCAGTCCCACCAGCGCTTCTGGGATCACAGCATCCACAAACCCTGGCGGCCCTGGGCTTCAGTTCCCGCTGCGTAAACAGGGTTACAGCATGCCTCTGCCATCCTAGCTGTGCCAGGCATGTGAGCGATGCCGAGTGGCTCAGCGCCGCATCACTTCGGGGAAGCTGGTAAACAGGGAACCAGCGGGTAAACAGAGAAACTGGAACCCGGAGCCACCCCAGCGCTGCAGGAGAGCCGGGATCTGCCCTGTGAGTGTCCGTGCAGCGGCGTTTGCACCCACGCTGTTTGCAGCAGCCGCCGGCAGCGCAGCGTCAGGGAAAGAGCCAAGGAGCAGGGAAGCCTGCAGACATCCCTCCCCTCCGCTTGCCAGCCCCCACGTTAGGGGCCTGCTCTGCCAAGGGCGGCATTTTCCTCCTGGGCAGGCTTTGTCTTGCCTCAATTCTGATCTTTCTGTTTTCTGAGTTCACCTAAACTTCATCGCCCACGACATCTCCAGCCACCAGCGGCGATGTGACGTTCTGTGTTAAGCACGCATCCCTTCTTCTTCTTCAGACTCGTTACCCGACAGCTCCGTCTGACGCTTCTGCGTCACAGGAAGCAGCGCACAGACCGTCCCCTGTTCGCTTTCCCAAGGCACAAACGATTTTATCGACCCATTTCACATCTCCCTTCAGCCATCTCTTCTGCAGGCTGAAGTCATCCTGTTTAGACTGTCTGGTGAGGAAGTACGTCTACAGTTTTGAACGCTCTCATTGCCCCCGTTTGTGCCTTTGTTATTTTTACTATATTCTTTTAAAACAAGAGGACCAGAACTGTATGTGGTATTCAAGCTGCGGGCTCTTGTGGGTGTACTCAGCAATGTGACTGTGTTTCCAGCTTGTTCTCTATTCTTCTAACAACTTTGCATTTTCCCTAAATAATTGAGCGAACGTTTTCAGCGATCTAGTCACAATAACACCAAAAATGTCATTCCTGAGTCTTAATCACAGTTCAGGCTTCATTACTCTGTGTGTGTATAAGAAGGAGCATTTTTCTCCCTGGGAGTTATTTTGTATTATTGATACTGAATTTCATCTGTAATTTTATGGTGCAGGCATTCAGTGTCAAGAGATCTTTCGCAGCTCTTTCCTGGCAAATTACATTCTTTGCCCTGGATGATTTAGTGTCATCAGCAAACTGTCATCTCTATTCAGCTCCTTTTCCAGACCATTTATGAGCATGTTGAGCCGCACATGTTCCAGAGGCACACCCCTGCTGATTGTCTGCCATGGAAACCGGCATTTTCTTGCCACAATTTGTTTTCTATCCTTTAATTAGTTGTTAATCCAAAAGTGAAACTTCATTTTCATCCCCAAATTCATCAGCTGCTGGCAGAGCCTGATAGGGTATCGGTGTTATCATTGGAGTAGCTGTGTGTTAGGACCTGAGCTGAGGCCCCCCCAACTTGAGCGCCAGGTTTCAGCCTCCCTTATGACCCAGCACAGTCCATCCTTTGGGGTTTTTTGCCTTGTGCCGCAGCTGGTTCCCTGCTTGTTTTGGATTATTCGCGTTCTCCCTCCCACAGAGGCCTGCGATGCCTAGGAGAGAGGATCCCATCCATCACTCCCCTTCGGTAACATCCCGGAGCCTGGCCTCCTCCTCTCTGCACTTGCCAAATGTATCCTATTAAAGCATTTGATGGGCATCCTTGTTATCCCACATTTTCCTCTATTTTTATTCATGGTGAAATTCAATAAAAAGAAAAAAGGAGAAAAAAAAGACTCCCAATCTTGCTACCCACGGTGCTACTAGCTAGCACCATGTTGTCAGCCCCAGACTGCATCGCTGCTGGCAACACACAGAAGCTGCCCCAGAGGAAATGCAAGATAAAAAAGCTGTTCTCATGATTTTCTCTTCTGAAGCAGCCCCTTATATTACCCTGCCAGCTTGGAGCCTGATTTTTCCTACCCAGGGAACAACTCTCACTCTGTTAGCACAGAGGGCTGGGGGGACCAAATGATCCTGTCTCCTTGCAGAAGGAATTAGCCTGAGCACGTGGCTCTACGGATGCAACTTCCCAATGCTGCTGCCTGGCTGCCCTTAAATCTGCAGCAGGCTCTCCCTGCAAGTAGGGCTGGGGAGGGTGCCTCTTGTTTAGCACCAGATTTCCTAAAAAGCCACTCCACGCTCTGGCAGCGTTTCAGGGTCATTAATACGTTAGAGCTGCAAGCTGGCAGCCCAGGACCAGCGGAGCACAATGGTTAATTAGCAGGTTACAAATCATCTTTTAAATGGACAGTTGATGGGGCTTCAGGGCTTTTAAATTGTTCTTTTATTAACAGGCTTTCCCAGGATGGTGTATCAGAAATGCCTGTTTGTAATCAAGGGACACAAAAGCTGCTTTCAGGGACTTCAGCGGATGAGTGTGACTCCCGTGCTTGCCGGGGAGAGGAACCAAACCTGTGGTGGGAGAAACACTTGCTTTTGCGTTGCAGATGGAAGGGGAAAATCGGCAGAAAGGGTGGCTGAAACAGCTTTAGATCCCTTCAGGCAGCACAGTTAGTAGGCAGATGTTTCAAAAGAGGTAGAAAAAGCTACCTTCTCATGTACTAGTTTCAAAGATCCTGCCCGGTGGGGGACCCGAGCCCTGGGAAACCAGCTTTAAGCTCTCACAAAAATCTCCTGCAGCAGAAATGTCAGCTCTGGCGCTGACATGTGCCTGGAGAAGTGGGTACCAGAACGTTAATTTAACACTTATTTTTAAAATGAGGAGACCGTGAAGTAGCCCAGAGACGTGGAAGCCTGTCAAAGCTTTTGGAATGGAGAACTGTTACTACCAAACAAATCTTAACACGCTGGATAATGGCACCAGCATCCTCGCCCTTACACATTAACATTGGCCGGCTATAGGCACGTCAGGAGGTCAGACAAACCCAGAGTCAGAAAACACATGGGATCCCAGGGCCGTATCCTGGTTAGGAGCACGCTCAGCGCCCCCCCCCCCCCCCCCCCCAACCCGACCATTCCGTGGCTGAGAAATAGAGAAATCCTTGCGTAAATCTCAGGATGAACAAGTGTAACCTTCTCAATCTGCTTCAGGTTTTTGTTCCCTCCTCACGTCTCCCCCTGTGCCGTGCAGGAACAGTTAAACTAGAGGTGATAATGTCATTGTCATATTTCATAATTTTGGGGGCGGAGAGGAGGAAGGAGATGAAAAACATGTTTTGCTTCCCCGTGGTCGGGGTGTGTCATAACAGGCTAACAGCAGCTCTGGGGCAGCACGGAGCGAACGCAAAAACCTGCTCCAGAGCCAGTGTGAAAGCAAAGCTAAGCGTGTTCGCTGAACTGCTGAGTTCAGCTCTGCTTTCCTGCCAGAGCAGAACTGGATTTTTTTGGTCCTCCCAGTTTTCCACAGTGCACTTTGAGAAGCCAGAATAGGAGCAGACTAAGGAACAAGGCAGCCTGGCTTTGAGGGATGTAAAGGGACGGAGAGTTGGAGTGTCCCTGTTTGTGGCGTGCATCGAAGAGCAAGTGCCCAGAACGGCAGGGCCTCCGGGACGCAGGCCTCTGGCATGGACCAGCTGCAGGAGCTGTGTCTCCTCCTGTGTCTCATGAGCTGCAGCACGGTCCCGCACCCGGAACACGTGTCCCAGCACATTTCCTGGGCGCAGGCTCGCTCTTCGCTCCTCCTTGGGAGAGACAGGGCTGAAGTGCAGCTGCGCTGAGCTGCAGACAGAGACACGCTGCTCCCCCCAGCAGCTTACGCACACCCTGGCTCCGTGCTCCGGCTGTGCGGATGCTCTGGCTTTCCGGTTCCTGTCCTCTGGGACACAATCAGGCATTGTAAAAGCTCCAAACAGAATCATTCTTTGCATGAGCTTGCATGAGAAGTATGCAGACTTGGATGAAACAATAAGCACACCCATGCGGCTCCCTGCCTCAGTTTCCCCATCAATCATGAGCTGTCTTCAGCATTTCCAAGGCAATCAGGCTCCTTCTCTCCTCCCACGCAAGGTTTCCCCCAGGGACGGAGGGGCTCCAGCTCTCCTGCAGCAGCTGGCTCCTTTGTACTCCTTCTAAGTGATGAGTTCCTTTTACAGCTGCTTGAAAGGCCAGACATCCATCTGCACCTCGCTCCCCAGCCAGGCTCCTCGCTAAATGAAGGTTCCAGGTTTATGTTGGTTGAATCTCTCTGTAAATTCACTGTCTCAGTTTGGGGCTGCAGAGACTCGTTAGATCCCTTGCTACGACTTCTTCAAGTGGGGCAGTTGCCTTTGAGCCTGGAGGGAGCAGTTTTGGTTCCTTAAGTTTTCGCAGCAACCTTTCGAAATCAATACCCAGCATCGTCTCTCATCATATCCTGGTCTGTTTTGCAGCAGGCCAGGTTATGGTGAGGAGTGGCTTCTCTGAGCGCAGACCACCTCACATTTATTCCCAAACCTTTGCTAAAAAACCCTAGGACAACATAGCTAATGTCTTCCTTGTTATTCCCAAGGATCTGTTTACACAGGCTTCCACCTGTACTGGAGCTACACCAGCTGCACACCACTCAGACCAGTGAAGCTGTCGTGCACTGAGAGCAATGTCCACGAGCACACTTACCCCCTGTCTCAGATTTAACGCATGCGGACAATCCCCCAAAAGACCGGCCCCAGCTCGCTCCCTGCACGATCCAGCGGGTGCGCAGGAACAGGCTGCAGCGGGGATGAGCTGCCTTTGGAGGCTGGACCAGTACTGAGACTGGGATCCCAAGTTTCCCACATCCAGCCCGGTAACACTGGGCTAAACCTGGGGCTGGCAAATGGCCGGAATAACAGTCCTGTTTCCAGCCCGGGCTGGACCTCGCTGTGCTGACGCTTTCTCGAACGGCTGAGCTCGCAGTTTGTGCTGCGACTTTCCTCTTTGTGTTTCGGTTTTGCTTGGTGGTGCAAAACAGCAGCACGGTAATCTCAGCCCCACGCCCCTCCCTGCCCCATAGGGATTCAGCAGGGAGGGGAATTCGGGGATGCCTGTGCTCCGCTGGGCAGGGGCAGAAAATTGCCTGGCCGAGGCATGCCTTGTGTTTAGTGGCTGTAGTTCATTAAGGTAGAGGGGCTAATTGTCCCCTCCTTCCCGGCAACCCACTGGAAGCAGGGATAGGCCCTGGTAGAAGGGCACGGTGTTTGGCAGTGACAAAATTCCCTCCCGGCTTTGCCATGCTGGCTTTTAGCTGCATCTTAGATGGGCTCCCAGCTACAGCTGAATCGGTTGTTGGGTCTTTGGCCCAGAAAGGTGCCTGCAACTTGGTCTGCCTTGGAAATGGGACCATCATACAGGTCACCCTTCTGCCTCCAGCTTGGGAGGAGGAGAGACCTGTGAGAACACGTCCCTTTTTCTTGCTTTTCTCATACATCCCTTAACTTTCTGACTTCTTTTTTCCCCCACGTTGATTTGATTCAGCACCACAGAAACCAATCTTTCCTCTCTGGCTGACCTTTTCTGGGCAGTTCTTACATGTCCTGGCAGGCACAGGGTCAGGCACTGACTCCCCTGCCAGGAGCCCTTGCTTAATCCTTGAAATAATTCCTGTGTCTGTGCTCTTGCAGGCAGAGGAGAGGAGAACAGCAGAAAAGAGGAGATCAGACAGTGACAGAGGCCCAGAAAGTGAGCACAGTCGGAAGGTGAGTGGGGCCCTGTATCCCTTTAGGGGGAACCCTTGTCCTGAAAGAAGGAACCAGTAGGATGTGCCTCCCCACCAGTAATTGTTGCCACAGTCCTAAAGGAAGCAGCACTGTGCTCTGATGTGGTCCCCAGGGTTCATCCCTCTTGTCATCCAAGCTTTGCTGAGCAGCCAACACACCCGAAGCAAAGCAGTGCTGGGAGGAGGTGACAGGGGACCTGCCCTTCACACCACGTCACGGCTGCTGATGTCCCCAGCATGCAGCAGGGATGTTACGAAGGGTAATGCGCTCAGCCGTGTGCCAGGGCAGCTCTAGCTGGTTTCTCTCCCAAAATCGTTTGTGGGTTGAAAGGCACAGGCCAGATTAGCCACAGTGCCTCACTTCAGCAGAAGCTGAGTAGGATGGAGGTAAATTAAAGCACAGGCCTTCCCACTGACTGTTTAATGCAAAGCCTGGAGGACATGCTGGCTCCCCTGAGCCTGCAGATGCTCTTAATTAATGGAGCACAAATTGAGTAGCCCCACCTCAGTGTGATTAATTAGGAAGACACAGATGGGCTCTTAAACGTTAATTCCAGCTGAGTTCCCTGCTAAGCAGAGAAGGGGAGCACCATAGCCTTGTGGTCCAGCTTACTGCAGCTATGCTGTAACTGAGGTAAGCCCTGGGTCAGGGACCAGCCTTTTTTCCCCCCTCGTACCCCACCCCCCCCACCCCCAACACTCTGAAGCCCCCACAGTCACCTCTGTGCCTGCCCATGTGAGAGTAAGGGAACTAGTCTCACTGCTCCCCTTGCTTTTGGCTTCCCTTTGCTACGGGTCAGGGTAACAATGCAAGGCACTTCCCTTGTCCTCCAGCTCCGGAGCCAGACCCCTGCTCTCACTACCTGTGTGCTGCTCACGTACTTCACCTCCAGGATCCATTGTGGCAGGACCCGCTGTGCTGTGGGGCTGGGAGCTGTGGGGAGCATCTCCAGGCCTGCGCCCCAAGCCATTGCTTTGCCCTGGTGTGCTGTGCCTTGCCTTTCTGCAGACCTCATCCCTCCCTTCTTGGGGATGCAGTCTCAGGTCCCCAGGTCCTGCCAGCTAACGAATGGAGGAGCAATTACTACCACCCCATCTCTGGCCCACGCGGGTGGGTCTCCTTGGTAACAGGGCTTTCAGTCACTCCTTCCCCGCTGCTCCGCTTTTATCAGCAGTGCAACGCTGAGGAGTTAATTCCCACTTGGGGACGGAGTGAGGGTGGCTGGCGTGGAAGGGCACGTGTATGAAGTGATGAATTATCCGCTGGTAATTAGCACCCCAGGACTCGGCTCAGCACTCAGCTATTCTCTAGGCAGTGTTGCTTGACAACGCACCATGGCCAGGTGACTCCTGTTTCCATCACATCCATAACCTGACAGCTGGGTTACCCACCTCCCCCTCTTCACACGCTCCACCGGCTCTGAGCCATCTTTTCATTAAGGTCTGAATTTGTGGACGGTGGCAGCCCTTAACTAGTCTATCGGGAGGAGTGAGGAACCAAGAGGCTGAGAGCAATGAAGGCCAAGAGCCCCTCTGCTCCGAGAACACTGCTCTCGGCACCGGCAGTACTGCAGGCTCCTATGGGTGCCTGGTGGTCACAGCAGCTTGTGACCTTCCTTCTGGTCTTCCTTCTCAGCCCTGTCAGTGTGAAGGATTTCACAGGCATAATTTTAAGTATCCCAAAGCCTTCAGGTGGGGGAATCGGCCTGGTGCACCTTGTGTGAGAGTTCAGCCTCTCAAACTCTGGGAGGTGTTGTGCACGCTCCAGGAACAAATACTGTGCCATAAGTAAATTTTAGCAAAGTGTTTCTTCCACAAAAAATCGAGCAGCGGAAGTGAAAGCCACTGTCAATTGTGCCTGCAGTTGAAGTGACTGCAAGTACGACTGGGGTGGATCAATCCTGCGGCCGTTTGCACACGGAATTAAAGGGGGCGCTTTACAGGTCTGTAATCCGGTGCTCGATATCTAGAATGAAAACTGTGTTTTATGGCAGCAGCTTCCCAGCTCAGGAGGTCAGACATGGCTACACGAACCAAAGGAACGTTGTGCTTTAGGTTAGGGAAACAGCAGTGAAGCCCCGGCTCGTTAAAGCAACAGTAATGTGCCCAGATGGCAAAGTCCAGGGGTTTAGATGGAAGCATTTTTAGCCCTTCACGATGTAACTCTGTTCATCTCGTTTGGATGGATGAAGTGGAACAACTTTTCAGAAATACATTGCTACGAATTATCATTATTACCCTTGAACATCCCAGGGAGGGAAAGGTTGCTTGTTCTGATTTGGCTATGGATTTACAGTGGGACTCTGAGCAAGCCAGGCAGCTTCCTCCTGCCTCAGTTTCCCTTTCTGATTTGGCTGTGGATTTACAGTGGGACTCTGAGCAAGCCAGGCAGCTTCCTCCTGCCTCAGTTTCCCTTTCTGATTTGGCTGTGGATTTACAGTGGGACTCTGAGCAAGCCAGGCAGCTTCCTCCTGCCTCAGTTTCCCTTTCTGATTTGACTGTGGATTTACAGTGGGACTCTGAGCAAGCCAGGCAGCTTCCTCCTGCCTCAGTTTCCCTTTCTGATTTGACTGTGGATTTACAGTGGGACTCTGAGCAAGCCAGGCAGCTTCCTCCTGCCTCAGTTTCCCTTTCTGATTTGGCTGTGGATTTACAGTGGGACTCTGAGCAAGCCAGGCAGCTTCTTCCTGCCTCAGTTTCCCTTTCTGTAAAGTCAACCAGCCCTGGCACCAGTATTTTTAGGCTACAGGTAAAGCAGAGCCCTTCTGTGTGTGCATCAGTTCAGACAGAGAGAAGCTGACCTTGCTCCAAGTTGTTTCCAAATGTTACTGAGCATTTCTGGAGGTGACAGTACAAGGTACACTGAATGCAGCTGTTTCCGACCTTTTTATTAACAAGGAGCTCTTTTGCCTCTACTAGGATGGCGGGAAGTCGGGGCAGAAGAGCCCTGGAGACCTGAGTTTCCCCATGACCGGACGGGAACGCTCAGAGTACATACGCTGGAAGAGGGAGCGAGATCAGATCGACCTGGAGCGACTGGCGCGGCACAAGAATGCGAAGGGCGAGTGGCGACGGGCTTGGGATGTGGAGAAGTCTGAGCACATGTAGGTCCCCCACTGTCCGGGGGGGGTTTGCAGCAGGCCATCTGAAGCCAGCGAGGAGGTCTTGTGCAGACACTGATCAAATCCCATGCTGTCCTGTGCCTCTCCCTCACCAAATCCACATTGCTCTTTCTCTTCCTGACCATGGCTATCAGAGGGGCCAGATACCAGAGTGATTCTCCTATCTCCACTCTGACACTGGGTCTGCTGCCCTGGTGTGCTGACAAAGATTGCCTGCCTTTGGTCCCACCAGGACACAGACTGTGGGAGGGAGGGGAGTGGGAATCACTGCTCAGTCCACATCCAGAGGGTCTTTCCATCTCCACACAGACAAATCCAATGGCAGGAGGGTGCAGGTGCTATTCTAGACACAGGGATGGACAGGGCATTGCTAGCCCACGGGTTTTCTCACTGCCCTGCTTGTTTCTCCTTTTCAGTCACAAGACAGGTCAACATGTCCAAGTCCTCCAGACCTCATAAACCGAGCCTGCTCAGGCACTGCGGTGCAAGGGGATCCCTTCAAGGGCCCCCATATGACATGGAGGAGAGTCTGGGGACAGCGATGTGGAAGAGGCCTTAATGGCTCTGACGCTTCCCTGCTTTAAACACTGTCCCTCCAACTGTGCTGCTTCAGCTGGGTCACACCAGCTAGAAAGCCTTGAGGGTGTCAGCACCTGCGGCAGGATAAGGTTTGATAGGCTGTGGCCAATAGGGGATGTTACGTAGCTCTGCCGACCAACCGAGTTTGTACAGGCCAGATAGATGGGACGATCTTTTGGCTGAGGAATAGATTTTCAGTCACTGAGACCCCAGTAATTAGAGGTGAATTGACTTAAGTGGGTGCTGAGTGTAGCTGGCGAGACAGCTCTGAGCCCTACTGTTCTGAGTATATCAATTTTGAAGAGGAAAGCCATAATACAAACCGAGCAGGATTAGAAACCAACCAACCAAGTCGATCCACAGGTCTAAGCTGAGATGACAAGTCCCAAAGCTACTTCAGGTTGTGTTTAGAAGCTTGGGAGGCTGCGTTTGAGCCTTGCACGGCTGCACAGCAGGCATCTACAGGCTTCATGGGTGTTCCTAGAATTAAACATATACAGACGGGTACCCACGTAAAGGTGTTTGAGGTTCTCCTTTGGGGTAGAATTGCCTCACAGCCTCATTTCTCCTGGTTACTGCCTGCAGTTTCAGCTCCTGCTGATAAACCTGCACATATTTGCCAGTGGGTAGGTACAGAAGGGCCGAAGGCTGGAGCCTGCGTTGCCTCGAGGTCTCCTGCCCACGCTTTCGCATACTGGAGGAGAACGATCAGGTCTGACGATGCCTGTTTTTAACCTGCAGGTTTGAAGAGGACTTTGTTAAGGATGGGGAGCCAGCCTTGGATAATCCCAGCAATAAGAAAGGTTGGCAAGGGACACCTAGACTCTGTCCTGACGCTAATGAATGCTGATCATGCGCATCCCAGTGCCACAGCAGCTGTCGTGGCTGTCAGTTGTGAAACTCTGCTTTCCTGGGCAAATGCCTCTGAGCCCAGTGCTGGGGTCTCAGCCCTCTCTGCTTTGCAGAGTGCTCAGGGGATGGGATTGGAGCATCTGGGTGCTAGTGCTTTTTACCTTCCCAGGGCGAGCAGTGGCTTCTGTAACCTTGTACGGCACAATACGGAGGCTCAGAACTGCCTCCTTTCCCAAACACTGGTTTGAGAGGCAATCCTATTCCAGAGCACATCATCTCTGATCCCTGTGGCACATGCTGGCTCTTTACTAGCATAAGTCCATCGTGATTCCTGTTTCTCAGGAGATGGACTGGCAGAACAAAGCTTTCCCTTGTGACACCCTGTTTGAATGTCAGGCTTTGTGCTGCGTGTCCGTTGCAGAACCTCGCTCACTTTTGTGCGTGCTTTGCTGTGTCCTTCCAGGGGGAAGAAACGCAAGGAAATTCCAGCACAGGTCCTTTCCTCCCGACGGGAGAGGTGAGTAAGCCACACGACTCGGCTGTGTGACTCCTACAAACGTCAGCACCTCTGATATGCTCTCATGGACAGAGTTCTCTCCAGGCACTCCCGTGGATTTGGAGTGCCTTTTGGGGATGTACCACGTGGCTGTTCTCATAGCTGTGTGGTACAATCTGTCCTGTGTGGCAGGGGAGAAGGTGAGCTGCTCTTCCAAGAGCAGGACAAGGAAATCTGTATCCAAGGAATAAGATTTAAAGTTACAATTGGAATTTGGAATAAACAATGCAGAAGAAACACCCCTAGATTCTCAATTTATATTTATTACTTTAGAAAATATACGTACAGTATGCATACAGCGCCAGAGGCTTCCCTCTTCAGAGGTACTTCCCAGTGATACAAGGATGTTGGCCCCTTTGGTGGTCCATCAGCTGGTTCTGCCTGCTCTTTCACGGCATTTCCAACCTGCCTTCTAGGTGGAGGACAGCATGGAGTGCATGTGAGCGATCCTGGTCCGAAAGCAGTGAGCAGCCGAGCCAAAGGGAAGGACAGACTGACGGGCAGAGCCAGAAGGTAAGGAGGCTGGCAGCGGTGCCGTCAGCGCGTGGTGGGGAGATCGTGTCCAGGTCTCATTCTTTGCCTGATTGTGTAAGAGGGACAGACAAAAAGCGATATTGTTCCACAACATCATCTTTCCAGATGAGTTCGTGTTAGCTGGGACCACGTCTGGTAGGACTTCACTTGGTGGGGTTTGTGGTATCTGTGGGGCTGACCCGCTGCATCAACTCTCTGTAGGACAGCCCAGGGGGTCAGGGTTACTCTGTGACCAGATTTGGGTGCGCTGGCACATGCCCAGCAAGCTTTGGAACACATCTAATCTGACTTCTGGGCACAGAAGATATGGAGGAGCAGCCTCCAAGGAGAGTTTCCAACTGAACCAGTAGTAATTCTGTGGTGAAGAGCCCTTTTCTTCTGAAACAACTGTTCAAAGATGTGGGGAGGGAAGTGGCTGCTCTGGCCAGCTGTGGGCAGCACACAGCAATACAGGAGTTGGCACAGAAGTCACTTCAGAACATCAGCAAAACGCGGTGCATTGTACATCCTCCCAGGGCCCCCTCCCCTGCTGTTCCCCGTAACTAAATTTCAGAGCAGTCTCCAGTTCCCTGGAGCCACGCTGACGGTTTCATAACAGCAATTGGCTCCGCAGCCCCGCCGTGCCCTTTAGCCGGCAACAAAAGGATGAAGAGTTGATTACGCACCCCAAACCTCTTCATTTATTCAGAACACAAAGCCACTCCCGTAGCATTCAACGTTGGCGTTTTTCAGCCATCCACGTGAGTTATGACTAAGCAGTTACGGCGACGCATGAACAGATATGTGCCGCTTAGGGGTTCAGTGCTACCTCACAGCATCACCCGGACGAAACTGGGTAGCTGGGGGGCAGCTGCTGCCTGCTGCTCCTTGGCTGAAGCGCAGGGCGTTCGGCAGGGTCTGTGTGCGCAGGGTTCTGCTGCGTCAGGCCAGCAGTAGGGCTGACACGCGGAGCCTGGCACTACGTTAAACCTGCAGGGTTTTTAACGTTGCTTTTCTTTCTGGTGGCTGTGCTCTGGGGAAATGCACCTGAGCAGCCAAAACTCTCAGCTACTTGAGCTGTGCGCTGGGAATTTACCTAAAGCATAAAGATGGGTTATCCCCTGTCTTCCTAAGCCCTGCCAGTTAATCATACTTTTAAAAATTAAATTCAATTCTGATAGACTGATGGAGAATAGGATCAACATGCCAATAAGCAAGTTCTTTGGTCGTGTAACCTTGACTCTGAAGCTGGAACAGCATCCTTTGTTTCCCTGTTGCTTTTTGGGAAGAACCATTCCTGAGGCTTTTCCTCTCGTTTCAAACCTCAGCTCAGGGAGCCTTTGGGGTGCTGAGTATTCCTTACCTTCGCTTGTATCTGTCCTTTTAACTCTTTGAGACTCCTCTCCGCTTTGAGTCCAAGCAACCCAACAGCAGTGGCAAGAGCTGTTTGGAGCATCTGGTGGTGACTTGTAGCAGGACCCTACTCCCTAAGGAGTTTGGAGCTAAGTTCCCCTATGAGCATCACTCACGGGTAGCACTAGCCGTGCTAGGGAATGTGCTGGGTATTTTCATTGCCTGGTAGTGACGAATAACACACTCTGTGTTTGCAGGAATGATGGGGAGGAGGAACATGTCAGGCGAGATGCTGCATATTTCAAAATTGCTGTCTAGCTAGTTTTGGCTGTCTTTAGAGCTGGGGGGAGGCTGTTCTAGGCTGGCTTTGCAGGAGCCGTGCAGTGGGAGAGTAGACAGCGCCAGGAGAGACAAAAGCCTGCAGTGAGCAAGTCATTCCTCTGTTCAGATGTTTGTCTGGGGAAAGCAGCCACCGGTCCCACCACCAGCGACGCCGAGTGCAGAGGGGAACTGTCACAGGTGCAGCCCATGCTGAAACACTACTGACTCTGTGGTGAGCTCTGCCCACACAACCCGGCTTCCAGAGCTCTTGCAGGGCACCTCCGAAAGTACAAGCGCACTGGTGGGGGCTACTTCCAAGGAAAGGGATCGTTTTGCACTTTGAGCTGGCACGGCTGGTGTCAGGGACACCTTGTATTCAGGGCAGGACCTCGCTGGCGGTGGTTTGGGTGCTGGCTCTGTCTCTGAGCCCTGTGGGACTCCTCCGAGCTGCTTCGCTCTCTGGCTTCAGGTCACGCTCTGAGAGAGCCCTGAGGTGCTCGCAAATGCAGTTCTCTCCTGCCCCAAGGCCTCTGCTAGGTACAAAGACAGTGTGAAGCGGCTTAGTGTGACTGTATGGTGGAGCCTGGGATGGCAATTCCCACACAGTTTTCACAAGGGCACGTGGGGTCACTGTAACATATTTGGAAGTTGCTGCTGGAAAAGCCTGACTGCAGTCACTTCAGCGTGTGCTTTCTGTTATATCTTGGCCCAAATTTGCCAAATGCAGAGGCCAGTATGTCCAACATAGTCTGTCTAGAGAAGAATTAAGTCTCACAGACCTTTGCACACGTTGTGTTTTAGAGTACAGGGCAGGGTGAAGCACGTATATACTATATTATGTATAGTATATACGTGTGTGTATATAGAACACGTTTGTGATGTAACTCACCAGCCTCACATGTAGAAGGGTAACGGCTACGGACACCTCCCTGCCCAGTAGCACTGCATGGGCAAATCCAGGTTTATATTCGCCCCGGCAAATTCAAACAAGCAAAAGCAAGCCGTTTGCCGTGCAGCCTTTAACCACACTGCAGCTTTGGCACAGGAGGTTGTAGCTGCTGCACATTTATTATGGGATCAAAATGCACTTAAATCCTTGGAAGAAACTGTCTGCTAAGCATGACTCAACAGAGGTACCATCTCGGGCTCCAGCAACCCCAGAGCTGCACGTTTCTGGAAGCTGGAGGGCACTGGGGAGGTGTCTCCTCTCTGCCAGTGATGCTGAGAGGGGAAGGGAGCTGGGCTAGCAGGACCTTCAGTCTGCTTCTTGCGGCCCTTCTTGCCCTCCAATCTCCTAAGCTACTTCAAAGCAGTTTTATCCTTCGCCGTCTGCCCCTCTGTCTGCTGCTGTGGGGATCTGTGACACTCAGGCACCATCAGGGCAGCAGGACAAGTCTCCAGCACCCATCAGCACAAGCAAACTGTGTGTCTTACTCGTCTTAATGCCAACTGTCTGTTCTGGCAACTGGATTTTATGTTTTCATTACGTTTAGAATGATAACAACCAGTTCACTAAGAGTTAGTGGTCTCAGGTGAGGGTCTCTGGGTGGGCTGAGTGCTTTGCAGGTGTCAAACTGGACTGGTTCTGTCTGCCACCTTTGTCTCTCATTGCCTGGTCGAGGGGCTCAGCCAAGGAACACACGGCCCTGGTGTGTCAGGAAGGGAGAAGTCATTATGGGGCTTTGCCATATGAGGACTTGAAGGCCTAAAATTCTTTTTTCTTCTGGACAGATGGGATGCAAAAGAAGGCGAAGACATGCCTTATCTGAAGGATGATCCTGACGGCCAGGTGAGTTCGTCGGTCAAGGCTGGCTGCTGAGGTTTCTCAAAACATGCACTGTCAGGAGCGTTGGAGGCCCTCAGGCAGTGCAGAGCTGGGAAACCTCTGTGCTGGGGGGAAGATACCCTCTCTTAGCACTGTCCAGCTGGCATGAGGTGAGAGCACCTTCACTTCTTGCACTGACCCTCTGCCAGCACAACCCCACTTATTCTGGACCCTGAACCCTTCTCCGCCTACACCCTTTTACTTCCTTTAATGGGCTCTGCAAATTTTCCTCAAGTTTTGGGAACCATCATAGACAAGGAATACCAGGGACTGGCATTTTAATAAGCTGAACTAAATATCTCCTTCCTTTCTCAGAGGGGCCTTGGTACTGACAAGTGGAAGAGCCGAGGTGAGGAGGGGGCAGAAGAGAATTGCACAGCTGAGCTGGAGGAGAAAGTGAAACAGCCAAGCTTCCAAGACTCTGGGGCCTCCTCCTCACAAAGGCTCCGGAGCGGAAAGGTCCAGTCTGCCCACAATGGCCAGAAAGAGGAGCGGAGAGGAGTGAAGGGCCTCAGCATGGAGGTGTCTGTGCCCAGCCCAGGGGACTCGGAGCCAGGGCCCAAGGCAAGTAAGGAAGGCTTTGAGGAAGATGCCAGCGGGAAGCCTGGCACTGCTGATGTCTCCCAGGAGAAGGAGAGCGCTAACAGCACTGCCACACACAGCAGTCTTCCAAGCACTGTGCAAGCCCCCAGGCATGACAGCGAGGAGACCTTGCCATTGCCTGTGGGAGTGAATTCAGACGGAGCTGGCTTAGAGAAAAACACAGCTTCAGAACGGGAGTCCACTGGGGACTCTTCAAACAGCCATGGAGGGGAGCTTGACACAGCAGCGGGAGACAGGCTGGATGCTGGTGAAGGACAGCTGGGGAGAAAAAGAGGGGAGGAGGTGACCCCCGACACGGCCCTTCAGGGGCAAACGCTTGCACTGGAAGGTGAAGACGCTGAAGGCGTCGAATGTGGAGGAGAGCCTTTGCCCCCAAGGAAAGCCAACTCTGACAAGACTGTTGTGTCTGAGGAGGACACAGCAAACTCGCAGTCCAGGGAAGGGGACCAGCCTGTGGATTGCAAGGACAAGGACAGTGGGGACACCCTCAACTAGTGGAGATCGCACCGGCTTGCCTGAGACAGAAGGTGAGTTGCTGACCCCACTCCCCATGGTGTTTGTTGTCCCCTCGGTGCTCTCAGCGTAGTACATGTCCAGAACTCCTTTTTCTGTGGTCATGACGGAATCGAACCAGGGAACTGTGCAGAAGTGTTCATTGACAGTGATATGGATCCCTCAGGTAGTCTAAATCTGGGTGTCACAAAGACCTGGCCTGCAGTGGGTGGGGAAACAATGGAAAGTCAGACAGGAAAATTCAGACAGAAAACCGGACTGCTGAGAGTGGTGGGTGACAGGTGTTAATCAGGGCACAAGCTGAAACTGTTGCTGGGAAGGGATAACCTCAGCAAGGGCAGCAGGATGAAATTATTTCTGCCTCAGGGGTGATCACAACTACAGTAGCTTGTGGTGAGTGTGATCCCTTTCCCCTAACACTTGCAGAACTGTAGAATCACAGAATAGTTCAGGTTGAAAGGGATCCTAAAGCTCCCCCAGCCCCACCCCCCCACACACAGGCAGAGACCCCTTCCATAGCCCAGGGTGCTCCCAGCCTCATCCAGCCTGGCCTTGGACACTCCCAGGGATGGGGCATCCACAGCTTCCCTGGGAACCTGTCCCAGTGCCCCCCACCCTCTCCAGGAAAAATTCCTTCCTGATGGCCCATCTCCATCTCCCTCTTTCCATTTAAACCCGTCACCCTTGTCCTGTCACTCCCTGCCCTTGGGAAAAGATCTTTCCTTCCAGCTCTCTGGAGAGGCCTCCCTCGTGGGCAGTGGGTTGAAGGAGGTCGACTGCACACGGGATTCTCTTCCCAGTACAAAACCTGTGGATGCTACTTTGAATTACACGTGCAAGGCAGTGTATAAATGCCAAGGGTGAGCTGGTTCCTGTTGGAAAGGCCTGTGAGCCAAACAGAACGGAGGAAGAGCAGACCCGGTTACGTTGCAGAGCTCCAGGTTTTACTGAAGCAAAGAAGTTCCTTCCAGAAAGGCAAATACAGAACACGAAAAGCCAGGAGAAAGAACAAAGGCAGGAAAATAAGGTAGAAATGAGGAGGAAGGGGGAAGGAGAGAGCGTAGGGGCTCTTTGGCAGTTACCTTTGTAAGGCATGTGGCTTCAGGGCAACGGCATGCACAGATGAGGATGTCGTACTCGCGGGTGCTAGGTCAGACGGGAAGTCAGGATGTGGTTCTGCCACCAGCTTAGGCCGTGAGGTGCAATTCACTCCACCTGACTCGGGCGCAGCGGCACCTGACTTAAGATCTGGGCTTTGTTTCTCTCCAAGGAGAGACATGAGCACTTCCAGGACGCAATGCAGCTTGCCTAACACCTCTCAGGGTACTCCTGCCTCTGCCCTCCAAGTGGAGAGGCACAGCCCTGACCCGTGAGTAGGCGCTCCGGGCAATTAGCTGCTCAGAGCCAGGCAGGCAGATTGCCCCCACCAAGCGCCTTTCCCTCGTTCCAGCAGGCTTTTCTTCAGACCCGGACCCAGCAGCTTGTCGCCGGGTATCGCTTACCATTCATCCCAGAGGCACAAATGAGCTTAGGGATGAAGTGGTTAAGCTGCTAACAAAGAGACTTTCGCTCTAATCCGATCCCATACAAAAGGCATGGAGAAGCGCAAGCGTTACAGCTGTTTAAGAAAGACAAAACGCCAAGAACCAGCGGGAGCTGGTTCTGTGCTTAAACTAAAATTCCTTCAAGTGAGGGAAATGACTTCCTACAGCATTTAGGAAAATGTTAAGAGACACCATAGCCGGAGCTTACCGTCCCGGAGCTTACCGTCCCAGCCGTGTCTCTCTAATTCACCAAAAATCCCCCCAAAAGTAGAGGATAGAGGAATTAAATTTATCCTAAGTGAGAAAAGTAGTCATTAATTAGACACCAACTAAGAGGAGACAGTAAATTACAGCAGTCCATTTTCCTCTCAGCAATGGAGATTCCCATGGTTTGGTAATACCCTGAGCCCACTTCAGCGTGGCTCTCTACTCCATGGCTCCTCGCTGAATTCATTAAGGCAGGCTTAATTACAACACAGCCTGAGGTCTTGGAGAAGAGAAGGCGACTTAACCTGGTGTTTGCACTTCAGCACTCACATACCTGCTTGGCTAAGCCCAACTCCAGACCAGGACTGCTCTCTGAAAATACTTACTGCTTGGGAAACTTTTCCCGAGGGCAGGGAGTGACAGGACAAGGGGTGACGGGTTTGAACGGAAAGAGGGAGGTTGAGATGGGACATCAGGGAGGAATTCTTCCCACAGAGGGTGGGGGGCACTGGGACAGGTTCCCAGAGAAGCTGTGGGTGCCCCATCCCTGGGAGTGCCCAAGACCAGGCTGGATGAGGCTGGGAGCACCCTGGGCTATGGAAGGGGTCCCTGCCTGTGGCAGGGGCTGGCACTGGGGGGGCTTTAAGGTCCCTTCCAACCCAAACCAGTCTGTGATTCTGTGAAGCGTAGTGACGTCAGGGGAAGATGAGGGCTGAACTGGTGCCCCAGTTACCCTCTCCCATTTCATCCTGCCGGCCTCCCCATCTATCTCCTTCCTATCTGCAATGCTCATTTTGCCTCGCCTGATCGCAACCCCACAGGAGAGCATGTTCCCGCCTCCCTTCCCTCTTTCCCAAACAGTTTAAGGTGAGTTTCCGGGTGTGCGTGAACTGGCACGCTCAGCATCCGATACCGCCTTGTGACGCAGACAAACGAAAGCAAGATGGGGTCCTTCTCTGGTATTTCCTGTAACTTAGGGGACGTTTCGGGGCAGCCCTGTGCAGGATATGGCTGGCAGTCGCGCAGGGAGAGTTGGCCTTAACCAAAAGTGGCCGAGTGGACCTGTGCTAGGGTGACAGGAACAGGCACAGCTACATCAAATCTTACACTGAGAGAATGCATTTTCATTCTTCGTCCTTAAAAGAGTGGCCAGTTACTCACTGACAGCAGAGACATAATGACTTCTCTCTGAGCACAGCGGTCTGGGGTTGTTTCATCAGAAGGTTTCTTCCCCTGAAGCCTTTCTCGCTGGCAGGGCACCTGCAGAGGTGCCAGGCTGAGCCAGCGCAGCAGTTTCTGTGTCCCCCATCTCAGCAATGGGTTTCTCCTGGTTATTCCATCAGCTGCAAGAGCATTTAGGGACTGAGAACATGAGTGCTGCTTGGCTGTTAGTCTTTCATGATGTTCTGGGGCATCATTGTCACCTCCTCTCTGCTGAAGTCACCACGAAGCAATTTGACCTCTCCTTTTGCACCAGTGACAGGCCACTGCCAGGGCTGGCTTTCCCAAACAAGGTCATTTGCGGACAGAGCGAATCCTGCCATGATTTTTTTGTAGTGGGGAGAAGAGCCAAGAGGAAGACAGGGACCTGTCTTTAAGTGTCTGCTCCCTGCGTGCAATTTGTCGGGAGCATCCCTTGGCAGACAAAACATAAAAAAGCAACATTGGATCTCTCTAGCAGTAGCTCAGCACAACCAGAACGTTCCTCTGCGTGGCTCGACAGCAGGGCTCCGAGGAGCAACGGAACGGCGACGATGACGACAACCAAAAAAGCAAAAGCTCATTTGGCTCAAGTCGGTGAAGTTGTTGGTGTGTTTGGAGTGAAAAGTCTCGTGTCTATTCCTGCTGCTGATTAGAAGTTCCTGAATCAACGTGCCAGGCTGCGTGATGACACAGCTGGCCGGCATCGCCCGGCTGGTAACCGCCACTTCCCTTCTCCCTCAGCTTCTGTCTCCTAGCGCTCTGCAGACAGGTTAGTTTTAGGTCACGGCATGTATAAAAACCTGCAAAGTTCTACTTTATTTTCACCTAATTCTGCCTAAAGTGTTATTTCGCAGCAATTCTTTGGAACCAGACCCCCTGGGACTGCCCCCATTTGGGGTGTGTTTGAATCCTTTGTGGGATTTTCCGTTTGGTTTTTTGCCTTACTGAGCCTGCTGCCCGCAGCTGATGCTTTAGGGAGAGGATCGCCCAAAATGCAACCCCGGGGAAACCTGCCTTCGGCAAAGCCCTGGCATGTGGCCCACACAGGGACTCGGTAGGTGTGCCCATCCTGGGGGGAAACACCACTTCCCCAGAGTCCCTTCGTGAACGTAACCACATGTGCTGGGTAATGATTCTGCCTTTTTTAGCCTACCTGATAAAAAGTGCAGCAATTTACTATCGGGCAGAGCTCGGTTTAGCAAGAACCGAGAAAAGCGCATCAGTCAGGAGGCTGAAAGAGCAATAAGGTCAAACATTAAACAAGGGGCTGCACTTTTATGTTAGAATGAGAAGTTCAAAGTGTATTTATTCCTTTTGTGTCTAGTACCGTGAATTCAGGAGCCCAGACCACCTTAATTCTTTGCTTCCCTTCGTGGCTTGAGCCTAATCTTCAAGGAACAGGTAGTCCTGGGCGAGTGGCCCATAATCCAGTTCAAGAGCCTGCGGGCTGGTAGCTCACACGCAGCTTTTATCCGTTCCAACACTGGGTTGCGGAGGTCGGTGCACAGCGGGGTCGATCTGACGTCAGGCCAAGCCAATTCCAGGATTACCCCGTTGCAGCGGGAGAAGGAGGGGGTGTTTTACACCCTGAGGTGTGTGAACAATGGTAACACAAGTTCTCTCTGGATGAAGGATTTCGTGTGGCCAGGTTAATGTTACGCAAGCCTCCAGCAGGTCCTGAGCAGCTCTGTACCTGGAAATCCAGGCCAGCTGGAACCTTCCCTGCGTTCTGTGTCCAGTGGACATTGCACCAGGGAATGACCTGAAGTGCCGGGTGGAAAACACGAGGGAACTCTGTGCCGAGAGTGCTGATTATCCGGAGTCTGAGTGACTACTGCCTCGGAAGACGGAGGTCGTAGTGGAAGAGGAAGATGTAACCGGGACCCAGGTGAGAGATGACCAGCCTTAAGGAGAAGCCCTGGAGGGATGTGCCTCATGGGTTGTCAGGACTGGTTAATGATTTCCTGCCGGGAGGTAGCAGGTAACTTCCCAGTGAGATTTATTCTTTTTTCTGTGAAAATACAGATTTGACCATTGCCGTGTACGTACCAGAAATGTGTCTGCTTCAACATCTTGTATTTCATAAGACCCAGACTGGAGCCTCGTTAAACCTTCAATGTCATTTTTTTAATGCTGATGATTCAGTTTTGCTACGGTGCAATTTTTGGAAAATCAGCGTGGAAGCAGATGGTACGATTTTGCAACATACAACCTATCAAGCCCGAAAGGAATATAAAAATACCATTCCGTGAAGGAGTTTATACTGTGGAATTTCCATCGAGTAGAAAATCCTGTACCAGGTCCCTTCGCCTGATGCCAGGAACGTGCCCTCTGTTCACGGTCTCGCGCGTCCCAAAGCACGGCAGATACCTGTAGTGGCAGGACACGTCAGCATCCCATGATGACAGTATGGGCTCTGTGGGGCCCATCTGCCCTCGAAGTGAACGTGCAGATTTCACTCCCCCCTGCAGATACTGCTCATCCACGTCTGTCACAGCAGCTCCTCGCAGCAAGCAGCCACCGCGCGGGTGTCACGACTTCCACTGCTAACGTCTATTTATGGCACTGAAAACCTTCAGCACCTTCAAAACGGTTGGAGATGCTGTACGGGGGGGGGGGGGGGGGGCTTTCATCCTTTGCTTCAAATAACAAGGAATAAATATTTACCCAAAGTGCAGGACTGGAATCCCTGGAGAACGTCCAGCAAGTCCCAGAGAAGTAAACGATACAAAAACCCACAGAAGCTTTTCCCTGAATTCTCTTGAGAAAATTAATCTTAACATCTTTAGAGAAAATGCAGCTGGGGGTAGATTTCCCGAGCAGCTCCAGGGATTTGACCTCGCAGCTCTGGCTGACGTAAACCCGAGTGGGGCAGGCACGGCCTGTGTGCTGCGGGATCGAGGAGGTCAGAAGTCAGCTTTCTGATGCAAGCCAGTGCTGAAGGTTGGGGCAGGAAGCACTACAAGCAGAAACCAAGACTTCTCAACGCGGTTACGGAGCTACCGAAGAACATACCGGTTCCCTGATGGTTCAAGAGACAAGAGGATACCGTCTGCTGTTGGTCTTGGAAGTTGGCTGAGGAGTGGCAGGCTGAGGTCTCAAGGACCTGAATAGCTTTGGCCTTGCTAGTCGTTCCTGCAGCCCACGGCACCCCCTGAAGCCCACCGTCGTGCTGTGGGCACTGCCAATTCCCAGAGCACATCTCAGCACCACAGACCGCCGAAGCGGAGGGTTTAGTCCTCGCGCAGAATGAGGGAGTGGTACGGCTTAACACAGGACCTGATGCAGTTCTCTGGAGCGATGGGAGGCTCTTCCCGTGGCACAACATGGGAAAATACTATTAACATTGGAAAACAGAGGGATTATGTGAGAATGGTTCAAGAGAAATGTCCTTGGACTGAAAAACAGAGGGAAGGACTGCAGGCATGTTCAGGGAATGGCTGTTAGCCTACCAAAACGAAAGCACCAAGTGATGGAGTTGGGATGTGTGTAAATACCGTGGGGCAGTAAACACTGAAGGAGAAACACTGAAGCCAGAGAACAATGCTGGTGCAAGAATCCATGTATGGAAGAAGCCCGCGAATAAATGTGGGAAATCAGAAGGAGGATGCTACCTGTGAGAGGCCGGAGGACTTGGAGGCGTGCTGTGGTTGAAGCAGGACCTTGTCACCTTCGGGGCTGGCCTGGCCAGCGTGCTTTGGCAGGGGTAGGAAGCAGGATGACTTTGATGACAGAGTTGTGTGTGCTCCTGTCAAAACTGGTGACCACTGTCAAAGCAGACGCTTTCACTGACACCCAAAAGAATCAGCATACACATCCCATCTGGAAACGTGAGTCCTTCCTGCCAGCCCTGCTCTTGGGAGGGAACGGGCAGATCTTTTCCCAAGGGCAGGGAGTGACAGGACAAGGGGTGATGGGTTTATACTGAAAGAGGGAGGTTGAGATGGGCCATGGGGAAGGAATTCTTCCCGCAGAGGGTGGGGGGCACTGGGACAGGTTCCCAGAGAAGCTGTGGGTGCCCCATCCCTGGGAGTGCCCAAGGCCAGGCTGGATGAGGCTGGGAGCACCCTGGGCTATGGAAGGTGTCCCTGCCCGTGGCAGGGGGTGGGACTGGGGGGCTTTAAGGTCCCTTCCCACCCAAACCATTCCATGGTTCTGTGACTGTAGAGTGAGAATGTCTTAAACCACTCCCACGGGAATCTCCACCAAAAACTGCCTTTAGATTCTGAAGCTCATCAAGGGCTGCCGTGATAATTTTTCTACCAGTGGCAAATCTAGACAGGATTAGGACTTCTTTTTTCCTTAAAGAAATCAGTTCTAATGCCAGTGGGAATTAATTCCGGGGTGTCCAGTGGCCTGTGCTAGGAAGGGGAGGATGTCTCCCGACCTTACTGGTCTTTTTTATGACCAGTATGTTGGAACAGCAGGAATGTCTATCCCTTTGAAAAAGGCTGAGTGAGAAAATCTGGTCTGATGATGTCCTTACACATCAGCCTGAGCTTGCCTGGTGAGACCGAGTGGTCCTCTAAGAACAGAGTTGTCTCTGGGAACTCTGGACCTGCCCCAGGAGAGACCCAACAAAGCTCCATCTTCCAACCCAAGCAGAGGACGGGTAGCGCTAACCTCAGCTGAGGGAAGAAGGGCCGAACGGCCAGGCTTCACCAGCCACATTGAGCCGCAATCTTCAGGGACTCCACGCGCATCCAGCCCCAGGATGTGAGATTTAGGCCCCATAACGGACTGTTGGTGGCTGCAGAAGTCACCTCAGTGACACCCCACATCCAGCCAGGCTGGGAAATACGAGGCCTTTGGGACAGACCCCCTGCGATCTGCATTAATCCTCATGTGACAGTGGCACAGGCAGTGAAATTTGGCACTGCGTCCCCTGGCTAAATCTCCGACCGGCCCTCAAGGTAGGCATGGAGAAGAGGATACAGTGTGGAATGAGAGAGTTGCTAATCACTATGTCTAATTACTGAGTGAATAATGACTTTAAAGCCCACCAGTGTCTTGGCTGCAAAGACTCACTCATGCACAGAAAGAAGGTGGCTGTACTGAAAGGATAACACTGAAACAGGAAAGGGAATTGGCCACCGTCGCTAATAGCACCGGGCTGCCAAGGAGACTTTAGAAGCCATTAATAATAAAATAGATTAGGAATAAACAGGGCTCGCTCTGGCGTCAGTTCAGACGTGTCAAACTGATTATTCTACAATATTGGGACCACCAAGCTCCACTCTGAAAATCTGCTTCCCTTCCCGATAGCGCCACATCCCGGAGGGGTGCTGCTGCAGCACTGAGCACCCCCCGGGCAGCAGGATACGGCCAATCCCGGCCGCTGCACACACAGAGGACAGAGAAAACCATCTCCAGCAAGAGCTGTAGGGTCTCCTCTCTGCTGTACACGGCATCGATGACTGCAGTACCTCGGGTGTGATTTCAGTGTGGTTCCTTATTAAATACCCGTGGCTGTGTCCTTCAGAGGTTTCCTTGCGTGAGCCAAGCTTACTGTCCCCTGCCTTCATGGCATTTAATCTGTTTTTCTTTTCATATCCCCCCTCTGCCCTTTCTTGTGGGCTTTCCGTGCTGGAATCTGCAGCAGCAAAAGGCAGATCTGTGGATTTAACAGTGGCTGCAGGAAAATGCCAGCTCAGCAATCCCGAGCAGCATCCAAGCACCCGGCAACTGCAGGGAAAAACCAAAAGCTGCCTTTCCCAATTAAAATCAACGTACGTAGGTCCGGAGGCTGCTACAGGACTGCAGGCTCCGGTTGGTGTTTCGCTGGAGAAAGGCTGATGCACCCCTCTGCCCCTGGCCGACCCAACTGCTGCACCCCCCAGGCCACATTTCGCAGAGGAGGGCCACAAAGCCCAGCCCAAAGTCAGCTCCCCCTTGCTCCAGGTGCCGTGCGAGCACACAAACCCACGTACAGATGATTGTTCTTGAGACAAAGGGAGAGAGTCAAGGACTCGCAGCTAACCCGGAGGAGGCCCGCGAGCGCGTTTCATCCGGACTCGCATGCCGAGTTCACCCCCCGGGCTGCGGAGCCCCCCCCCGTCGCTCCCATCGGATTTGGCAGGCAGGTATCTGGGTTAGGCGACAGCGTACCCCCCGGCAGCCCCAGCCCCGCAGGACAGGCAGGCTGACGCTCCACAGACATTTTTAATTTACTGCTCAGCGGTTCCCTGAAGACTGATAATCCCGCTGCTGTCTCTGCTCTCGTTTCGCAGGAGAACGTGCTGAAGGCGGTGGATGAGAAGAGGAGCACAAGCTCATCCTTACTCTTTGATCTTCCATGAAATCAGCTTTCAGCACCTGCCCCATGCCCTTCAGCACCCACTCACACGTGGGGTGCCCCCCAGCCCCCTGCTCGGTTTTGGCATCGCCCTTTCCCACCCGTTGGCTAAAGGAGAGGGAAGGCTGCACACCCCAGCCTGCAGTGACGCACCATCGCTTCCCTTTTGTCTTCGTTTGCCGGTATTGCAGCGTGTGGCAAGCCAATGAAACGTCTACCGGATGCACTTTATTTTATTTAATAACTAATTCTGTTTAAGGTTAAGATTTAAGTTTCTGGGCTCCCCCCACCCCCCGCTTCCTCCTCCCGAGGCTGGCAGGGAGCTGCCCATGCCGGGGGGACAGCAGCGGCGGCGCGAGCTCTCCCCCGCGGCTGGGCAGGGAACAGGCGCCTGAGGGAGCAGAGCGTTAGGAGACGAGTGCGTTACGCTGTAGAGTGCAGTAGGTGGATGAAAAAGTAGCGTTGAGAGCAGCCCTCGGGCTGGAGGTGTGGAGGTGGTTGAAGTGTTGGCAGGGATGGACCGTAGCTGCGTGGGTTGTGGGGCTCAAAGGGAACGGAGCATCCTTGAGTTCGGCTGTGGCCGCGGGTGCTTTCGACAAGCACACACCAACCACAGCCTCTCGTCCTTCTAAAGCTTGCTTTCCTCCTCCTGGGAGATGTAGCAGGGCCCAGGCAGCAGAGGCTGAGCCAGCACAGCGGGAGACTTGGTGTTTTCCAGGGCGGCTGTGAGGTCGAGCGGGTACCTGCGCACGCAGCTCCGCAGAACCCCCTGCCCGCTCCGTAAGACCCAGAAGGCTACAGCAACTTGGAACACTTGCAGCCCTGTGCCACCGGGGCGAGGAGAAGGACAGCACAAATGCAATAACCTTCCTGCTCCGCCACCCTGCACAACGGGGTCGGCACCAGAACCCAGGCCAAATCGGAGCCGAAGGGCTAAGGCTTCCTAGCAAATGCTTTCAGCTTCCCGGTGGTGCCTTCCGTAGCCTCGTGCTTGAGGAAAAGGGCAGCAGCCCCCTGGCAGCTGCCACGCAGACACTCTGGCTTGGCCTTAAAAGACACCTTTCAAATCCAGGGTCCGGATGAGCATTACAGGCATAAATGAGCAAGGACGCCAGCTGCTTGGATTGCCAGGCAGCTGCGCTCCGCTGCAAAGCGGCACCTAGCCGAACGGATTGCGGGGAAGGCAGAAAGCCCGCGCGAGGACCACCACAAGGCAATTTCTGACTTGGAATGACAGAGCAGAGGGTATCACCCTCATTTTGCAGGGCTGCTCTAACCCTCAAGGCAGGCGTAGGTGCGCGTGCGGACACGCGCGTGGAGACGCGCTGATCTCCCTGCAGGATGCATTCGCCGACCGCAGCGGCAGGCTGCCCTGGCGACGAGGTTGGCACGTGTGGACTGAAATACTGCACGCGCTGCTCTAATAAACTAACATTTGCACAGGTAAACACTTTGGTTTTGCACCTAGCTTAGATCCGCAGTACCTATCTCACGAAGGACAAGCCTGGCAGTTTCTCTACGTGCCAAATTCAGGAGTTTACTGGCGCCAGGCCAGGCCTGAGCCAGGAACAGCGTGCAGCTCGTGTGGTTTATTAGCAAAACATCTCCTAATGCCCAGGCTGGGTTTGTTTGGACTTACCCAACAGATAAGAGAGCTAAAAGCCAGATTGTCCAACCACTCCAGGTCCTGGAGGTTCTCCATCACTGTTAAAGGCTGATTCTCCTTATCTGCCTCAAAAACTTGCTTGCAATTGTTTAATAATTAATTTATTATTGTTGTTTACACCCGACCTCAATCCTGCTCCAGTCACAGTCACTACCAGCGTACACCAGGAACCGGCTTGCCTCACGGTCCATACAAACCCCTGTTTTGTTGCTGTATCTTACCACCCTACGCTCCTTTTTGAAAGGAAAACAGATGCTTTCCCCCCATTTCCCTCTTTTTCTCCTGCCAATCCAAGTAACTTTGCACTGGATGATGCCTAGGCAGGCCCGAGGCTGGCCCAAGCGCCAGGGATGGGACTGTACAGACAGCACCTGTTCTCGGTGTCCTTTTTCCCTGCTCATTAACACTTGCTGGAATGCACTTTGGTTGGTGCCTGGATTGCAGTTTCTCAGAAAACTGTGGCTAGCTGTTTCTTCTTTACAGTGCCAGAAAAGACTGAAGAGTTGAGAAATCTGATGTAGAGGGATTATTTATATGAAATAAAAGTTGTAATGAGGAAAAAGCTCCAGTTTCTTAGTGTTTCTCAGCCCCACACGTGGAGTTTTCTGAACTGAATCCGTAATCTCTGCTTTGTAGAGCAGCAGCTCCGATGCAGATCGCTTACCCCTCAGGAAAGCGCCCAGCTCCCGGGCCCGGCTCAGCTAACTCACCCAAGCTCCCTGCAGTGACGGCAGCCCCATCGTAACCCTTCCTCAGGGCACCAAAGCCGCCCCGGCGCCGCTCCGCTTTTCTCCAAGCAGACGTGAGGGCAGCCTGCAGAGGGACCTGCGTCCTCCCAGCAGCGTTGGCTAGCTCAGGGACCCTGTGGAAGTTGTTCCAGCTCTTCCAGACGACGGGAAAGCAGCAGCGACTCAGGCAGGGCACCTCTCCCTTTAATGCAAAGAAAAAGCTCCCCGCTAGATGCTGCGCTGGTTGGCAACACTCGCCACCAGTTCCACCACAGCAGCTCCGCAGCTACAATTCACATCAAAATTGACTTCAGACTAGTGAATCAACTCCTGTAGGAAACCATCGATTTAAACCTCAAGCCAAGGACAAAAATACATCCAGATAAAGTTGGAGATACTTCAGTTTCCAAAGCTCTACCAAGCCAGTTACTGCGGGAGGCAACATCCTGCAATGCTGACAGCGGTTCCAGCGCTCCCTTCCCACCTCCGCAAGCGCAGTGCCTTCAGCAGGGGCCCTGCTGGCAGGTAAAGCCCTAACAGCCCAGAACTCAAACAGTCGCTGATTTTCCACACCAGTTCCCCTCAGATAACTGCTTGCAAATGGCAGAGGAGCCGGAAGCTAAGCTGGCATTTAGTCAGACTTCTGTACTTAAAGCGCGTAACAGCGCGGTTGGTGCTTTTTAAGGTACGCGCAAAGCTTAAGTCAGCTGGAGGCACGGAGCAGGAGCGGGGTACGGCACGGCTGTGACGCTCAAACGCTGCCTCCTGCCTTCCCTTGGAAAGGTTCTGCAACAGCTCAACCAGCCCACAGAGTCCGCAGCGACCGGCGGGCAAAGCTCACGCGCGGGAAGTCCGCGGTGTTTCCCGACCACGCCAGCTTAGAGCAGCGACAACAGCCAACCGGGCCGAGGCTGTCCCAAACCGCCTCCCAGCACACACCCGACAGCCACAAGTCAAGCTTCACCTCCTTAGCCTTATGCTCCGGTTTGGGTCCGGCTCTTTCTTACAGCATTCCCCTCTCCAGAGGGATCAGCACCCCCAGGACTCACAGCCATCGGTGACACACACCCTGCGTAACCCGCCCCAGAGCAGCCCACTGGGGTCAGGTTTGAGATGCCCAGTGCCGGGAAGCAGCCACGGATTTGGTTACCAACTCTGCCCCACAAGACTGCTTTTCAGCCACGCTCAGGAACTCAGCCAAGCTCCGGAGCAAAACGAACACCACCTCCCTGTCAGGAAGGCAGCCCAGGCCCAAGCAGCTGGGATTAAGGCGGGGCACGTTCCGTCAGCAGAGACCGCAGGTGGGGAAGAGGCAGCTTTTAGAGGATGAAAACCTGAGCCAGCTGCGGGAGCGTGTTACATGCTCCAGTAACTCTTGTTCCCAGCCATCTCCCTTCCCTCTCGCGCGAGTTTAGCGATGCACTCCCCTTGAGCAAACGGAGCTCGGTGGGACGCGGCCAGCGCGTGCAGGCAGGGGGGAAGCCTCACAGCCCAAGAAACAGGGATAAGCCCAAAGGCATCCACAGGCAAGGAAGGAACCAAGGTTACACCTTTGAGTGGACACCAGTAATAACCCCTCACTCCCTTGAGGAGTTCCTGTTCCGTTGGACAGAGCTTACGGCTCAAACCTTTCCGTACGGGCCGAAGCAGAGGCAGCGTGACACAGTGCTGGAGCGTCACCTTGGTCACGCGAGAGCTGGACAAGGCGGTACCAGCAGAAATTTTCTCACAAGAAGCCCGATTCCTCCCTCGTGAGGCTCTTCTCAGCCAGACAGGAAAAAGCAGAACATGACCTGGCATCTTCTCTCCATCCTCTTAAATTCTTGTGATTAGGAACTGGAAAAATTGTAGCTCCGTGGTATTTACCTTCCCCCGACACCCAACAGCGACGCATCCTGTCGCTGCGCTTCAGAACTAAGTTGCAACAGAGGCACACGTGCCCAGTGAGTTCTGTTCTCTGTGCCACCAGTTTTTAAAGGCTCTTCAAGGAGAAAAACCTAGAACTCGGGCTGTAAATGATACGGAGCATCCACAGCTCAAGCTGAGAGTCTTGTTAGCTTCCTGCCGTCACTGGAGCGAAGGGCCCAAGACGCCCCGCTTCACCGGGGCTGGGTTATCTTCTTCGTCCAAGCTGGCTTTCAGACACCTCCCTCTCACACACATCCGCACACGCCGGCAACAGGACAGTTCTGTTTGCAGCAGCATGCCGAACAGGGTTTGTGTAAAGGGAATAACCCCTACCAGCGACTCCAAGGAAACGCCGTTCCAAACAAGGTTACAGCGACTGCTACCTAGGAAGCAGCACGAAATCCTGTGCCTCATCTCGCCTGATACAATTACACTGAGTGAACTGATTTTTTTTGAGGAGCAATGAAGGGAAAGACTGAATTGGAGCTGAAGTAATACGACAGAGAGCAAGACACTCTGCCTTTTAAACCTCAGGTCTACCCGGGAGGGTGGCTGCACTGTTTTAGGGCACTCAAAACCTCCCTTCAGGTGCAGGTAACTGTCTCGCTACAAAAATGGCAACATAAATGCAAAAAATCACAGTCCAAGATGACGAACCAGCTGCTGCCTGTTGCAGCCAACCTACTTCCCAAGAAACCCCTAGTACCCTGAATTGTAAAACGCTAGCTTACACCTAGAAACCCATCCAGACGAACCGTTTTTGTTACTACAAGTATTTACAAAGTGCACTTAGTCACGGATTTCTTGGATGCTCTGCCACGACGGGAGCAGCAAGCAGAGACTGGCTCCCGGCAGGCTGGCAACGGTGGTATCTTTCCTCTGGAGGACTCTGATTCCTGGCTAGAGAAAGGATGTGGAGGAGATTTTAGCTGAAGGATCTAGGTCCAGAAGGGCTCTGGAAAACAAGGCTGCTCAAAATTAAAGCTCCCTGGCCCTTAGGCCAGCAGTTGGCGATCCTTCGGCATCCTCACAAGCCAGAGCTCCCCCTGCCCTTGCACCCGTAGGACCGAAGTGCGGAAACAGGATGCTCCAGAGCCAGCTGTCACAGGTACAGAGAGACGAGTGTTTCACTTCAAGCTCCATTTGCCAGCAGAGGAGGATGCAAAAACAGAGCCTGGGAACTCGTCAAGCCTGCACTTTCCTACAGGAATGAAGACAGCCACAACCATCTCAGTACTGGCTCATCAACTATTTTTAGTACCAGAAAGGGAGGCAACCGTCGGCAGTGGGTCTATTCCCTTAGATAAAACGGATCCGAACGCTGTCGCTGTCCCAGAGACCCTTTGCCACCAAAACCGCAGGCCAGGTGAAGAGCTTTAAGCTGTTCCTGCTCCCGAATCCAAGGCATCTCTCAGCAGCGACATGACAGGTTGGAAGAGGGCCACGCAGCCCATTTAATTCAATTCACTTCCTCTCCCATCTGCTCTACGCAGCCATGCCCTATTAGTCTGCTGAGAGCAATCGTATTTAACGTGAAAAATGCCAGGAGTCTGTGTACATCCAGCACACGGCGACGTACCCGTCAAAGCCGCTGCAGATTCACCCCTTCTGAGCCGCAGGCCAGGACCAGCGAAACCCCAGCATCTCTGTAATTCCTCCCAGCTTTTATTTATCTTCAAAGGTTTTAAAAGTTAAACACAAGCCCTCACAGAGACGCTTCCCAACGGGTTCTGCATTTGGAACCAGAGCCAAGAAACAGACTAAACACCACTGGCACCAAACGAGGAGCCCGTTTTGTTTCTCTTTCACCCACTCCTTCCTTAGAGAGCTGCAGAAAGCCTTTCCCCGACGACCAGAGGTGTATTCCAAGGAGAGCAAAGAGCAGCAGCGTCGCCAGGACCCGGAGCTGCTGCATGCGTGTGGCAGCCCCGCAAACGGGCTGCAGGGAGAACTGCCAAGGGAGCAAAATCACCCACTGCCGCAGCACCGACACACACGGGGCTAAACCCAGCCCGGCCAAAGCTACGATCCGGCGCTGCTGCCAGGGTACCATCAGTCCTGCCGCCGCGGTGGGTAAATAGGGTTTAGAAGCAGCTCAGGAGGTGACAGGGAGCTACAGCGGCAGATCTGAGCTCTCCCCTCTTTCCCCAGCTCCTCTACCTGCCCTGCAGGAAGGCAGCAACGAGCACACGCACACTTTTGGCCAAAATGACGAGGGGTGACCTTTTCCCAGCCGCCAGCCCTCTCCTTTACTGTATCAGCATACAGGCTTCCCTGCACACCCTGCAGCACACCGACAGGGAGGGTGGAAAGTCCCATCCAAACCACTCCCCCCTTTTGCCTAATTTCTCCCTGGAAGCCCCCTGCTCCTTGAAGAGCAGCTGGAAAGGCAGTGCCCGCTGCCACGGCAGGTTCCACACAACACCACCAGTCCAGACAGGATACAGCTATTTTCCCTCCAACTTTAAAAGTGACATATTTTACAGTACCTTCACGATTCGCACAACCGCAACACACACACCGCGCCGCGTTTCTGCCCCTCAGCAGAGGAAACCGGAACCCCGGGGATCATTTCACGGGGACGTGGAATAGCCTGGCAGGCTCACAGTTAAGGAATTCAACCAAAACCATCCAGCTGAAAAGCAGCCGCCCAGCACGACACCGGTCTTAGTTTCCTAGCCGACAGCCCACATCCCACCGTCACCGGACGCGTTTTGTTGCGCTGTTCATCACTGAGCAGGGCCGCGCGGAACGTTTCTAACTACGGGGCAGGAAGACCTCACGGTGAGCATCGAGCCTGCCCAGGGCACACCAGGAGCTGGCTGGCACAGACCTACCTCCTCACGGCACCCGCGTGCCACCGCCGCGCCGGGCCGGGCTGTAAGCTCAGCCATCCCACGCGGGCAAGAGCACGGGGGGACAAGCCACGAGAGCTCCACCTGCTTCTGCCAGGAGAGACCAAGCCTTCTTTCACCACCGACGCCGAGCTGCCGTGGCTGGCGGGAGCTAACGCCAGCCTCACCTGAGGAGACCAACCACAAGTTAATTAACAGCATTATAATGCCACAGCTGCCCATCAGCTGCAGGCAAACCGTGTTTGCTACCCGGGGAGTCCTTCCTCTTCCACATTCCACCCAAATCCTCCTCCCAGCACCACAGAGAACGTACCGTATTACAGAGACTTTCATATTGGGAAAATATTTTAATATAGTAAACAAGTCGATTTACCTTTCACATGTTTTTAAATAAGTTTATGCTCATTGTTAAACAAACGGGTTTTACTTAAACACTGGGTTACAGCCTCTGAAGTCGTTCCCAGCTGATCCTGTAAATAGTGAGGGATTCTGGACACCGATATCCGTTTATAGGTAACGGACGGGCATAAATAGCGCAGGAATTCAATGCGGGTTCGAAGGGAGAAGCTAGCCCTGGTGAGGGGAGAAACGAAGCCACGGAATTCCCTTTTGCGGCAACACGGGGGGAAGAGAAGATACCGCAGTTCTGCCAGGTAAAAGCGCCTCCTCCCCCCGCCGGCCCCCGGGCCGGGTCAGTGTCCAGCCTGAGCTCTTCGGCGCTCGCCCGCGCCGGGGGCGGCGGCGCGGCCTCCCCGGGGCCGAGCGCGGGGGGCAGCGAGCGACCGCACCGGGGACAGCCGCGCCGCCGGCTCCATCCTCCGCCGGGCGCGGCCGCGGCGGGGAGCCCCCCGCGCTCCGCAGGGCCCGTCCTCCCTCCGGCCGGGGGTGACCGCCGCCCGGTGCCTCAGGGGCCGCCGCGCACCCGGCGCAGCGCGGCGGGGGCCGCCTCGGCCCGGGGCGGCGGCGGCGACGCGTCCGGGCGGTCCGTGTCGGCGGGGCCGGGGCCGGGGCCCGTCCGCGGCGGCGGCGGCGGCTCCTGCGTGGGGCCGGCGGGCGGCTGAGCGGCCGCAGGGCCCGGCGGCGCGGCGCGGGGCTGCGGGGTGGCGGCGGCGGGGCCCGAGCCGGAGCCGCCGCCGCGCACCGGCTGCCAGATGAGGCTGTAGTAGACGGCGAGGACGATGGCGGCCAGCGAGACGGAGAGGACGTAGGCCAGCACGGTGGCCAGGCGCACCCACTTCTTGTTGGTCTTGGCCGCCATGCGCGCCTTCTTGTCCCCGGTGTAAGTGGCGGGCTTGCCCCGCTCCGCCCCCGCCTCCTTCTCCTTCATGGGGGCCCGGCCCTTGGCCCGCTGCTCCACCGCCGCCTCCGTGGTGGGGCCCGGCCCGGCTCGCGCCGCCGCCGCGCGCTCGGCCGCCTCAGGACATGCCGCTGCCCGGCTCGCGCCGCCGCCTCGTGCCGCGGCCCGCGCTGCTCCGGCCGCTCCGCCGGCCGCGGGCGGGGGCGAGGGCGGGGCTTAAAGGGGCAACGCCGCCCGGCGGGGGTGGTGCGCGTTGTGTTAAAGGGGCGATGCCCCCCTCTCCTCACTGGTGGGGGTGTGGTCACCGCGCGCGTGTCGCCGCCGGTAGGTGTGAGGCGGACGGGGTCGGGGTCGGGGTCCCGCGGTGTGCTCGCCCCCGCGGGTCGGCCTGCCGGAGCCCCCCCTCCTCCGCTGGCGTGCGCGGGCCGGCTCAGGGCGGAGGCAGCGGTGGGTACGCGGGGAGGGCGCCGGAGGGCTCTGCCTGCTGCTGCGGGGCGCGCGGCCTCCCGCCGGGTCAGGCCGAGGCTCGGCTCGAGGCCCCCCCGGCACAGGCGGTCGGCGAGGGGGGTGCGTGAGGGGGGTGCGTGAGGCGGGCTCCTGGCAGAGGCCTGGTGCGGGGGAGGCCGCGTGGGACCCCCTGCCCGCAGGTGCGCGATGCCGCCCGCGGCCCTTGCGCCGCTGGAGGGACGGCCTGGCTTTGGGCGAGGGGCTGGTTTCGTTCCCGTGGAAACCGGGCCGAGCCCCCCCAGAGCCGCGTCGCTGCTCCTGAGCTTGACCCGGCCCTGTGCCCCCTCAGGCCCTCGCGGGGACCCCGGCCTGGCCTGCAGGCGGCTGGGGCGCTGGCCTGGCGGGGGTTTTGCGGTGCGAGGTGGTCGCTTCTGGGGGCGATCCGCGTGCTGGTTTCACAGCCGCTCTCCCCCGCCCTTCCGTCTCGGGCCACTCGGGTGTGTAGCGGCGCAAAGCCCCGGGTAGGCACGGAGCTGCGGCGCTGGAAGGGGAGCAGCAGCTGGGGAAACGGCTGCCACCCCCAGGCCTCGGAGGAAGCGGGTGGGTTCTGAGTTAACAGCACCGCGGCTTTCTGTGCTCAGCCCTGCTCAAACAGGGGATCTTCGTGAGATGCTGCTGTGACCCGGTATGCCTAGGACACACCTGGGGGACATCAGGACTTTTCCACGGGCTCCGTACCTCCCTTGCCCTGATTTATTACACCTGAGGGCATTGGTAGTCCCAAAGTCACATTTCGTACACCTGAGCGGCACGAGCTGATGGCATCCAGCCCACGGCGCGTTCCCCAGTGCTGCTCTTTGGGTTCTAGGCACAAATCCCTTGGCCTGAGTGTGCTTAAGCGGGACATTTGGATTTATGGTAATTCCTACAAAATGGATTTTCTACTAATTTTCAGGCTGTTTTCTCTCGATGATGGGTTTGCTCCAATCCCTTCTCCCCTCGCTTCCCCTGTTCGTTCAGCAGCTGTCTGCTGCTCCATCGTTTTGTGTTTAAAAGAAACACTCTGTCACTTAAGGTGACTTCAGCCCACCTTTCCTCTCCTTCACGTGTTTTGCTCTGAGCTATTCATTCTGAGGTCAGGGACTTTTTCTGAGCTATAGCGTATTTTGAATTTGGACCTTTTTTCTCCAGCACATTTCGTAGATCTTTAACTCATTTTTAAATCCCTCCTCTCAGCTGCTGGGGCGTACTGCCTTTCTTGCTGGCCTTCATCTTCCTGCCATCCAGCGCTGCGAAGACGGGCAGAGGCAGAGCCTCGGTGGGCTGCTGTCTGCAGTTCTTCCTCGCGTCATCCGTGCAGAAATCGGTGCGTTCCAAACCCTTCCGCTGTCTGATCTCGGTTGTTGCCCCTGGTATAACTTACTGTTGCCTCTGGTGAAAGGGTGGTGAATTACTGCCTCCCCCAAGTCCTTTCACCATGTTCTTCCTTAATTCCTGTTCTGGAGTTGGGGGGGAGCGCACTGACACACAGGGGCAGTTGCTCTGGGGCTGAGTGAGCACAGGCAGCTTTTGCCTGATGCTGGTCTAGCACATGTTGCCTTCCCGTGTTTTGAGACCATCCTTGGAGATCCTGCGTTGCTTAATGGCAATCCTTTATTGCTTAACTGGGCCTTGTTGTGGTGTCTAGAAGTTGGGAGAGAAAAGCGAGAGCCCCCGTGTTGCCAGGTATTCACATGGCGTCGGGTTTGGTGAAGGGTGGTCGAGTCAGGGGTTTGCTGCAGGGGGCAGGCGCAGAAGGTGACCGGGAGGGGTAGGCGTCAGCAATACAAAGCACTTCGAGCTGCGTACCTTGGTCCTGTGTCCCCTCTCCTGGGCAGGACACCAATCCTGCCCTTTCACCGGTGCTCTTTTCTTCCTCTCACCAATACTCCGTTCATAAATCCAGTGGTTCATAGCCGTTGTTTTCCATCGTGGAGGTCCTGGCAGGCTGGATTTGCCAAGGCCACGCAGTGGAGCCGTAGAAGCAGTGCCAGCAAGGGTGGCGAGCGTGGCGTGGTTGAGATCCCGCTGCACCTCGTATCGCTTGTAGCCTAGGAGGAGATAAAACCGCTCCAGCCAGAAAACGTGGCAGTAGCTAACTCAGCACGAGTTGCTCCTTCCTGCTTTCCCAAGACAAGTCGTGTCATCGAATCCCAAGTCTGGCCGGCTGTTGCCAAGTCAGGTGTAAGCTTTCCTTTGTGCTGTGAGGGAGTGAATGGGGGTGAGTTTCTCGCCGGGTCCCTTTGCTGAAGTGCAGGCAGCTGCCAGAAGGCGTGTGCCTTCTGTTCCTAAACTTAGCTCCTTGCTAACAACGGCTGTGACAGGCAAATGAGAGCCAGGAAGCCAGAGCTGCAATTACGGGATTTTCTTTGTCCTCTGGGTTTTAGCAGAGCTACCAGGCTGTGCGTAGAGCAGGCTCCTGCGGTGTAGAGAGCGCTCTGGGGTGCAGAGCTCAGAGGTCTCACAAAGCCAGTGGCTGTGTCAGACGCTAGGCAAAGCTTGCACCTCGGTCTTCTCGGAGATTTTTGCCTGAGGAACACAAACCAGATCGCTTGCCTGAGACAGACGCAGTCAGGAGCACGTGGTGCCCCCTGGGACTGGACCTGCCATCGAAGGAGAGCTGTCCAGCCCTTGAATGTCCAGCCTTTCTCCCATGACGCTCCAAACACCCTACTCTTCGGGGTCCTACTGGTTAGAAGCTTCTCCAGTTTTTGACTTCTCTTGTCTGAGGGGTCACTAGGAAACTTGCTGCCTTAGGACGCTGCTACTCACTGCCTTACGCCCCTGTTTAGTTGAAAACCAGAGTGCTGCTGGACAGATGGCGGGAGATCTGGTGTTCCTCCTACCTGACTGAACAGCGTTGCTTGAATTCCGCTGCTGCCTGTTGCAGGGGGATGTTTGTTTGCTCTCCCAGGGCCCCTGAAGGATGTCGCTAAATAAACTTGCAGTATTGATTTCTCACGTTCAGAGTCAGTGGAGAGTTTCTGGCGCTTCAGGACAGAGAAGACTTAATTAAGGGAAGATTATTGGCCTAAGATATTACCTCTGCACAGGCCTTGCTTTGGAGAGCAGCGAAGCACTGGATTGGGTTGCCTGGGCGGTGGCTGAGCCTCCGCCGTTAACGGGGCGCTCCTGAAGCGCTCTGAACTGGTGCCTGTCAGAGCTGATCCCGCCTTGGGACGAGGGCTGGGCTGGATGGCTTCCCGCACTCCCGTCGCTCCCCTGCTCCTGATGCAGCTACGCTGCCTTCCCTGTGCCCTGTCGTCAGGAAGCGAACTGATGTGACACCCTACGAATGACCAGCTTATTCCGAGGTGTGCGGCTGGATTACTCCACGTGGGTTGGCTTGTGTAACCCCGAAATCGGAACTCACTGCCCGGTTGTACAGGCCCTTGGCTGAGCTCCGGCCCTGGTGTTTGCTCTCGGTGCCTGCTGCCGGCGGCGTGGCTTCTAGGGGCAGATTATAGGCTTCATAAGGAATTGTAACTTAGTTTATTGGCTCTGTGTGCCTCTTTATACTGTCTCCTTGGTAGCATTTGTGAGCTGGGGAGGGGAGAGATGGATGAGGTCTTTCTACCTGCCTCCCAGTGTGTAAGGGGCGGAATAGGTAGGCTTAAATTCGTCTCTCTTGGCTGAAGTGCTTGGGCAAATACTTGGCTAGTCTGAGCCCCGTCACAGGGCATGTCTGCTCCTGACACGGGACAATCTCTCAGCCCTGCTGTCCCCTCTCCTAAAGGATATAGGCCTTACTTCACACCGTTGTTCCAGTCTCCCATTTGGAGCCTGCAGGGAATCGGATTCTGTTCTCTGGCATTTCCCTCTCACACTTCAAAATCTCCTCTGTCTGACGTGGGAAGGTGCTTAATCAATAACAGATGGAGCGAGGTTGGGGTGGTGTTTTAGTGCCTTCAGCTTCTGGCTGAGCTGTGGTAAGTGAAGCTTGCACAACGCCCGCTCGCGCTGGCCGGGGAAGCGGCCTGCGGTGGTTGCGGGGCGGGTGAGGAAGGCAGTAAAGCGATGCTGGGGCTGGAACAGCAAGCGCTCCGGTTGCGCTCAGGATCGGGCCTGGGGCAGAGGGCTCGAGGGGAGCTCAGGGCAGTGGTGCATCAGCTTCCACCGTGTGTCGTCAACTTGGTGAGGCCCGTTTTGAGCCATTTTGTTATTATCTGTGCCCTGAGAACCACCTGCACTGTATGCAGGGTGTGTCCTGCTTGCAGGAGAGCCTTGGATGGGGAATGTTTCCTTGGTGGGAAAACTCTTGAGGGAGTGAAGAGTATGTCTGAAAAGGATTTACTGTTTTAACAGTTAAAAACTTGGGTAAGTGCCGGTTCAGCCTCGGGGCGGGGAGGGCCCCGCGCCTGCCTTACGGCGGGGTTCGGTTGGTGTAGCTGGAGGTTCGGTGTGCTGCTGGGTGGAGGTGGATCTCGGTTGGCTTCGGGGGGCAGGGAGTTCTCCCAGATAACGTGCAAGTTGCCCTCGTTTCACGGAGCGCAGGACTTCGAGAGGGTGAATGTTGGGGTGTTTTAAATAGACGTTTCCCCCTGGGCACCTGTGCTGTCTGTGCTTCTCACAGCGGTCTCTGTGCGGGAATCCAGAGTCAAGAATCGGTTCAGCTTCATTGTTCATTTTGCAAGGACGAAACGGGCATGTACACCCGCCCCCCCCGAGCGTCGAGCGCGGCTCTGAGGGCTGTGTTTCCAGATTACCGCCGCTTCCCAAGCAGTAGGACAGCGGTGACGAATGGCCACGTGATCTGCGCAGCTTTTGCATCTTTGCCGTCGCCGGCCGTGGGGAGTCGCGTGGCTCGGTCCCCCCCTTGTTTCGCACTGCAGGAATGTACGGGCTGTTGAAGTGGGGTGTGAGCGCGCTTGCGGCGCTCAGCTCTGCGGTTTGGAAACCCGCAGAAAGCCGTGGGCGCGCTGCGAGCCCAGCACCCCCCTGCTGCGACCCCTGCCCGGCGCACAGCCCGTCGTGGACCGGACGGTGGCTCGGTATTGCTCAGGCTGCGTTTGGGGTTTTGTTGGTTGGGTAGTTTGTTTTACACAAGGCCTCACGGCTTTCGTGGTACGGCGGCATCTGTGCCCGCTTGTCTCTCTGTGCCGTAGCCCTCTGCCCTCCGACTCCTGCGGTCAAGGTGCGGAGTCCTGCCGCGAGCTGTCGTGAATCAGTGCTTTGGGCTCGGAGGAGGACGCGGAGCGTGCCCCGGCAGCCACACTCAGCAGCCCTGCTCTCTAGGGGTGCTGGGGAAATACTGGCCTTTGATCTTAATGGTGTCATTAACCCTTCCCGGATCCCCAGGGCAGAATGGAGCAGCGGGATGAACTGCGTTTCGCTTAGCTGAGCGTGTTGGAAGGCACCACGAGGCCGGGTGTGCAATGTCATTGCTGTTCGCTAGAGGACAGCATTGCCCATTGCAAAGGATAATTACCCTGGAATAGTGCCGGCATTCTCTGCGTGCTGGGAATAGGTTGAGGCTACCAAGTAATCTGCTGGAAGGCAGGAGCCATCCGGTCAAGGTGGTTTGGTAGGCAGCGTGGCTCAAATTCCGGCCTACAGACCCCGTCTTGTGGGATGTCTGACGGGTAAGGCGGCCTGCCGCGCTGCTGCGCGCGCCTTGGGGGAGGCGGGGGCTCCAAACAGGTAGGACAAGGGGGATAAGGAAGAGTCTCCAGCCAAGCAAAGGAGAAAAGGGAAAAAAAGGTGCGTTTCTGCCTATCCAAACTCTTGCAGCGGGCGGTGGGATGTACGTTGGTGAAGGTAAGGGATGGAAGCACAGGGCCCTGAACAGGGGATGCAGGATGAGTGATGGCCCTGGATGACAGCGTTGCAGGAGGAAGAAAAAGGGCAGTTGAATAAAGGCTGCTGAAAGTGTTGCTGCTTCTGCCAGCCCCGATATCGGAGCTTTCAGCAGCGGCAGGGCTGCTGCTTCATTCTATCGCTGCTCCATCAGCCAGCCCTTCATGCAAGGGACAGAAGGTCCCACACAGAGCAAGGAGTGTGAACCGTAAGATAAGGGGGCTGGGTTGTGCCAAGGGAAGTGAGCGTCGGCTTTTGTGACCATCTTCATGTAAGCGGGGCTCGTGGCAGTTGGTGTGCGGCGCGGCCTCGCAGCACAGCTGCTAGCCTGGCTGCTGCTCTTCCGGGTTTTGTAATTTATTATTTCATCCCCCAGGGAAAACCGACGCCGAGCGACAAGCAAGTAAAGCTGCGGCAGGGCTCTCGCTGGCGTTGGTTCGTTTGATGAGGCTGAGAATGCTGTTGGATTCCAGGTCCGAGGGAAGGCAGGACAGAAGCAGCCGTTCTGTGCAGACATGGCTCACAAAGCCGTGATGAGGACTGTGCTAAATACCAGGTGGACCACTGGAACCAGTAGCTGTGACCAGTCTCACCTGCAGTCCCTCTGCTTTTTTCTGGCAAAGCTCTTCCCACCTCTCCCTTCTTCACAGCTGTGACCTCCGAGGCTTTCTGTTCGTGCTCTCGGTGTTGCAGAGGACGGGAGGGCTGCAGCACTTCAGAGCAGGATGATGCTTTTTATCCTTTTCACAGCTGCTCCCCAAGTTCAAGTTAAGCAGCCCTGAACCTGTAAAACGCTTTGCTGCATGGGAATAACAGCGTTCTCCGCGGGGGGTCCTGGTGATGCTGTTGGGACTGGACCTGGAGCATCCCAGTGCCCTCTCAGCCTGAGCAGCACGTGTCGCTTTGACACGCGAGTGTGGCTGGGGTGTGAGAGTAGGGGGGTGCTGGATTCCCGTGTAATTAGTCTCAGCCCTGACACAGAGCAACCGCAGGTCGCTGCCCTGATGAAACGGAACGAACAGCCTTAGCTTGGATCGCCAGCTCTTCATGTGGTGCCTCGCAAAATGTGCGGGTGAGCGCGGAAAACACGATGGTAGCTGGACGTGGAGAAGCCCGTACTGCCATTTGTCAGGCAGAGAAACGCTTGCAAGAGTTGTCCAAAGGATGTCCGGTTTCTCAGGGCTCCCTGTGTCTGCCGCAGGGGTCTGTTAGCTCATCGCTGCCCGCTGTGGGTTTTGCAGCTAGGGACTTGGTACAGGTCCACTTAACCTCTCCTGCCTCGTGCCACTCCATGCCCGTGGGGTTCCTCGGTCAGCCTTCCCCGCTGTCCCTTCTGCTTTAGAGTGCTGGCCGTGGCGAACTGGGTGGGTCAGGGCTGGGCGAGAAGCGACGCGACCGCAGCCGCCTCCCTTTTTACAGTGGGGGTTTCTTTGTCCACCCTTCTCGGAGAACTGCGCTGCTTTTGGCAGCATCTCGTCCCTCTTGGGCAGTGGGAAGTGCCACACCTTGGCTTTCGTAGGAGACAAGGATAAATCCCCCCCTGTGGCTGGGAATGCTATTACAGCACACTTTTTCCATTTGTAATTAGCTGTGGGGCTCGGCCTCTTGACTCATTAACCTTGCCCACAGGTCCCTTTCACAAGCCGCTCCTGCTCAGCCAGCGCCGTCTGCCACCTGAGCTGCCGTTCTCGGCCGTCCGCACGCGGTTCCTTCGCTCCGCGTCAGGGGCCGGGGCTGGGTTTTGCCCTGTTGTCCCTTAACCTGCTCTTCCCGTCACTCCCCCGCAGCTTCGCCCTCCTAATCCCCACCTTGCACATCTCTCCCCTCCTGCGTTCCCACGGTTCCTGCAGCGGACCCCAGCGAGTCTGGGGAGTGTCCAGTTCCCGGGGACTCTGGGGAATGTTTTATTTCACCTGTCTGTGAAGCTTCCACTTGCTCTGCCTCGCTTTTCAGGTTGGAAGAACCCGTGAGAGAAAGGAAAGATGAAGACTGGACGGTGCAGCGAGCGGCCCCAGAAACGGAAGCTGCACGGAGCCAAGAGTGATCTGTTTTGCGTGGTGTTTGGCCCGTCGCATGAAGGGGGCAGCCTGCCTGTAGCCAGAGCCGGCCCGGAACCCCAGCTGCTGAAACCGTTGTGTCGGCCGGCCATGCCTGCGCTTCGTCAAAGAGAGTATTTAAGGAAGTTCAGTTGCGGAAGTGTTGCGAACCCTGCGCTTCGAGGGCGACTCCGGGGAGCGGCTCCCTCCTGGGGAGACGGCGTGTGCGCACGACCGCGCGCGCGGGCGTCTCGCCCCGTGGCAAGCTTTCCCCTCGGTGACCTCGAGCGGGGAGCTGTCGATTTACAATGCAGATGCAGCGGTCCTCGCCTGCCTGCCCCTCCTAAACTTGGCTGGGATAAAAGAGGCCGTTTGCTTTGCGGTGCCAATGGTGGCCATGGCAGAGCGCCCTGCCGTGTGAGCGGCAGAGATAGAGGCGAGGGGCCAAGGAGGAGCGAACCGTGCGGCTGCTGGCGCTTCTGGCAGCGGAGGAGCAGATCCGCGGGACAATGTCAATGCTTAGCCCTGTCCTGCAGCCCCCGGAGGTGAAGGAGTATCTGTCCAAGGGCGAGCGCTTCATCAAATGGGATGATGTGAGTACCGGGGTCGTCGCTTCGCTGGGTTGTACGCGTGGCGGCGGGGTGTGTGGGGAGACTGGGAGCATGTGTTCACTGGGGCTGATGGGGCGTTGTGTGTCGCAGCTGGGAGCTGCGATGTCTGGGTAGGGAGTGAGCGGAGGGCTGCAGCCAAAGGGCAGATGTGTTGGGGGTTGGTGATGCGGCTTCTGCACCTCTTGTTGTTGGCTGGGGGTAGGCGGAGCGTGCCGCGGGGTCTGTGTCGTGGCGGCTCTGGTGTGAGACCCTGGGGTCCTGCCTGGGTGTGTGACCCAGCCCTCGGGAAGGCGGTCGCTGCTGGGAGTCTGCCTGGGGCGAGAGGTACGTGCTGTGTTCGGACGTGTCCGCAGGAGCGTCGGGGTAGCATTTACTCCAGGGCTGAGCGGGCTCTCCGTGCTTTGCAGATAGAGGAGAAATCAGGCTCCAAGTTGCTTCCTCTTAGGGCCCGGTGGCTGGAGTGGGCCAGAGGGTGAGCCGTGCCCTCCCGCGCCTGCCCGGCTTGTGGGTCTGTGAGCTGCCGGGCAGCCAGGGCTGCGCGTTCACAGCACCGGAGCCTCGGAGGGTGCTGTGGAAAGCGGCTTCTCTCTCCAACTCGGTGTCCTCTTGTGCCTTCAGAGCACCTGGTTTGCAGTCTCTGTTTGCCTTGCGTTGTGAGGGGAGGAAAGTGTGGAACAGCAGCACAGTTTGAACGTCACGGTCCCCTCCTGGCTTTCCAAGAAGGCCAAGGAGTGTTTCTCCAGACACCCACGTACCCCAGGAAGGGCACTGTCTTGTCTGCAGAAAGAGTTGTCTGCCATCGATAAAAGCAGGGGCAGGCCAGGGTATGATTATTCCCCAAGATTTGGGGAAGCGTGGTGCGTTGGAAGGAGCCTCCAGCAGCAGTGCAGGAGGGGTTAGAGCGTACTTCGTGGGTGTAAAGCTGGAGCAGAGTTTCGAGTCCCAAGGCAGTGTGTGCGGGGGAGGGCAGATGACGTGTGCAGTAAGCAGGGGTGGCCCAGTATCCCTGAGAAATGGGATACAGTGTTGTATTCAGCTGATGGACAGGATGGGTGCTGAGCAGTACAGGTTGGAATATCACTGTGCACTCGTTCCCAGACACAGGAGGATGACACCAGGCTCCGGAGGAAAGCGCAGCCTTCGTGTTCTTCCCAGTGGGGCCGCTGCCTGCAGAATGCTCTTGTGGCTCCTTTTAATTTGAACAGGGATCTGGTTTCTGAGAATAGACTTAGCCAAATTTTAGCCAAACTTGTCTAAAATTGCAGCTGACTTTCTGTGCTCAGTCCTTGGGGACCACTTTCCCAAAAACTTCAAGCCATTCAGTGCTTCACTGGGAATTTCTGGGATAGCGAATCTCCCTTGAAACCCAAGCTGAGTCAAGTTGGGCCTCCAAGACCCACCGAGTGTGTGTTTGCTGCTGCAGCCGCAGGAGTGAGGGAGCTCAGGTCCTGTGTGGATTGTTCCCTGAGGTTGCTTTGACTACTCAGTAGTTTACAGACTCGAAAGTCCTCTCCACAAGCCACGTTGCTCCATCTCATCGTGCTTCCCCACTCCACAGTTAGGGCAGGCTGCAGCGGATGCTGGCAGGAGCTCTGGGCTGCGGCGTTGCTAGTGGGGGTCAGGATTAAAGCAACTCTTCAGGGGTCATGGGCCTGCGATATTTTATCCTCACTCTGAACTGACCTGCCGTGCTGCTGAGTTTTGAACTCCTTCCACAGTCTTTGAGCAAAGGAGCGAAGGCAGATCAGATTGGCTCCTCGCATCGCAGTGCGGTTGGGGCTGGACCGGAGCCTTCGCTGTACCCAGACGTTAAACCACGCTTTTCCTATGGTGCCTACGCCTTGTAATGTTTTCTCTGGAGGAGAGTGCAGGAGGGTCTTCCACAGGCAGGACTGTTCTGACCTATCCCTCTCAGTTACAACATCTTGGGGTGAGGAGCAGCTCTGTGCTGTGCTTTGTGTAGCCCCCAGCAAGCTGGGGCTGCCAACCAGGCTAAGGAGGTTAAGTCCTGCCCCACAGATGACAGTTTATTTCAAGAACTGGCTTGGGAACACTTTCAGAACCTCGGGTAGGACATAGTGTAGTAGCTGACCTGAAGCCGAGCAGATGTGTAGGGATTTGGCTCTGTGCTGACTCTTAGCCCTCTAAGTACAAGCAAACTGTTTTCTATCCTTGAAAGATCATGTATTGCAGGATTTTAGCAGACAACCCTTGCTTTCTGCCCTGGTGTTGAACTCCGCAGTTTGGCTGCCAGACCATCTTCTGTGGAACTCGCCATCTCCTTTGTCTCAAGGAGCCACCCTTAGGAATGTCTGCCTGCCCCCGTGGCCATCCACGTCCCCGGTCAGGAGGCAAGCTCTCAGCGGTCCGTATGGCAGCCTCAGCCGGCTCTCAGGAAAGCTGCTTTGTAAGAGAGAAGGTTAATCCAGACACGTGGCACCATACTCAGTGGTAGCACTACAGTGCCTGCTCTGCTCTCCGTGGCTTGTGGCTGTGTGTTCAGGGGGCTGAGCAGGAGCTCTGGGGGCATGGGCAGGATGCCGTGCAGATCAGCATTGTCCCTGGTACGGTGTGAGCAAGTAGGGAGTAAAAACTGATGGTGCTCTGCGGCGCGGGCAGTGTGCTGTAATGAGAATACTGAATCTGGAAAGGGAGGTCCCTGGAAACGCGGATGCGCTCTGGAGCGTGAGTTCAGTAACGCTGGAGAACCCAGGGCCAAGTGACAAACACCACTTCCAAGTTCCATCGCTGGTTTTGTCTCGGTAGCTGGGTATTTCAGCTTCCGGAATTGAATTTGAAGCCTTCCTGGAAATAGCTGATAGGCCTTCTGATCCTATCTTCTGTGACACCAGAGGTCAAACGCAGCCGGGAGTCGGCTCGAGCGAGTGGGCTGGGGCCCGAGCAGAGGCATCAAGCATTCTTTGTCTCCAAAGAGCTCACGCTGCTTCAGCTCTTAGCACAGGCTCGTGTGTGAGGTGGGAATGGATGTTGTCTTGGCAGTGTCTGTGAAAACGCAGGCGCGGGGTAATTATTCGGAGGCAGAGTACGCAGCCCCGCAGCAGCCTGTGTCTCCTTTGCAGTGCACGCTTTGGTTGTGGCCTGGAGAGCCCCCTGTTAGGTGGGGTTCAGGATCGGCCCCTAAAATTTCATTTGATTTTGTGCCTGTAGTGCGGGTGTTTAAATAGCTGCTTCTTTTCATGGTCTGTGTAGAGCCAGTCCGTGGAGTTTGTCACCACCCACGGCAGCCTCATCCGCTGTGTTGGATGGACCCTCCTTGGGCTCGTCCTGACTAGGCCCCTTTCTCTGTTGAGAGAGCCCAGGTGACCCGTGTGGGCACCGGGGTGGTAGATGGCATGGAGGAACGCTGTCTCTACTTGGCCTAGGCTCCTCTGGAGCGCCTAGAACGAGGTAGGGGCCATGATGGAAGGCGGTTCAACTAATTAGTTGCATCTGCAGGTACTTTCTCCTCTTCGGTCGTTGTGTAGAAAGCTGCAGGAGCTGTTCTAGCTGAAGCCGTAGTGGTAGGTGGGACCCAGGCTCTGGCAGAGATCAGCTTCCACGGGCTCACGCTGGAGAGGTGCTGAAGTCATCTGGTTCCTTTCCATAAATCCAGAGGATGATTCACCCGCTGGGCCTCTATTTGAAGTGGGAACCTTCTGTCCCGTGGCGGGCTCTCTGTGTCACGGAAGGTGCTAACCTTTTCTTCTGTGTTTTTGTCAGGAAACAGCAAGTGCCTCTCCTGTGATTCTTCGGGTGGATCCAAAGGGCTTTTACTTATACTGGACCCACCAGAATAAGGTCAGTGCTCAGACTTCACAGCTCCGGCTCAAGTTTGTGTGAGAGTAAAACACCACAGGTTCTGGGGCTGCGCACTCGGGAGCAAACCACCACGCTCGTTCCACTTAGCAGGAGACCCCCAGCAAAGGGCCTGGGAGCCTTGTGCTCATTCAACGGCAAATTTGGCTTCAGAGGTCCAGGAGCGAGCAGGAGGTTAAGCTGCGAACGTGGAGAGATGAGCGGGGCCTTTTTGTGCTTGCCAGGCTGCCGTCTTGTACCTGCAGAGTTCCTGAGATGTGCTTCAGGGGCTCCACAGGACAGCAGCATCGGTACCCCTTACTCAGCGTGCCGCCGCCTTCCCCCAGCCGGTGCAGGGTGCCGTCGGAGGGAACCCGGCTAGGCATAGCTGGGCGCATCCATCCAGCTAACGTGTACCTCACGCGCAGCCTGGGTCGGAATTAACGGACTCGGTGGTGGTTTAGACTTTTAATTAACAAAAGGAGTGACCGTAGTGATGCGGACACGGCATCAAGTCTGGGGAGCGAGTTGTGCTCCTCTCGGGGCAGGGTGGGGTGCGCACGCTGCCCGAGGTGAACCACGGGCTGCTGGAGGAGGGAGAGGCAGCAAGTTTAGGAAAGAGCATTCAGCTCTTCACTGATGAGTAGCAACGAGGCGTGGAGAGAGGTGGAACACCAGGCTTACTTCTGCTTTCCAGAGCAGAGCTGTGGTTCAGCTCTACTTCCTCCTCGTGACCTACATGCTGAAGAGGCTTGGTAGATAAAGAGGCAGTGGCAGTCTCTGGCCCAGAGACCCCGTGCGTTTGGGTGGGCTCTGCCTTCTCAGAAGACTGTGCCCCGCTGCCGGTGGGGGCCAGGCACTGCCACGCAGCCGTACTCTGAGAACAGTGTGGCGAGGCTGGGGACTGTCACATCCCTCTGGAAGGTGTGCTCCCAGCTACCTCTCTTGCGCTCGTTCCCCTTTGAAGGTCTGCTCCTGGAGGGGGAGTTTTTCTGTGTGGGTTCCAGCCAGACAGCAGGAAGAAGCAGGAGCACTGGAGGGGGCGCACAGAATGGGGCAAGAGAAGCTGTTCTCGCCCCTCAGGAGTGAGATACTTCACTGGGTTAGTGGTACGAGGGATTTAGTTACCGGGGAAAGGGGCTGGCGTAAGGCAGCGTAGCTGACAGGAGGAAACCCAGGCTCTGTGTGTGGGGGATGGCTCAAATTCCTGGAAAGTTCCATTGATTAGCACCTGAAATGAACTGTAAATAAATTTGAGAGCCGGGGGAGCCATGGCCTGTTCCCCGTCCTTGGGGAAGCACTTGGCTGGCATCTTGCCTGCCCTCCGGGGGAATCTGCAGGCTGAGCTGGCAGGAGGGGTGGTGGGCAAACGCTGGCTGTCGCAGGGGGCTGGGGCAGGGCTGTGGAGCTCACGTGCAGGCTGGCATGAGCGCAGCGGCCAGGGCCGAGAGATGGGCTGATAGAGAGCATGGTGTGCCATGGCCAGCAGTTTGTTCAAGTCTTGTGGCTTCCTAATCTTTGGCTGACTCTTGCTTGTCCTGAACAGCAAGGAAGAGCGGCTTCTGCACTAGGGATTCAGAAAGGAGTGGGATTAGGAGTAAAAGGTCCATCCCACTCGACAATAAACCGGGGATGCAGCCAGAAGATACGGTATCCATATTGTTCCTCATGGTGATCTTGGAAAACAATGTTGCCTGCTGCAGCAAGTGTAATTTGTTCTCCAGATTCACGGTGAGCAGACAAATTAGTAACAGAGGAAGGAAATTCAGGTTGGATATCAAAAGCACAAACAAAATAAACATGACAACTGGCCCGTAGCGAGGATGTGGAGGGGCCTGCCGCGGGAAGGTGGTGGAATGTCCTCCGTGGGAGTTGCTTCAGAACAGATGAGGTGACGGTCTGCTGGGAGTGAGCTGGGAGGAGGTGGTCCTGCCTGCATCCCGCTCGGCCGCTCCGTGCTGAGCGCGCGGAGGCAGACAACAGGCCGAGAACGTGGTGGGTTGTATTAACACGTGAACTGCAACCGGGGTAGAGTCTCCCCGTATAAACCTGTGTGCGTGTCAGGCGGTGAGCCACGCCGAGCCTCCGGCCTCACCCTGAGGGGGACGGTGCTGCAGACCCCTGCCGCCCCACGCCAGCCTGTCGGATCAGCAGCCCGTTTCCCTCCGTGCTGTTCAGGTGGGAGGGCTTTTCCCTGGGGAAGGGCACTGGCTGAGACCTGCTTTGCACCTTCTGGGGGCAGGGTAATGGATTTCTTTCCCTACTCCTTTGTCTTTCCTTCATCTTTCTTGTCCTTTTTCTGTTGTAGGAAATGGAAATTTTGGATATAACCAGCATCCGAGATACCAGAGTAGGGCGATTTGCCAAAATCCCCAAGGTGAGTGCGTAGCTTTGTTTCTGCCGGTTGTTTCTGTGGGAAAGGAAGGCTGCCCGGGGCTTTGGCGTAAGCCAAGGCAGCTCACCCTGGCTTTCTGCTACAGGAAGGTGGCAAGGATCTTGTCTCCTTACATCACAGCTACATAAATATAAAACCACTGTCTTTATCTCATCCCTGAACTCGCTGAGGGTCCTCGGTACACCCAGAAGAAAGGCATGTCCAGACTATGGCACATGAGCCTGTTGGAAAGAATATGTCAGAAGCAAAGACAACAGTTCCCCTTCCAAGTGCCTTCCAAAAGCGCCGCCTTCTGTTGTGCGCAGTGGCTCGTCCTCCCCCCGCCGTGCATCTGGCCGCCTTTACCCTTGGCCCAGCCCTTGGGGTCGCTGAGCTGCCCTGGGCCGCCCCGCAGGAGGCGGGAGATGCTGCTGCATCGCGTCACCAGCGCCGCTCTCCGGTGCGAAGATGCACGGGCCGGGTCAGGGCAGCTGCGAACTTGCAGTTACACGGAGTCCAAAGCAGTGTGTGGTGGGTTTTTTTCCCTTTAAAGGGAAGAAAATGTAGTTTCAGAAAACCAGTGTTTCTTTTTGTTTTGTTTTCCATATAATCTAAAGTTGTCTGCTTGCAGGGTGGCAGACAGGGAAGCGCATGATGATGGCTTTGTTCTTGGTTTCGGTTGTAATTGAAGCTTCCTGCAGCAAAGTTGGCCTTGTTAGGACTTCTTCTCTGGGTCTGTTTTTTGTTTGCTTCTAACTTTTCCATGTAGGGAAAAGGCAAGCACAAAATTGAAGTGAAGCTAGAATGTGACAAGGAAACACAGGAGTAAAGATAAAGGCTCCGCCTGGCAACGTAGGTGATTCTGTAACGCGCAAGGGGGAGATTTTGCAATGCATGCCGAGGCTCGAGCAGCCCCTTTGCGTAAGGCGTACGGCTCTTTCCGTCATGCTGCTCTGGAAGTGTCTGTTCAGAGCTCCCCGGGGTGGCGTTTCTCAAAAGAGCCTAGTGAGGTGGGTGCTAAAGGCACAGCAGAACCCGTCTTACCCAATCCTTGAAAATCGTAATTCCTGCTGAGAACTGGGCTGCCTCTAGGGAATGCGTGAGAGTGAAACATATTTGAGTTTTCAACAGGCCTCAAACTTTGTTTGGAACTTGTTCTGTGGGAGTAAACTTGTTCTGTGGGAGTAATGTTTGGGAAAAAAGCTCTTGAGGTTGGTTTTATTTTCCATTTGAGAGAATACAGTGTTTGGGGGTGGTAGGGCTGCCTGCCACGCTCCAGACAGAACGCATGAAGGAAAAGGCCAACTCGAAGGAGAGGTGTGAGATACTATTTTCCAGGGTGTTCACTTTCAGGAATAACCTATTTACATAATGAGCTCAGCTTTGATACAGATTATAGCTTTGATATAGATGATGTAAGGAGTGAGGCCACAGGTGAACGTCCTTGTGGTGGCAGCAGGCAGGCTGGAGGAACCTGACCTAGATTTTGGCAATTGGTTAAGGAAGACTAATTGGCGACTACCAGGAGAAACATGCTGGCACGAGGGCAGTGTCAGTGGCCTCTAGAGAGAAGCGATTTCTACTCAGTGTCTTTCTGTAATGAGCCCCTGCTCACAGCCAAGGAATTGCTCTGGAAACAAGACCAACCCTGGGTTTTTTGGGAGTAATTCACAGTACACTTTGGGGCTGACCGCACTCCGTGTCCAGGGGAAGACTAAAACGGCTTTTTAAGCACAAGGAAGTTTGTGAAACGAATGAGGAAATTCGTGAGCAGTGCCAGGGCAGCAAGAAGCAAAAGCGGAGCGGGGAGCAGCGGCTGTGTCCCATAGGTAGCTCTGAGTCTTTTCAGTGAGGTTGGAAGGTGGCCCCTGTGATTCCCATCGTAAGCAAAGGCTCTTAAAGTATGGAATACGAGAGGATGTCTTTGCGTGCAAAAATTACCGCTGGAGAATAAAAAATATGTCCCTTTGGAGGAAAGAACCAGCGGAGTGCCAGCAAGGTCAGTGCTTGGGCTCGTGACATCCCGCGTGTCCACTCGGGGTCTACTAGAGGTGTGCGGAGGCCAGGCAGGGTTTGCTCTGGCATCGCGTTGTTCGGGGTGACCAAGCGAGGGCTGATTTGGTTGAATTGCTAATTGACTGGATGATCTAAAGAGTGATAAAACTTAGTACAGATAAAAATCGGGCCATGCACGCAGGACAAAAAAACCCAACCCTAACCTCCAGTAAGAGTTGACTGTTGCTGCTCCGAAACAAGATCATGAGGGTACGGTCAGATGCGACCGCAGTGTTCGGTGGTATTTGCTCAGCAAAAGCAGGTTGTACGGTAGGGACTGTGAGGAAAGAATTAGGAGATCCTGCTGCTGCACACACCCTGACTGCTCCCGGCTTTCTGTGCGTTCCCAGCGTCCCCATCTCAGATGGGACGAAGACCTGGGGGCGGTGGAGCGGAGCAGCAAGGTTAACGAGAGCGAAGGGGCTGCTGTGGGAAGAGCATCCGAGTGGGCAGGGACAAGAAAAGGATGAGGGGGGTGTGGGTGGAGTGCTGTAGAATCAGATGGAGAAGGTGAGCACGCAGCAGTTACTCAGTGTTTGTTCCAGCGTGAGAGCTACGCGCCAGGCGGGATTTTCCGCAGGCAGGTTCAGCAGAAGGGGGTGCTGCTGCCGTGCACCCCCTGTCGCTGCGGGGTGCCTTCCTGCACAGCTCAGGAAACGTGGGTGAGTTTAAAAAGTCAGGACGAGAGGGAGATGCCCTTTGAGGGTTATTAAAGGCAAGGTAATGCCTCTGGCTTGGGAAGTTGTGGACTCATAAACTGCTGGAAGCGGCAGAAACGTGTCAGGGAGGTATCGTGGCATTTGCCCTACCCTTACGCTTTTCCCCAGGCGTCTGGATGGGTCTGGGGTCTGACCTGGTGCAGCAGTTGTGTTTCAGCTGTTGGAAGAGGTTGGAGACAGTATTTTAGTCCTGGGGGTTGGCTACAGCTCATTTTTTACAAAGAAACAAAGGTCAAGCACCAAGTGACGTATTAGATATTCTCAGCAGGCAGAAGTGGTGCACGCGATGCCAACCTCTGCTGCGAGAGTCCCAGGTGCTCCGGCATTCTGCGTTCCACAGAGACACATTTCAAACAAGTCCCATCGGATTTCAGGGAATTTTCCACCGTTTCGGTGGCACCGTGTCACCGGGCTACGCTGGCTCCTCATCCCCCCTGTCTCTTTCGGGATGACGGGGGGTCTTGTGTGGGCGCTGGATGGCCATTGCCCCGCCACGGCAGGAGCCGTGCCGTCCAGTCCCGCAGAGTTCTTACTCCCGCGTGGCTGTGGCGCTTCCGCGGGGCTCGTGTAGAGCCCTCAGTCCCGCGTTCACTCGGCTTCCCCGAGAGCGGCGTTTGCTCAGAGGAAGGCAGAACGCAGCGCACGTCTCGTGGCGTCGATCACCACACCCCCCTGCCCGGGGCGGCCGCGCGGCGCGCCACAGCGGAAAGGTGTGAATGCGGAAACGGGCGTGACGAAGCGAAAGGCGCGAGAGGTGAGGGGCAGAAAAAGGGGGCGCTCTGCCCCGTCACGCAATCACGGCCTAGAGCGGCTGTGGGATATAACTGCTGGAATTAATGCACAGGGTTCCTTGAGTGACGGGCTGAGAGTGGGGGAGAGGGGCTAACGGGGGGTGTTGAACAGCAGGAGAAAGAGATCGCAGCCGTCGGAGGGGCGTTGGATGGTACCAACGGCAAATCAAGCATCCCTCTCCGCCTCTCTCTCCCTCGCAAGCGACGCCGTGGCAGACCCACAGCCTCTGTGCGGCAAAGCTCGCCGCCCGGTTTTCCTACCGACCTGTGCCTGAAGGAGTTCACAAGGCAGGAGGGTGCTCTGCCGCGAGCGTCCACCCCGTCGCTTTCCTCTGCGAGGCTCTGCGCGCTTTCCACAGGTTGCGTGGGGGTGGAACGTGCCGTGAGCTGTCCGGACCGGTGCAGGTGAAACAGCCCCCTGCTAACGGGGGGTTGTACTTGATGTCGGGAGTTACGCACCCCCCGTAAGGCTTTCCCGCTGCTGCCCCGCGGGAGGTTTGGGGATTTCTTTGTAACCTCTCTCTGCACAGCAGGACCAGTAACGCCGACGCGCCCGCGCAGAAAAGCACGTGTGAAAAGCCCCTCCTCGGTACAGATCACGGGCTGGGGGGTGGGACCCCCTTCCTGACCCTGCCAGGGTTTGGGGAGCAGCTGGTCAGCCCCTAGTGCCCAGCAGAGCAAGTGTGGCATGGGAAAAGGGACAAGTCGCTGGGGGCTGGCGGCAGCACGCCACCTCCAAAGGAGACGGGCCGCTGCCGCTTGCCCCAGGGGGACACGACTCCCCGAACCGAGCCTGCCTGAAGGTGAGGGACAGCTGTGCTCTCTGCAAAGCCTCTCCTCTCTCTCCCTACCCACCCCCCCGAGTCCTCCCCTCTTGGCATGGTCGCACATCAGCGTGTACACAGCCCCCGCGTCCCCCCCGGCCCCTCCTGCGCATGTGCAGGTCTCCCCTCCTCACCCCCCTTGCTTCATTTTCTGAGAGCTACGCAGTGTTCTGCAGCGGGCTTTGGGGACATATCTTTTGAGAGAGGGCAGGATGAACTTTGGCACATATTCAAGGGTAATAAAGAGAAGAATTGTCTCGTTTCGGTTCAAAGTCCCGGCTAAGATAGAAAGCTGGTGAATGTAGTTCAGCAGCGTGCCGAAGATCGCGGCGTTATTTACAGCGCAGTTCTGCGTTTTCTTTTGAGTAACAAGGAACAACGGTGGCTGCTCTGTGTTGGGTTTTCTTCTGATGTAGCAAGATCCCAGAACGCTGACGGGGAATGTAATAATTAGGACCAACATACATGATGTTTTAGGCCAGACTGCTGGGCTGTTGGCTTCGTCTGGGGTGGTGGCTGGGCATTTCGGCAGGCGTTGGCTTTGAAAGCGTAATTTCTCATGAAAACCAGAAGTTGTGTTTTCTGACTGTCGTGGTGATAAAGCAGTTTCGTCCTCCGTATGCATTTTGTTGTTACTGAGCCCGGAGAGGCAGACGCTGAGCTGATCGTGTACAGGGGAGTTATTTCACATGTCGTGTTTCGAGGTGGTAAAGCAGGTAACGGTGTTGTGGGTGGCCAGTCGTTCCGCCGCGTCTCCGGGAAGACGCGGCTCTGGGGTCGAGCGTCACCTCGGTGCTGCCCGGTGGGTTCAGCACAGGATGGAACTCTGGAAAGTCCAATGTTCCGGCCTCTAAATAAGAGAGCGATCACAAGAAGCCATGTGGAGGCAGGCTGAGACGCGGGCATGCCAAAGAAAAGCGGGTCGAGGGCTGTGGCTTGCGAAGGATTTATAAATAGCGGGGCAGGGGCTGAGCAAGGAAACAGTCGCATCTCGATTACGGCCTTTGGCCGTGCTGGGCCCTTTTGGTGCCTCTTCCATCTTTCCACAGCGTGAGCTCATGGCCCACGGGGGCAGGAGGTACCGAGGAGGCACAGTCTGCATCTCTCCCTCGCCGTCTGTTCCTGCTCCATTCCAGAGTGCCGCGGGTTTTGTGCTGTGTGAATCTCTGTGCTGCTGCGCTTTCCGGTTCCTTTAGATAAGACAGCAGTGAGAGCTGAGAGTGCTTCATCGGCCTGGTTTTTTCTGCCTCGTCTCGCTGAGACGCTTGGCACGGACAGGCTGGCCCCCACGGTGCGGGCGGTGGCACGACGGCCCTCCCCGCTTCCCAGCAGTCGCTCCCGTTGCTGAATCCCGTGATGGAGCAGTGCCGCTGACGAGGACGGGAGCATTACTTGTGGAGCCGAAGGCATTTTGTAAATCTTTGGTGCTCCCTTTCCCTTCTGGCAACCAAACAAGACTTTTCTTCTCCCAAAGAGACGCCTTGGCAAGTCCTGCCTTCTCACGCCCTGAGCACCGCCTCGCGCAGCGCGTTCCGTGAGGACGCGAAGGTGTCAGAGCGGGGTGTGTGCAGCTGTGCCAAAACCCGGCTGTCGCTCGGCTGAATCCCGTTTCGAGTAGGGAAAGGACTCTCTCTCCTCCCTTGCGTCAGGCCTGGCTCTTTGTTTAGATTTGCATGAGAATTTGCTTTTCTCTGGACCATGAATCTGGTTCGTACAGACGAGGATTTTATGGAAATCAGGAGGGTGGGAAGTGAAATGCAAGTTGAATCTGTATTTCAACCACTCTGCCAGTGAGTTGTTTTCCGTTTGGCATTTTTGGGAGCGGAACCCTTCAGGTTTGCGTGGCTAATACGCTTGTCCTGCTTTTCCTGTAGCAATTCCTGTTTTTCCTTTATGGCCACCTGCAAGGTGACATCAAGTAATTACGTAGCGAAGCTGCAGCCCAGGGAGTACAGGTCATCAGAGAGCCAAGACGGGGCGTCAGGGTCAGTGCTCTTGGGCACAGCCTCTGGTCCTCTCTCACCATCTTCATGCAGCCTTACGCCGACATCGCTGCGTTTATCCCGCGAGGGAGATCATTCCATGTGAAGTAAGCAGCACGCAGCAAGCGAGCGACTCGCTTACAGCCAGCCATGAAGTCAGTCACTGGGAAAATACGACTCAGTTTAGATCCCTAACCACGTCATCCTTTCCCTGCCCTGCTGCCGTTTGCGTCTCCTAAAACGAAGCTGTCGAATTCACCGGGGGGTCACAGGTTAATGGTGATGAAGGACGTGGCATATAAAAGGCTGCACGGGTGGTGGCTACTGTGAGCAGTTCGGGGAAGGTGCTGGGTTACTGGGCCACTGCCACGCACGGGACGTGTCAGGTCTGTCTGGCGGGCAGAGCTAGATAAAGGCAGGAGCTGCGATGCAGCGCTCAGCTTGCTGGGGACATGGCGTGAGCAGAAACATCTGCTGGAGGGCCCAGCGACACCAGCTCGCGGAGAAGGAAGGGCTGGGAGGAGCCCATTTGTGACAAATACAGGAAATGAGTTCAGCATAAACCACAAGTTCTCTATTGTCTTCGCTTTGTATAATGTACAACACGAGGGGTAAGGAAGCTGAACAAATGCCAGTGGGTTTGCGAGATGAACTTCAGACTTGAAGATAAAATCCTAACGCTTTGCCACCCGTAGCGACCAGTGAAGCTCCATCAAGAAGTCGCAGTGGGCGCGGGAGGAAGGTGTGGGTATGCGGGCGCGTCGGCGAAGGAAAATCGCCCGCAGAGCGAAAATGAGGCGTTAGAAATTCCCTGGCTCTCAGAAGATAGGCAGGTCTGGGTGCGGAGTGCTCTCCCCTTCTGGCCCTCCCAACGCTCCTGGATTTGCGAGGTTCCAGAGTTGCCCCTGCGGGGAGTTGCTGTTGTGAAGGGAGCGAGAGCAGTCTGATGATCTGGAGTTACAGTCCAGGCCATCCCGTTTTCCCAAAGGTGCCTGTTTGCTGCAGACGTGTCCAAACAGCAAATGCTCCAGGAATCTGGAAGAGACCTGCAGGGTTTCATACAGAATATACACGTGGCTCGGTGCGTGCCGTGGTGCTGGCACCTGAGAATGCCTGAAGCCGGGCTGTTGGGCAGCTTCCGCTGTTACAGTCCAAGTGGAAAGGGAAAATTCTGGGGCAGAAATGGAATTGCTTCCATTTGGGTCGCGGTGGGGTGCAAACGGGCGGCTGCACGTAGGGGTTTATAATGGGGCTGGGTTAAACTGGGCTCCGCAGAAGGCTGAGAGCGGGGGATTCGCTTGCTTCAACTTGCAAAGCTTCAGACGTCGTTGCCCTCCGCTTGCCGAGCCACAAGGTACGAGCTGCTGCGGCGGCGGACGTCGTGCGGGCGCCAATCCGCAGCAAACACAGAGGTAAAGTCCAGCTAAACCCCTTCTGCTGAAGCTCGTGGTATCTGGTGCGTTAAGGTGTTGCGAAACGCGGTAACTCGGCCGTGTGTCTGCCTGTCGGTTTGTGCGTCCAGCAGGAGCTCAGATTCCAGCTAAGCTTCGGGGTCTGGCCTGCGCTGCAAACAATCCCTGGGCGTCAATTTTGCCCTTGGATCCTGAAGGAGCAGGTGCTCTGACAGCCTCCTGCCTGCTTTGATACGGATTTATCCTGCACTTTAGATAATGAATTGCTGTGTTTTATGCTGGGACACGGGAATTTTACCCTGGCGGGGTGAGCAGCCACCGTCAGCACAACTCCAAGGTACCTTGGCTTAGCGACGCCCCACGCAGGAATGCAGAAAACGCTAAATAATTTAAAGAGGTTCTATAAATTCTTTTCATGTGGTGATGAAATCCAAGTATGACTGATCGGATGAGCCTTATCCTTAACGAAATCAATCTCTGGTGAGCTGTCACTGCAGGATGCTGTAATTGCTGTGGACAAAACCACTTCTGGCAGCGGCCAACCAGCAGAAAATGTGCCTCGGAGGGAGAAAGCCCATCCTCCAGTAACCAGGACTAACGCTGGTAGACCTGGGTCCCAAACAGCATCTTACCGGTGGTGGAGGGAGGTTGCAGCAGAAGGTATCACACCCAAAAGACCTTCGTAGCATCCGTGTGGACAAACGGGTGGCTGCAGTAAGCTGGTTACGCACCGCTGGCGTGAGCGGGCCGCACGCTCCCCGGCTGGTCTGCAGGTTCAGGCTGACGCTGCAGAGGAGTTTGTTTAAGAGCAGTCCCCAGCTTTGGCGTTTCCAGACCGAGTGGTCACACAGCGATGTTAGTCACAGTGTTGTGTTCCACGGAGGATCCAGGAAATCCACGCTCCAGAACGGAGATGAAAAATAAGGAAGCCGAGGAAAGGAGGATCGCATTGAGCAATTTTGCAACCCTTGAAAAGCTCGCTGGGAATTTGGGTCACTGTTTGGACTGGGTCCTGTTTCTTCCAGTTTGCCTCATTCTCCCTTCATCCCTGTCTGTCCTGTTTCTCTTGCAGTGCCAGAAGCTCCGCGAGGTTTTTAACTTGGATTACCCTCACAGCGACTTCCTGCTAAAGACGCTGACTGTTGTGTCCGGCCCTGACATGGTGGACCTCACTTTCCATAACTTTGTGTCCTACAAGGAGAACGTTGGCAAGGTATCGGGTCCGGAGGCACTGGGAAACACTAAGGATTTGGGACATTAAGTGGGGGAGCAGGGAAGGAGAGGGGAAGACGGGGAACCTGAACCCTGTCAGTGGTACTGGCGAGGTTATAAACAAGCAAGTTTATGTTCCAGCAAGGTGTGGTACCTCTGTGGCTCTAGAAACTTCTGCCCTTCATGGGGAAGGACCATAGAAGAAATTCCATATGTCGTTTTGTCCTTCATGTGCTCTGTGTGGCTGAACAGACAGCTGAGAAGACTGGGTGGAAAGGTTTCAGCTGCTGGTGTATGCAGGCAGCATATAGCGGGGATACAGCCAGGCCCAGAGCGCGGCTGGGGGGATTTGGAGCCCAGCAGTATCGGGACAGGCCTTTGTGCAGCAAGACAAGGGGTAACAGTTTTCAGCTGCAAAAGGGCAGATTTAGAGTGGATGGAAGAAAGAAATTTTTTACTGTGGGCAGGGGGAGGCCCTGGCACAGGTTGCCAGAGAAGCTGTGGATGCCCCATCCCTGGAAGTGTCCAAGGCCAGGCTGGATGAGGCTTGGAGCACCCTGGGCTGTGGAAGGTGTTGGCACTGGAAGAGGGGGTGGCACTGGAGGGGCTTTAGGGTCACTTCAACCCAAACTGTTCTGTGGTTCTATGCCCTTTTCATGTCTGTTGCTGTGTGTTTCTTTGTGTGGTTCCCTAAACCAAACTGCCTCTGCCTCGTGTGTGTTTGTTCCCAGAGCTGGGCTGAGGATATTATGGCCATCGTTCAGAATCCCCTCACGTTCAACGCTTCTCGGTACACCTTCCTGGAGAAAATGTAAGTGCTTCCTGACAAACCTTGTTCTCTGAAACATCCAGGTACTGCTCTTTCTGTCTGTACTAGAAGGAAAAGGCTTCTTGGCGTCCAGGTCCTTGGGCAGCTGCCAGAACAAGCCCTGTATCAGCTCAGGAGCCCCAGGGCATGGGTTGGCAGCTGGGCCATGTGCTGCGTGACAAGTGGACCGAAACGCTGAGCCTCAAGCGAGTCCCCCAGCGCAGTCGCAGCGTTCACCCCAACAGGGTGCTGCCTCTGTAATGCCGTTTGGTTGGCAGCTGGGATCGCTGAGGAACACTGAACAGTAGGAGATAGAGATATATCTTGCGTTTCAGAGGAATCTTTCCGATATCTAAACTCTTATTTGCCTGCTTCTCCTTCCAGAGAAACAGGAACAGGTTCTGAGGTTAAGCTGATGGTCTGTAGGTCCTTGATTTTTAGTTAACTATTAATTATTTTCCCAGTTGCACGTATTTTTTTCTTCCTCCTTGCTTAATAGGACCTCGGAGATGCTACAAGGGCTTTTTCATAATCTCGGGGGTTTTTTTCACAGCCTGGTGAAGCTGAAGATGCAGCTTAATGCAGAGGGGAAGATTCCTGTCAGGAAGTGAGTATGGATGTGTGTTCTGTTGTGTGTTCAGTCAGACTGGAGGCAGAGCAGCGTCTGCCTGGTGGCTTCAGCTGCCTGGTGGCTTCAGCTGCCTGCTCTTTCTGCACTGAAGAGGTAGGTCGGGATCATTCCTTCTGGATTCAGGGCATGAAAGGACTCCTGCTGTACCTGGGTTCCTCCAAGGGCGGGCCTGGGACACAATTTGGGTCTGGAAGAGACCTTTTTGGCCTTCATCTACAGCAAGAAATTGCCTTGAACAGCCATGGATTTCACTTCCTGACTCTTGCCAAGAAATAATCAACAAAACCGAGCAACTTGGCTAAAATTCTGATCACAGATTGATTTGCAAACCTGAGTTGAAAGGTGGATGAGGCGTAGGACTCATTTTAGCTTTCCTATATGGCCCTCTGTATTTGGAGAGCTCTTGACTCTCCGGCCAGCCCCAAGCAGGGCTCCGTTGCCTTCGCTTGTCTCGTCTCTTCACGTGTGACTGCTACAGCCACTCTCTGCTGGTGTAATTCTGCTGCCCTCGGCCTTTGCTCTGGGTGTGCGTGAGAGGGAACCAGCCTCTGAGGACAGACCCGTGGGCAGTGTTCGTGCTGGGTCACGTGCAGGACAGCGGAGATTCGCACTTCTCCCAGGGCTGGCTTTGCGCATCGGGGCAGGACTGCCGTTAGAATAAGCCGAGGCTGCTTTGCTTTTGCCAAGACCAGCCTGTTGCTTCTCCCCTGCGCTGCCTGGCATAAATCTAGATTTTGTGCCACGGGACATCTTCCCTAGTAAAATCACTCCATGGCTGATCTGTGACTCCTCCGTGTTGACTCAACTCATGAATGAGTGGCAAAAGGCAGCGCTGCCACGTTGAATTCCCTTTTGGGTGCGTATATTATCTTTTGTTTTAAGAATGAGGACCTGCAGGTGGCATTCGTGGGTGTTCGCTGGGAAGGTCTGAACCCCTCTGCTTCTGGGCTTGTGCTGTGGAATAGCATCACGAGAGGCAAGCGCTCGTGGCACTGCAGTCTGGGTGAAGTCTGGGCTCCTGGATGGTTGGTCGTTATTCAACAATAAACAGGTTGTGTTGTTTGCTTTCTAAACCACCAGCCAGCAGCGTCCCATGCTGCCAGGAACCAGTGTATTCATCAAAGGGCTTTTAAACACGTGTCGGTCTTTAATGGATAACTCATGCTGTGGGAGAGTACTTGGATTGATCTTTAAAATGCCAGCGAGGCAGCGTTACTGCTGAGAGAAAACAGCTTATTGTTCTGAAATAAGCTCAAGAACAAATCTGGCACAGGCTGTGCCTCTCTTCAACGCCCTGGTCCCGTTCTCGCAGAGTGGTAAAAATGCTTCTCTGTGTAGAGCATCAGACCACTAAACAGCCCAGATTAAGAGCCGGCTTTATACAAACTACCCCGCGGCGCTGGGTGCAGGGGTGTGTAAGGCTTCCGAAACCCCGTGTCGGAGTTCTGGAAATTCCACTGAGCATCCGCCTTTCTCCTTAGACATTTAAATCCCTCTTGGATCATCACAAGGGCGCTGCAGGTTTTGCCTTGCAAAGGGCAGCTCGGGAGCCCGCGTACACGGAGTTTGCATAAGCCCGCTCAGCTCCCGCGGAACGCTTTTCCACCTGCCGACGGGCTCGGCGCTTCGTGTTCCCCTTTTTGGCCGCGAGCTCCTGTGTGCCAGGAGCTTAACAGAGCTGACACCTAAACCTGTCCACGGAGGAGACCTCGTTGCTGCTGACTGGACTATTCTGAAAGCAGGGGGAGTTCAGTTGTTGCTGCTGTTCCGTGGTGCAGCCAAGAGGCGGCCTTGAGTGAACCCTGCCCTGCAGACCAGGACCCCGCTTTCGGCACTGGACGCGAGCTCTGTTTCTGCGGCAGCAAGACTTTTGTGCTCCCGTCGTCGCAGAGGTTGGAAAAGACCCACCAGATCATCCAGTCCAGCCACCAGCCCAGCACCACCGTACCCATATCGTGTAGCATACCAGCTTCTTTGCCAGTGTAATGAGTTTGCTCCTCGAATTCCTGGAAAGAAAGCCTTTGGTTCCCAAAAATTTTGCCTTTCAAAGCAGCACATACGCACAGTGTTTGTTTGCTTTTTTTTTGAATGTTGTCTTGACTACGAAGTTACTCTTTGCTGATGCCAGGTACCGCGTGGGGCGGTGTCTTGTGAGGGAAGTGTCCTGGGGAATTTGTGGCACGAGACCTCCCACATCAGAGGGCACCCCCAAGAGACTCGGGGGAAGGATGGTGAAGAGGGGTTTCAGAGAAAGCTGCTGTGATTTAGTGCCAGGGCTCTTGCAGAGTCCATCGCAGAAATACAGAACGTTGCTGTTCCTTGCAGGAACGCTGTCTGTCCCCTCTGGTCCGTGTTCACAGTCCTCGCCAGTCTCCTCTGCTGTGCATTTTGGGTGCCTCGCACTCTGCCCGCAGCTCCCAGCCACCCGAACCCAGGCTGTCTGCTTTCACCCCCGTTCCATTGCAGTGATTTCTCTTTTCCCTCTCTGGTCAGTATTTTTCAGATGTTTCCTGCAGACAGGAAGAGGGTGGAAGCAGCATTAAGCGCTTGTCATCTTCCAAAGGGCAAGGTAAGGGTTTTGCTCGGTAGCCGAAGGTCTCGCTAGTTTGAGAACAATCTTTTTGCCTACCCTGACTGATGCCCTCGGCTATGAAGAAATCATCAGTCCAGATGTTCTTAGTTGCTGTGAAACCTTTTCCTTACCTCTACCTGCCGTGGCTCCAGCGAGCCTGCCGGCATCGACGCTTGCTGTCCGTGTTGCGGTAACGCCTGCGACTCCATCGCTTGCGCTGTGCGGCACCAGAAGCAGCACCTGTCCCCTCCACCTGTCTCACTGTCTGCTCCTCGAAGCAACAGATCTGGCGGTTGATTTGGTGCTTCTACCAGCCCGCAGAGTACAATCCAGGCCTCTGACAGCTCCTACCGCTGCGTCGTGCTTTAGCTTTATACCGTCACGCGAGAGGCACCAAGGGACAGTTTAAAGAACTCCCTGTTCTGCAACAGGGCACTGCGGTGCTTCTCCGCTCCACCTGCTCTTTCCTAAACGCCTTGCTGGGTGTTCCACGCCCTGCATTGTCACAAACAAGTGCTGGACTGCGGGTGTTACTGGAGGGGTCAAAGCTGTCTCGGGTTTGTGATCCTGGCGTGTCTTCATTGCGTTCCCAGAACGATGCCATCAACCCCGAGGACTTCCCTGAGACGGTGTATAAAACATTCCTCATGAATCTGTGTCCACGGCCTGAGATCGATGAGATATTTACCTCACAGTAAGTTTTCCTCAAGCCACAGCACAGAACCTGATCTCGTGTGGCAAAAGGAGGGTCAGGGGGATGTTATGCTGTGTGGTCTGAAGCCTGAGAAGGGCGGGAACCCAGGTCACGACTCGGTGCCCGTGCACCCAGCACTTTCACTCACGGCCTGAATAAAAAGGATGAGACCTCAGTGCTGCAGGGACTCTTGTCACCATCAGGAGGGCTGACTCCAGGTCAGCACTAGGTCCTGCTTGTGGCCAGCCCCAGGCAAGGCCACGTGCAGGGAGAGCACCATAGATCCTCACACATAGCAGTGTCCTTTTTTGAGTAGCTAAATCTGTGACTTCTTAAATGGACTTGGTCTCACGGGACAAGCAATTCTGCGGGCCCTGACATCTGGGTCCCTTTAGAGTTTGAGTCAGAGGCCCAAAATATGCTTTGTGCTCCCCTCAGCACAACCTCTTCACAGTACTGAATGAGTTAGGAAGAAGAAAGGCTGCAGTGGGAAGCATCTTTTATAGGAAGAAACGTAGACGGAACAGGAATCTGTGGGCCCATTGCTAACCTGAGGGACCAACCTCTCTCGTGAAAAGGGTTTCTGGGTAATGCACAGGCCTTACCTCTGCTCCTCTGTGATTCTCTCACCTCAGCCATTTAAAAGCAAAGCCCTACATGACCAAAGAGCACTTGGCAAAGTTTATCAACAAGAAGCAGCGTGACTCTCGCCTCAATGACATCCTTTTCCCACCAGCCAAGCCCGAGCAGGTGCAGAGCCTGATAGAGAAGTATGAGCCCAGTGGGATTAACATCCAGCGAGGTGAGTCCTGTTCAGCCCAAAAGTCGTGCTGTAGAGGTGGTGAAAGCCGCAGAGAATCTCGCGCCTTCTGCGGCCCTGACTTTGCCCAGTCCCCATGTTGCAGTGCACCGCGGGGAGGTGCCAGAACTGTGTTGTTTGGGTACTGCTAACAGCTCTGTTTTCCATGTAGGGCAGTTGTCTCCAGAAGGAATGGTCTGGTTTCTCTGTGGCCCTGAGAACAACGTGATAGCACTGGACAAGTTGGTGCTGTACCAGGACATGACCCAGCCCCTCTCACACTACTTCATCAATTCATCCCACAACACGTATTTAACAGGTATGGGCAGTTCCAGAGGCCGTCTCGGCTCCAGCACGTATGTACCACCCCCGGGGTGGATGAGTGATGCTGACCATCAGTCTGGCAGAGTTATCTGCCCTGGAGTTTGGCGGGCTGAGGGCTGTAATGCACTCGGAGGGGCTTTTGGCACTTCAGTGCTGTCTTAGAAGTGTCACCCTGTAACCAAAACCACCCTGGCAGTCTGCCACGTACACCCGCTCAAGGACGGCAGCGCGCTCTGTAGCTGATGCAGCAACGGTCCCACTGAATAGCTCACGCGGAGCCTCCCTCCTCCCGCTCTCCTCCAGCCGGTCAGTTCTCTGGTATCTCGTCTCCCGAAATGTACCGCCAGACGCTGCTGGCTGGCTGCCGCTGCGTGGAGCTGGACTGCTGGAAGGGCCGTCCCCCGGATGAGGAGCCCATCATCACTCACGGCTTCACCATGACAACTGAGATCCTCTTTAAGGTATGGACAGAGTTTTCTCCCCACGTGCTTCCCCCGGCCTGGTTTTAGACTGAGCAACTGTCAGCTGGATGGGCCGAGGGCAAAGGTGTTTGGGAGGAAAAGATTGATGGCAAGGTGACGGAACAAACGGGCAGTAAGTTGGGCAGTCGGTGTACGTTTTTGGAGTGGGAGGACCGGGGGGGAGGTGGTTAGCTGGATGGAGATGGATGAACGAGGGAAGTACGGGGCGTCGGGTAGAAGCGATGGAGAGATGGTTGAGTGGGTGTGGCTGGGTAGAAGGATGGGTGTATGGACAGGGAGTTCATGAGGACGGTGGATTTATGGGTAACGCACGTGACAGAAACAAAATGGCTAGAAACACGGTTAAAATGAGTTTTATCTTCTGACTGGTTTACAGCAGGTTTCTGCGGGTTATGGCCTCACGTGGTGGCGTGTTGGGGGAACGGGTTTCAGTGACTTCCTAATTACATGAGTGTGGCATGTTCAGTGGAGCAGCTGCCCTCTGGCACGCCGGGCAGATGGTTTCCCTGAGGATTCAGCAGCACGGAGCAAAGCCTGCTTCTCCCTTGGGAACAGGGGGCTTTAACCACAGAACCTACAAACCACTCAGGTTAAAAATCAACGTGTTGCACTTCCTTCTGATGCAGTCCTTCACACAGCTGCTGCCAACAGGCACAGGCACTTGAGGGTCTTTCTAGAGCTCTTGATTCTAATTCTGTACCTGCCCCCCAGTCCCCACACTTCACTATTACCAAAATATTTATGTGGGGTGAAAAATACACCCCACAGTCCTTAAGATCAGAGTGTTGTCGTATTCAGTGTCGGTAATTTCCCAAATCCTGTAGTACCGCCGCGGCTTTTTGCACGGTAGCTCTCTCCAGAGAGGAGAAATGACGAGAGCTGTAGCTGCTGGAATAGCAGCGTTCCAGGAAATTATAACCCCTAGCGCAGCGTGTCCCCAGGTTTTAGTTTTACACGATACGTGGGTCTTTCCCTCCACCCCCCTCTCTCTTTTCTGCCATTGCCTGTGGCCTTTCGCAGCTTTTTCTGTAGCTTCTCCTCCTCTGAACCGCGCAGGTTTCTGTGGTAAAGCGGCCGGCACAGCGTGGCAGCCTCCCTCAGTGCGAAGACGGTGGCTGAACCAGGGTTCTGGGGGGAGTAGGGGGCTGTGATCGCAACGGGGCAAATGACACTTCTTCACCCTGTCAGTTAGCAGCGCCAGAGAAGAAAGCAGTGGAAACCTTGTGGCTTGGGGAAAATAAGGTTATTTTTACATGGTTAATGCTGAGAAGGTTTCCATGGTATTTGCATTTGAAATGTCAGCGCTGCTGGATACTGCACATTCCGGTCCCTAACCCTAACGGTTTTCTCGGCTGCTGGACAGGAGGGTTTCATAGGCAGGTGAAACGGTGGTAGATTGGACAGGTGGTGAGGTAAGGAGAGACAGGGCTCGAAGCAGTTTAATCTGGTGCTGCGTGCAGCTTTCTCTGCCCGTTAAAAGCACACGTCGCTTGTCTCTCCGGCCAGACGCTTTCACATTCCTTTATGGATACGCTAAACTGTAGGAAAAATAAAAACTCCCGTCGTCGGCTTTGGGGTTTTTGTGCAAGCTAGTGGGTTTAGCTGTGTGCTGGATCCTCTGGAGCTGGGAATCTGGATGGGTGTGAAAAGACAACACTTCTCATCTTCTTACTGGGAGAAGATGAGTTACCTTGAGGAGAAGCCCCTGGCAATGATCACTTCGGAGATCTGGAAGTCGGGGGCCCGTTCGGTGGGATCAGCTGCATGGGCCTTGTGAACGAGCGCTGACCGCTGACCACTGCTTCTCCTTTAGGATGCCATTGAGGCCATTGCGGAAAGTGCCTTTAAAACGTCCCTCTACCCCGTCATCCTGTCCTTCGAGAACCACGTGGACTCGTGAGTATCTGGGGACCTGCCGTGGGAGAACGGTGTTCTCTTGCCTCGAGCAGCAGGTACGCAGGCAGGGGCTCTGCGTTTGCCATGAGGCCTGCGCTGAAATGAGACATCTGAGGCAACTGGAGGTGGGTCAGGGCCCGAAAGGTGAGCTGTAAGCTGCAGGGGGAGTGACCACAACTGCGCACCGTTCAGCTCAGAATGGCAGAGTTGGAACAAATGGGAATAGGCCTGGGAAGGGACTTCAAAATCCGTGTAGCTGAGCGAAGGCAAGAGGTGCTTGTCTGGGTAGAGTACGTGGCTCCCGAGATGGTTGCTCATGCGAAGCTCTGGATTTGGGCATCTGTTTTCCTGTTCACTCCTGCTTCTCTCTTTGTTCGTTAGGCCCAAGCAGCAGGCGAAGATGGCCGAGTACTGCCGAACCATGTTTGGAGACAGGCTGCTGACAGAGCCGCTGGAGAAATACCCAGTAAGTGGAGGGTGGGGAAGGCGGCGAGTGGAGAGGTCTTCCTGAAAAAAATGGCCAACCCTGGTGCTGGCAGCTGGCGCAACGGATCCAAGGAAACAGGCTGCAGCATCCACACAGCAGGTGGATAAAGGCCCCTCAGTTGTAGAGGTTTTTTGAGGCACTTGCCTGACGCTGCTCTTAACGCGCTGCGACTGGAGTGGCTTTGGGAGCTGGGCTCTAGGTAACCGTGTCCTCTCAGGATGAGTCAGTGTGTTTTTGTGCGTAGTTCTGTTTCAAATCGGCCAGCTCTTGCTGTGGAAGGAAACAGGAACGAGGGCTTAGTAGCAGTTCAGACTCCTCCTACCAATGCTTCTCAATTCCTGTTACCAGCCTGGAAGTGGTCCCTTCCAGGCCCAGAGGGGCAGGTCAGGAACGTGCACAGCTTTGGGTTCCGAGCAGCCGAGTAAAGCTCCCGATCTGCTTGACCTGAGACCCGAGCTTGCTTGTCCGAGCACGTGTTTTTGTGGGCGCGGTGACGTCTGCGGTGATCCCCATGCACGCTGCTGCTTCAGCTGCCCTGCGAATGGACGCGGATGACGGGCGGTGCCGGCGCTCTGCAAAGCGTGAGGCAGTTCCTTTGGATAAACAGCGGAGGGGGGAGCTGAGACACCTACCCCAAGCATCTGTTTTCAAGCCCTGAGGTCAAAAGAGGAGCTGAGAAGAAGCAGTGAGCAAATTGGCAGTTGCCCACTCTCCAGACCCACATCCTTGTCCGGGCAGTGGGGAGAGACCAAGGGTGTGTGAGGAGAAAGAGCTCGGGATATTAGATGGGTTATGGATAGGCCTGTTGCTGTCTGTGCAGGTCGAGAAGATGAGACTGAGTCACATCCTTGCCTTGAGCCTCCTACTCTGGGATCTTCTCTTCCAATCTGCTGCAGGCAGAGTGTTTAACTGTGGCCTGAGTGCTGATCTGGGACTGAGGCTCTGGGATAAATGGTAGGAGTAGGTGGAGTGTGAAAGCCAGAGGTGTGCGCATGGCTTCAGGATGTGTAGCTGCTATCTCTGCTGTGGTGCAGGACAGGTGGCTGGGGGCAGCATGGCATGTGCAGGCAGCAGGACATGAGAGGGCTGAGGGGTGCAAAATGCTGGTCTGAAAACGGAGGTGAAGTCTTAGGGGAAAAATAAAATCCCATGGATATAGTGGGATATGCTGGCAGATGGAGAAATGAAAGTATAGAGTGGGTGAGAGATGTGTCCATGCACCAGTAAATGTCCAGAGGAGCGATACTGGGAGGGACGGGAGAGATGAGCATTTGAATTCTGTCGTTGCGGTGAAGATTCAGAACGAGGTTTGTCTGTTGCAGCTGAAGCCCGGAGTCCCTCTGCCAAGCCCTAAGGATCTCCTAGGGAAAATCTTGATTAAGAACAAAAAGAAACCGTCTGTATCTGGGAAGAGGCAGAACTCTCTGAAGAAAGGGAGGAATGTGGAACCGGAAATCATCGAGCAGCCGGTGCCAATGGATGCAGAAGATACTGGTACGTCTGAAGGGAAAATGGGACTCGTGTAGCTGGATGAGCAAGTCTGGCCCTTCCAAATTGCCCAGTGCTAGCTTGAGGCAAGCCAGCAGCAGTCTTTAATTCAGTTACCTCAAGAAGGAGCTTAAGCTGTGAAATTAAATCTTCAGGATATTTTCAAACACTTCATTCCAAGAGGGACAGCTTACATCCTGCCCAGCAGCCAACTCCTCTGCCTACTCTGGGGTGTGAGACCGCTTGAGCTGGGAGCTCAGTGGCACGCTGGCTACTGGTTTGGCGGAAGGGTGGATCATTTCTTACTGCTCGTAGCTCCCTGGTACCCTGGGATTCACCATGGCCTGTCCCTTCACTGTGAGGTTCGTGAAGGTTTCTGGAACCTTCAGTCTCAAGGCTGTCAGCTCTTGGGCTCTGTGGCAGAGCAGTGAATTTTCAGTCCCTGTCACGGTAGGAGCAGATGAAGTCGCATGAGGACAAGGGGAGCACCACTCCAGGGCCCCTGGTAAAGAACATTTGTTCCCACGAATGGGGGTGACCTTGAGGAACACAGCGCTGTGGTTGCCACTCCTGGGGCAGCTTGCAGGAGGAGTGATTTGCTTTTGAGTGTGCTAGTTCGTACTTGGACTTGGCTAATAAAATGGTTCTTGTTCCTGCACGACTTGACTGCGAGGTTTTGCAGAGCTGTCCGCGAGCTGCAGGGGCCTGTCCGTGTGCCGCCGATACGTACTGCTGATGCGGGCTGTGTGTGCTTAGTCTGGGCAGGTGATGTGGCTGAAGAGGAACCAGAGGAAGAGGATGAACACCTTGGAAACCTGGATGAAGAGGAAATCAAAAAGATGCAGTCAGATGAGGTACTGTCACTGTCGTTTCTGTTCCTCTTCTGGCCTCCACTTTTCTCTGGAGCCTCACTATGGTGAACCCGAAACGTGAAGGGAGTGAACTGCGCCCTGACCGAACGGGGCTTTCCTTCCCCCACGCAACACGACTTGGCAGGAAAAACTGAGTAAGAGGAATGATGTTGCAAGCGTAGGGAACGTGGCAGAAGGGCTATTTCTGACCCTGCGTTGATACTCTGTGGGGTTTGGAGAGAGAGCTGTCTGCCTTCAGGGTGTTTGGAGAGGCTGAACCTTAGTCTGGTAAAGGTTGTTACCAAAACATGAAGTGCTGCTGCTGAAGGGGAATGAGGAGATCAGCATTCCCTTGAGTAAAAAAACCCTTCCAGTTTCTGTCTCCATGGTATCACTCAGAGAGGAGGGAAAACATCCCCAGTTTGTCTCAGACTCTGTGTTTCGAGCGGTTAAAGGGGTCCAGGGCTGCCTGTATACTGACCGGTACCTCTGCGCGTGCCTCACCTTCCGTTTTTGCCAAGCTGCCTAGAAATCCTGTGCCCCCAACTGCGCTCCCCACGGTGTAGGCGTAGGATCAGGAAGCCAAAGAAACGCGTGCTGGGGTCGGGGCAGCCGCAGGAGTTTTGTGAATCCCAGGTGCGTTTTCTTTCCTTTCATCCGTCTTCTCTTGGCCTTTGTGCTCAGGGCACCGCCGGTCTGGAGGTGACGGCCTACGAGGAGATGTCCAGCCTGGTGAACTACATCCAACCTATCAAATTCGACTCCTTTGAAGTCTCTGCCCGTAAGTCAGACTCGGTCCTTTCAGGGTGCCGAGGAGAGCCACCTGCCTTCGGGACTTGAGTCCCGTTGTGACGGGCGCAGGGTGACAAACACCTCCCTTCTGCCTTCCTCCCTGTAGTAAGGGATTGGTAAGGAGAAGCCGGGGGTGTCAGACGCTGCTCCCAGCTACACGAGCGAGGATGAAAGAAGCAGTGGCTGTTCCGTGGGCTTGTGTCGCTGCTTCCGAGGGCAGGGTTGAGCCCAGCTTTGCTCAATGTATGTGACTGGCCTTCCTCTGCTGTGGCGGTTGGGCAGAGAAACATGAGAAATGCTGAAAGCACACGCAATTTCTTTACACGCAGGAGGTTCTTCTAAGCAGTTCCCACACTGGGGTCTAGCTTTGAGTGAGCTGGTTTCATTGATGAAAGCAAGCAGAGGAAAAGAAAGGAATAGGAGGGTGAATAAGGAGAAACTTGACAAATCAAAGAACTTTGTGCAGGACTTTAATATTTGGATTTACTTGAAAACTGAAACTCCAGGCGGGAGCTATTCCCTAAATGCCACTGAAATCCAGGGAGAGGTGGGCAAAATTGTTGCCGTTTGAGCTCTGGGAGCCAGTCCTGTCTGTGCTCCACGCAGTTCCTGTCCTGTGGTGCACAACAGCGTCCCCTGGTAAGCGTGGATCACCTTGTCCGGAGTATCGGTCTTCGGTCCCTTTTCAGGCGACCAGAGGAAGGCAAATCGCCTTGGTAGAGAACGGGTCCTGGGAGAAGGTGGGAGCGAACAGGTCAAGTGCGTCAGTCCCTGTGCACAGACTGGGGGCTGGGCGTGCCTTTCCTCTCAACGCTTTATCTCCCGTTTCTAGAGAAGAACCGGAGTTACGTCATCTCTTCCTTCACGGAGCTGAAGGCTTACGATCTACTGACCAAGTTCCCCGTGCAGTTTGTGGAGTATCCTTTTGGCAACCTTTGCCTGGCGTCGCTGGTTGTTCAGAGCGTGAGAGCCAATTTGAAGCTTGGGGGAGGCTGAGGCATATCCAACCGGCTTCTGGGTTCAGGACCTGGTAAACTCTTGGTCAGAGATGTGAAGTGGGCAGGGAGACACGGGATCCTCCAGGGGGGCTTGGGGGCTGGTCACAGAGGTTCTGGACAGGATGCACCCTGCTGTAGTGAATGCCAAGGCTGCCAGATGCTTGTCCTCAAGGGGAAAGGGGATGGGAAGGGAGCCTCTTGTTGCCAGGGCCTCTCCTTGTCTGGAAGGCTCCGAGCAGTTGGTAGCAGAGAGGGTACTCAAGGAGCGCGCCCGACTTGTTTCCAATACAGCAACTGTAGATACAACAAGCGCCAGATGAGCCGGATTTACCCCAAAGGCACCCGCATGGACTCCTCTAACTACATGCCCCAGATGTTCTGGAACGTCGGCTGTCAGATGGTGGCGCTCAACTTCCAGACCATGGGTGAGTGTCACGTTGTCCTCCAGCTTGAGCGGTCAAGGCTGCGTGCTCGTGCTCACCATCTCCTCCTTCCCTGCTATTTCCTTCCGCTGCCGAGTCCCTGAGTGCGTTTATTCCGTGTGCCTTCTCCCAAAGTGGGGGTGTTTTTCGACTCCCGCAGACCAAACGCGCTTTCCTAGCCCCACCACAAGCCCGGCGGGCGGGGTGCTGGTCCTGCACGCTTGTGTGTACGCACACACGTGGACTTGCTGTCGCGCAGTGTCTGGCTACCGTCTCCGCCTGTCCTGCAGCGTGATGTCAGACTAGGCGATGTGTGAATGCATCAGGAGCTCCCGCTTCCCCGAGCCGCTTCCTCTCTCGGCAGGCAGCCGGCTGAGCTCCGTCTGGCTGCAGGACTGGCCTGTCCTCGCTGTTACGGCCGGTATTTTGGCCTGAACTGGGAAGGGCCTCTGCCACACACCTGGTGTGGGAAGGAGGCAAGGAAAAGCCTCCAGAGAAAGCTATTCTTTACCCTTCTTCCTTCCTCTGTGCTTTGTGCGTAGAGGGTGTGGGAGGCTACTTGTGGGAGCAGAGAACAAAATGAGCAACTTTAAAAGGGAGAGAGCGAGAGATTGGTTATCGTACTGCAGGCAGGGTCTCGGGAGAGGTGGCAGGGGAGAAGATGGACCGAGAGGGGCCCCAAAATGAAAAAGGGAAGGAGTAGAGGGGTGCAGAGAACTACTTCACACCCAAAACCAGCAGGTGGTACTTACAGTAGGTTTTAATTCAGTTCTACCCACGGCTTACGGTGCAGTCACAAGCAAACCGCTTACCTTTCTTACCACAATATTTTTCCCTGTAGGGTGCTGAGAGGCTTAATTAGTTTCTGAAATGGCTTTGGGAGCCTTTGGCTGGCAGGGGCTGTAAAAGCACAGCATCTTCCCGCTCGCTCGCAGCACACAAACCACCTGACGAGGTCCCATGGAAATGTTCCCCCTTGTGTTCCCCTCAGATGTCCCCATGCAGCAGAACATGGCCCTGTTCGAGTTCAACGGCCACTGTGGCTATCTGCTCAAGCACGAATTCATGCGGCGCCCAGACAAGCAGTTTGACCCCTTCTCTGTGGACCGCATTGACGTGGTGGTGGCAAGTACCCTGTCTGTCACGGCAAGTACAAACCACGGTGCCGTTCCTCCCCCCACAGCCTCTTCTGGCATTCGTGTCCCCGCTACTTACTGCCCAGTGGGGTTCTTAGCGGCAAACGAACCCAGAGAGTCCTGTGGGAGAGCGTTACCATGGCAACTCCCAGTCTTTTCACTATTTTAAATTAATCATAATCGTGTGAAAATGGAAAATTAGCGTCTGCCACACAGAAGAAGCCGAGGTTGTGATGATGGGGAGGGAGGAAGCTGGAGGAGGTGCTGAAGCAGGGGTGGAGGTAAAAGAAAAGCCCATCGGGGATTGGGAGTAGCAGCAGGAAAGATGCTTTGGGGTGGGAGAGTGACTTTGGGCGAAGATTTGGGTGGGTTCTAATGTTTTATTCTTTTCAGCAGTTGCTAATTCTGTCTCTGCTGGTCCGTAGATACTCTCTGGTCAGTTCCTCTCGGACCGCAGCGTGAAGACATATGTGGAAGTGGAGCTCTTTGGGTTGCCACGGGACACGAAACGCAAATACAGGACCAAACTGACCTCCACTGCCAATTCCATTAACCCTGTGTGGAAGGAGGAGGCTTTTGTTTTTGAAAAGGTAATTGTTGCTTGAGAGTGATTTGGACAGGGAATCCCGAAAGGTCCTGTTGGGCGCAAGCGCCGCCTCTTGAGCGGCCAGCGACCGCGGAAGGGACGCCCTCCTGGAGATCTCGGCCGTGGCTTTGGACACCCAGGAGTTGTTGCGCTCTCAGATGATATCTCCAACGAGTATCCAAAGCAACTGTCCATCAGTGTTTCCCTGGACCGACAAGGGGTAGCTGGGAGCATTCCTGGAAACAACAGGCATCGAGTCCTCCCGCTTGCTGCATTTCGGTCTGAACTGAGTAGTCGGCGTTGAAGGCTGCGAGCGGCAGGAAGCGGAAAGGAACCGGCTGTCTGTGGTTAAGGCGTAAATGAGAAGCAGATGCGCTGGAGCAGGAATGGGACCAGCGGGAGGTGGTCAGTTGTGCCAGAATGTGGAAAGCTTGTTTGTCCGCAAGAATTCAGTGGTCACCGGTCCAGCTCCAGGGTATGGGGAGGCTGGGTCAGTGGGGAGAGTGATGTTTGGCCTTTCCGCAGGGAGCCACGAAGGCAAATGGTGTGTTGCACGCTGAAGGAGCAGGGATTTTCAGCCTACCTGGAGTGTGGGAGATAGATACTGTCCTCAGCTCAGAAAACACTTTTCAGGCTTCAGTTCTGGCAGAATAATTTTTAGTTCATTTCATGGCAGAAGGAAACGGGAGGAGGGAGGCGAGTTGCCGTGCTTGCTCAGCGATCCTTCCCTGGTGAACCGCTTCACGGAAGCGGTGGTTTGGAGGGTTTGTTGCCCCGTTTTTGCTTTAGATAAGCTGCCCTCCTGGATTCTGTGCAGTCTCTCCTCCGAGAAGCCTGTGCTCTGTGAGGCTCTCTGAATTTGGTCACGTCTGTGACAAGCTCTAGCCTGAAATTACAAGATGCTGAAATAGGCGGTGACTTCCTTGGAGAGATGGCATTGTCCTGCGGGAAGGAGGAGAGAGTAAAGCTCTACTTGGCAAAACCAGGATGGTGTTAGAGGTCAGGACCTTGGTGCCTTACTCTGTTTTTTCCTTAGATCATGATGCCTGAGTTGGCGTCTCTCAAAATCGTGGCTTGGGAGGAAGGAGGGAAGTTCATTGGCCATCGTGTCATTCCCGTTATTGCAGTGCACTCAGGTAAACGTTGTGGAAATTCCTTCAGCCTTTGTTGCCCTCACTGGAAGCTGTAAAAAAAGACACGAGCATCTGCATGTTTTGCTACTTAATCTCCACTCCTGTAGGCAGCGGAGCCTTCAAATTCATCCCGTTACAACCTTGACTTAATTCCGTAACGTTTGCCGTGCCCTCCTGTAAGGAGAGCCGTTGTTTTGCTGTTGGAGCACGCAGAGGAGAAGGGACAGAGCCTTTGTGAGCTTCCCTCTTCTGCTTTCTGCTTGCAGGCTATCACCACGTTTGTCTCCGCAGCGAGAGTAACATGCCGCTCACCATGCCCTCCCTCTTTGTGTACCTGGAGATAAAGGACTACGTCCCCGACGCTTGGGCAGGTAGTACGCGGTAGAGTGCTTGTGGGGGAGGGGGGGGTGTCTGGCTTTGTCCAAACTGCGATCCAGAAGCGTTTTTCCAGCTTGGTGCTTTCCTGCTGCACCCTTGATTCCTTGGAAGGGTGAGGCTTGAGCGCTTGCCAGCATCCTGTTGCGGTCATCAGAAGAGAGCGGGTGCTTGCGCTGGTTCCCAGCGTGGCTGATGCGCACGTACCCGACGCGCCGTGCAGGCGTGACGCGGTCTCTCTGGCCTGGAACGGGTCTGTTTAATTCAGTGGCAGGGAGAGGTATCCTGGGGTGTGGAGGTGACAGCTCAGGGACTGACAGCAGTAGGGCTTTAGGGAGCGCCGGATTGGTGTCCGTCCCTCTTTGAAGAGAGGGAGGTTCTTGCTGGTTCTGGGATACAGTGATCTCCCTCTAAAAGGGATGGTTGAGCAGTGGGAGGTGAATTGGGAAGGAGCCCCGCTGGAGGCATTCACAGCAAACCCCCTGGTAACAGTGAACGAAGAGCATCAGCCACACAGGTTCTTGTGAATGCTCGTCGTGTTCGTACGAATGAACCTTCTTCGGGGGGAATCCTGTGATACTGATGGCTTTAACACGTTCCTAAAACCCACCAGGTTTATTCAGCGCTGGGTTGGAATCAGAGCAGAGAGCTGTGCGGGGCAGGGAAGCCCTAACCTGGCTCTGGATTTTGGGAGCAGTTATGCTCCTTTCAGCTCACAGAGCTGCCCTCAACAGCAGTTGTGAGGCATCAGCTCAGAAAGGGCCTGAGGCGAAGACGGTCCCCTCCCTCTGTGCTCAGGGAGAGGCCTCTTGCAAGCAGAGAACACAAAATACCCCTTCTCCACACTTTCCTGTCCTAGGCCAGAAAGGAAACCAGGAGGCTGGGAAAATCAGAGTGCAGCAGGTTGTTCGATAACCCGAGCAAAGACCTCCTCTTTGTTTCTAGATCTGACTATTGCTCTCTCCAACCCCATTAAGTTCTTCAGTCTGCAAGACAAGAAATCGGTTAAGCTGAAAGATGGCTCCGCGGAGGTAAGTGTTTCCACGTTCTGTCTCGTCCCTAGACCGTGTTGCGTGCATTCAGCCTGGAACACTAGAGCTGTGCTGTACCTCTGCTCTGTGTTTTAGAGGCTCGGCACACAGCGCGGCTTCCCGTCAGCTGAAACGAACGGGATACCACACTCCGCTGGGAAACTCAGCACTCCTCTTTCTAATGGGCCCGCAGGTAACGCTGCGGACGTGGGGCGAGCTAAAAGTGGACGGGAAAGCCTGTAAGGCTGGAAGGAGACAGGGCTGGAGGGGGAAGATCCTTGGTAGCGGGTCAGAACCTCTCCGGCCAAGTCACCGACTTCAGTTCTGGTGCTTGTCATTAATGGCACAAGGTGTAGTTATCCCCGAGCCTTGGGCTGGAGCGAGCGTGGCGTGCGTGCTGCTCGTGCTCCGCACGGAAGGGGGATCTCGGGTGTCTGCTGAGAACCCCAGGGAACAAGCGGAAAGCCCGAGGACATCATCTCTCCGCTCCGAGACAGGGCTGACGCGCTGGGGGGGTACTGCTCTCTCCTTCGCTGTCTGGCACAGATGCTGAGGGCTGGGATAGAGATCTCGGTGTCCCAGGTTCGGCACAGCGTTCCCGAGGAGATAACTACCTTAAGAGGGAAGGAATGCCCAAGGGAAATGTGGCAGTGATGTAGCTTTTCGTCTTAAGTGGGAAGTGGGAGGTTGGGCACTGGTGGTGAGCAAGGACACGGTAATTCCGGGTATTGCTGAGACAAAGGCTTTAAGATCTGGCTCGGTTTTATCCCATAATACCTCCCTGCTCTTCACCCCTTCGTTGTGCTTTTCAGGGGTCTCTTTCTGTAGATTACTGTTGATTTGGGACATTTGAAGTATGTGTAGATCCCCCTTCGTCTTGCCAGACCGCACTCGCACCGGAGTCCAGCTGTAGGACACTCGGAGCTTTACGGTCTCCTAACTTTATTCGTCAGCCCAGACAACCCCCAGACTCTCTGTAAGATGCATTATGAGGTCGGGGAACAGATCCCACACCCAGCATTCCGCAGGAGTAGGGATATGGAGCCCAGTCCCGTGTTTGGGCTGCTGAGATGGGGACCTGTTAACACCCCAAGGGCAAACCCGACTTAACTCTGACCAGTCAGACGAGGTGGAAAAAGGCTTGGATTTGCTTTAACAGAAATCAGTGTTAACTGCTAGGTTTAAAGAAGCTCCAGCAGAGAAAGACCTTCCCAACAGCGTGCGTGTTCCTTTTGTTCTGACACCTTCTTGGCCTTAAAAACACGATAGCCACCCAGCGTGACGGGGGGTGTTGGTGCCAGGAGGAATGGCCCTCAGACACGCTTCTCATCCAGCCGGATTGGCAGCAATTGCAGGCTGGGGAAGAACGTGGTCCCTCTGCCCGCTTGGGCTGTGCCATTCTGCCCCACTCTGTGCTGTAGTGATGGGCAGCTCATCGCCGTTCCTTCCGTGTTAACCGCATCGACGCGCGTGGTGCCTCTTCAGCTGCGTCGGTGTGGCAGCGAGCGGTTTGCTCCAATTTCAGACCACAACATCCCCCTCCCCTAAGCAAGCGCACCCCTGCCAAACCCTCCCGTGCCCTGTCAGCTAGCACAAAGCCCCCCGTTCCCTTGCTGCTGTGCTTGCTGACAAGCACTTGAGCATCGCAGCAGCCCGGTTGGTTTCTTTGCATTCACACCAGCGTCCTTCCTGTGACCCGTGTTCTCGATGAGCTCTCCACTGTCTGTTTCCAAACTGAAAATTCAGGGCCGAACACAACCGGGAACCTCTTTTGTGATTTCAGGAGCAGCGGCGTTCGCCGAAAACGCGATAGAAGTGGCGCAGATTGCAGGTAGCTGCTCTGGTGCTGTTCACGCGGGCTGGGGGCCTGTCGCTCCCCTCCCTACCCAAATTGTGACTGGGCTGGGCCCGAAGCCTGTTTTGCCCAGGCATCGAAGGCCGACCACGCGCATCTCTGGGCGTGGGGACCTGTTGCGCTCAGGATGTTGCCAAATAAGTTCTGGTTTTTGTAAGTTATTCCTGAAGGAAAACGTCGCCCTGGACAGAGCCGTGGATACATTAAATAGGCGCTGGGGTAACAGGCATTGCAGAACGGGGAAGCGTCGAGGGCTCTGGGCTTGACTGAAAGACACTGAGTTTCCCCCGCAGGGGCCTTTCGGAAGGGATTGACCAAGTTCTGTTAGTTCTTACACATTCCAAGCCAAAACCCCCAAGTCATTCCCCTGAGAAGATAGGTGCCTGTGGCCTTTCTGCCAGAGATAACCACGTCTGAGTGACTTGCTGCTGCCAGAGCGCCGGTTCTCCAGCGTTCGCAGCCGTCCTTCCCTCTCCGCTACCCAGCGGCAGCGAGTCATCCGGCCCCCCCTGGGCCGCGCGCCCGCCCGGGGTGAACGCAACGCTGGAAAGAGGGAGAGAAAGCTGGATGAAGGCCGGGCTGAATTGTCTGGCTGCGGGAGACGCCAGCAGGTAACGGCCTCTCCTTATTCCGGGTTTCAGAGCCTCGGACAGCCAGCCTGGCAGAACTGCAGCAGATGAAGCTCTTCCTGAAGCTGCTGAAGAAGCAGGAGAAGGAACTGCGGGAGCTGGAGCGCAAGGGAAGTAAACGGAGGGAGGATCTGCTGCAGAAATACTCCGTGCTCTTTCTGGAGCCCATCTGCTACGGAGGCAAGAAAAGGATGAAGCACACCAGGAAGACCCAGAAGAAGAGGTAAATGTGCAGGTCACCTGCCCGGGCTGACGCAGGGGCAGCCCCGCGGGCAGCACGGGCTCCCCTTCGTCGAAGGAACGCAGGGTGGCGCGGGCATCCACGTCTCCCTGGGCTCACGGAGTGTCGGACATTCCCGCTGGGGGGTGGGTAGGGGGGTCAGGATTGTTCCGGCATTGTACAGCTGCTGTGTCTGTTCCGCAGGAGTTCGGCCACGGGTGACCTCGGTGTGTGCGCAAATCCAGCAGGAATGGCAGACAGCCTCGACTGCCGAGTTTCGGAGCTGAGAGAGAGGCTGGAGACGGACCTCATCCAGCTGGGCGAGGAACACTACGATGGGATACGGAGGAAGAAAGAGCAGCACGCCACTGAGGTAAGGACCGTGCGTGTCAACAGAAAACGTGGCCGAGCCCTGCCTGGACAGCCTGGTGACCCCGCGCGAGCTTGGGACAACCTGGCTCCTGAGAATGTGACCCCCAGGGAGGAGCCATGGGCCAAGCATCCTTGTCTCAGCTGCAGCAAGGATGGAGCAGGCAGAGGGAGTAAAGCACCAGCGTTCTTGGTGCGGGCACGTGGCCCCGCAGCCGGGTAGGCCTGCGCGGGCGCTGCCAAGGCGAGGGCGGCAGCGGGATGCGGGCGCTACCGCTGTGTCTGAGCCGGGTCGGGATGCGGGCGCTGCGCAGTCTGAGCCGGGTCGGGATGCGGGCGCTGCGCTGTGTCTGAGCCGGGTCGGGATGCGGGCGCTGCGCTGTGTCTGAGCCGGGTCGGGATGCGGGTGCTGCGCAGTCTGAGCCGGGTTGGGATTCGGGTGCTGCGCAGTCTGAGCCGGGTTGGGGATGCGGGCGCTGCACACGTCTGAGCCGGGTCGGGATGCGGGCGCTGCGCTGTATCTGAGCCGGGTCAGGATGCGGGTGCTGCGCAGTCTGAGCCGGGTCGGGATGCGGGTGCTGCGCAGTCTGAGCCGGGTTGGGATGCGGGGCGCTGCGCAGTCTGAGCCGGGTCGGGATGCGGGCGCTGCGCTGTGTCCTGAGCCGGGTCAGGATGCGGGTGCTGCGCAGTCTGAGCCGGGTCGGGATGCGGGGCGCTGCGCTGTATCTGAGCCGGGGTCAGTTTGATCCCGTTGTCACTCCCCTCCCCCAGCAGGGTGCCAGGATGGCAGAGCTGGGCCCGGGAGCAGCAGACGGTGGAGCTGCGTCGGCTGAAGGAGTCCAGTGACAGGTGACGGGGACACGGAAGACAGTGTCTGCCTTCTCCGCCCTCCCCCAGCCCTCCTCTGCCCCCACACCACCTCGCCAAGACACCCCTTTTCCTTCTCCCCCTTCTCCCCCCCTTCTCTTCCCCCCTTCTCTCCCCCCCGCCCTTCTCTCCCCCCCCCCTTCTCTCCCCCCCCCCCTTCTCTCCCCCCCCCTTCTCTCCCCCCCCCCTTCTCTCCCTCCCCCCCCCCCTTCTCTCCACCCCCCCCCTTCTCTCCCCCCCCCCCTTCTCTCCCCCCCCCCCCTCATCCCCCCCCCCCCCCTTCCCCTCCACCCCCCCCCATCTCTCCCCCCCCCCCCCCCTTCAACTCCCCCCCCCCAACCTCTCTCCCCCCCCCCCTTCTCTCCCCCCCCACCCTTCTCTCCCCCCCCCCTTCTCTCCCCCCCCCCCTTCTCTCCCCCCCCCTTCTCTCCCCCCCCCCCTTCTCTCCCCCCCCCCTTCACACCCCCCCCCCCCTTCTCTCCCCCCCCCCCCCTCTCTCCCCCCCCCCCCATCACTCCCCACCCCCCCCTCTCCCCCCCCCCCTTCTCTCCCCCCCCCCTTCTCTCCCCCCCCCCAATCTCTCCCCCCCCCCCTTCTCACCCCCCCCCCTTCTCCCCCCCCATCACCCCCCCCCCCACTCCCCCACCCCCATCACCCACCCCCCCACTCCCCCCCCCTTCTCTCCCCCCCCATCTCTCCCCCCCCCTTCTCTCCCCCCCCCTACTCTCCCCCCCCCTTCTCCCCCCCCTTCACTCCCCCCCCCTTCTCCCTCCCCCCCCCCACTCACCCCCCCCCCTCTCTCCCCCCCCTTCTCTCCCCCCCCCATCTCTCCCCCCCCCACCTCTCCCCCCCCCTTCTCTCCCCCCCCCTTCTCTCCCCCCCCCCTTCTCTCCCCCCCCTTCTCTCCCCCCCCCCTTCTCACCCCCCCCCTTCTCTCCCCCCCCTTCTCTCCCCCCCCCTTCTCTCCCCCCCCCTTCTCTCCCCCCCCCTTCTCTCCCCCCCCCTTCTCTCCCCCCCCCCTTCTCTCCCCCCCCCTTCTCTCCCCCCCCCTTCTCTCCCCCCCCCTTCTCTCCCCCCCCCTTCTCTCCCCCCCCCTTCTCTCCCCCCCCCTTCTCTCCCCCCCCCTTCTCTCCCCCCCCTTCTCTCCCCCCCCTTCTCTCCCCCCCCTTCTCTCCCCCCCCTCTCTCCCCCCCCTTCTCTTCCCCCCCCCTTCTCTCCCCCCCCCCTCCTCTCCCCCCCCCTTCTCTCCCCCCCCCTTCTCTCCCCCCCCCCCTTCTCTCCCCCCCCTTCTCTTCCCCCCCTTCTCTCTCCCCCCCTTCTCTCCCCCCCCCCTTCTCTCCCCCCCCCTTCTCTCCCCCCCCTTCTCTCCCCCCCCTTCTCTCCCCCCCCCTCTCTCCCCCCCCTTCTCTTCCCCCCCCCTTCTCTCCCCCCCCCTCCTCTCCCCCCCCCTTCTCTCCCCCCCCCTTCTCTCCCCCCCCCCCTTCTCTCCCCCCCCTTCTCTTCCCCCCCTTCTCTCTCCCCCCTTCTCTCCCCCCCCCTTCTCTCCCCCCCCCTTCTCTCCCCCCCCTTCTCTCCCCCCCCTTCTCTCCCCCCCCCTTCTCTCCCCCCCCCTTCTCCCCCCCCCTTCTCTCCCCCCCCCCTTCTCTCCCCCCCCCCTTCTCTCCCCCCCCTTCTCTCCCCCCCCTTCTCTCCCCCCCTTCTCTCCCCCCCTTCTCCCCCCCCCTCTCTCCCCCCCTTCTCTCCCCCCCTTCTCCCCCCCCTCTCTCCCCCCCTTCTCTCCCCCCCTTCTCTCCCCCCCTTCTCTCCCCCCCTTCTCCCCCCCCTTCTCCCCCCCTTCTCCCCCCCTTCTCTCCCCCTTCTCTCCCCCCCTTCTCCCCCCCCCTCTCTCCCCCCCTTCTCTCCCCCCCTTCTCCCCCCCCTCTCTCCCCCCCTTCTCTCCCCCCCTTCTCTCCCCCCCTTCTCCCCCCCCTTCTCCCCCCCTTCTCTCCCCCTTCTCTCCCCCCTTCTCTCCCCACCTCCCCCCCTTCTCCCCCCCTTCTCCCCCCCTTCTCCCCCTTCTCCCCCCCCTCCCCCCTTCTCCCCCCCCCTTCTCCCCCCCCTCTCCCCCTCTCAGCGTGTCTCAACGTGTCTGAGTATGTCGCGGCGTGTCTGGGTGTGCCTGGGCGTGTCGCAGCGTGCCTGAGCGTGTCTGAGCGTGTCTGAGCGTGTCTCGGCGTGTCTGAGTGTGTCTGAGTGTGTCTCGGCGTGTCGCGGCGTGTCTCAGCGTGCCTGGGCGTGTTTCAATGTGCCTGGGCGTGTCTGAGTGTGTCTGAGTGTGCCTGGGCGTGTCTGAGTGTGTCGCAGCATGCCTGGGCATGTCTGAGTGTGTCTCAACGTGTCGCGGCATATCTCGGCATGTCTGAGTGTGTCTGAGTGTGTCGTGGCGTGTCACGGCGTGCCTGAGTGTGCCTGGGCGTGTCTCGGTGTGTCTGGGCGTGTCGCGGCGTGTCTCAGCGGGTCTCGGCGTGCCTGAGCGTGTCTGAGTGTGTCTTGGCGTGTCTGGGCGTGTTTGAGTGTGTCTCGGCGTGTCAGAGCGCTCCCACCCAGGGCTCCCAGCAGCCCCCCCCTCACACCCCCCACCCCCCCCCAGCACCATCAGAGACATCAAGAAGAAGCTGGAGGCCAAGCGCCTGGACCGCATCCAGGCCGCGCTGCGGAGCACCACCGACAAGGCTGCCCTCGAGCGGTACGCGCCCGGCCTTCCTGCGCCCCCCCCGTTAGAGGCACGGTCCCTGGAGGGGGGGAGCTCTTCCCTCCCCCCGGCACGTGCCCATCTCTGGCTCCTTCGTGACGCGCCGGCTTCTGGCCAAAGTGACAATGTGGCCCCCCCCCCCCCCCCCCCCCCCATCCGCTGAACCCTCAGAGCATCCTGCCTGCCCCAGACCCTTTGGGGGGGGCTCTCTCTCCCCCCACCCCCAACAGCAGCGCCCCAGCCTCGCCCGTGCCAGGGGCCGGCCGCCCTCTCAGCTGGGCGGGGCCCTTGGGGCTGCACCTTCCGGCCCGTGGTCACTCCGCTCCCCGTGTTCGAGGGCGCAGAGGAGGGCACGCTGCCGCCCTCCTCCGAGCTCGGCCAGGCCCTTTCGCCGCCTGTGAAGCTGGAAAAAAGGGAGCTGTGCATCCGGTTATTCGGCTTCCAGCTCCGTCCCCTTTGCACGGGGGTTTTTGTCCTTCCGCCCTCCCCGCCCGCTGTCGCTGTGGGAGGACAGAGCCGCGCTGCCGTGCCGCCTGGCCCCGTCCGGGTCAGAGCGTTGATCCGTTTCCTTCCCTTCCAGGCTGAAGAAGGAGATCAATAACTCCCACATCCAGGAGGTGGTGCAAACTATCAAACTGGTACGTTCCGGGGGGACGGCGGGCGCGTCGCCCAGCCAGGCTGCGCCTTCTCGCCGCGTTTGCGGCCCAGCGAGCTGCCGCTGCTCCGGGGAGGGAGCGCGCGGCCCGGGCAGCCAACGTGCTGCAGCCCCGCAGGCCCTACGGGCGGAGCGAGCGCTGCCGTGGGGCAGCGGCACAGACCACCCCGGGACAGCGGCACAGACCACCCCAGGCCGCCGTGCGTGGCTGACCCGGGGCCGGTTGCGAATCACGGCTCGGGACGGCACCACCCGACCGCTACCAACCCGCCCGGTGCTGCGGAACGGGGAGACCCTAAGGATGCCATCATCACCCTCCCGGGGGGACACCGTGCTCTAGCACCCTGCCCTAGCTGTTCCAAGCTTGGGGCAGCTGAAGCGTTTGTTTATAAAGGAAATCAAGTGGGTTTTAAACTCCTTTCTGCAGGTGACTGAGAAGACAGCCCGCTATCAGCAGAAACTGGAAGAGAAGCAGGCCGACAGTCTGCGGGCAATCATGGAGAAGGAAAGTCAGGTAAAGGCTCGGGGGCGATGCTGTTCCTCAGCACAGTAAATCAGACACGACAGGGGATCGGCCTTGGCACATCCTTTAACGAGCGCTCCCCTCACCCCCCCCACACACACGTCTCGGTGCACAAAGAAAACGACTGACCGAGCAGGTGGTTCCGCGGGAGCCTGCGCCGCTGTAGGTCAGAGGGGCCGCGCTCCCGCTCGTCCGGCCCTAAACCTAAAGGGCGACAGGAACGCAGCTCCAGCGGAGAGGAGGCTCAGCCCTGAGCGCCTCAGCCTCTCGCAAGGCACGCTCGCGTTGTCAGAGCCTGACGCGCCGGGAACACGCAGTCTCACCTCAAACTGGTGCAAATCAAAAGCGGAACCCAGCAACGCTCCCGCTGCCGTCTTCAGGGAAGGCACAGACTGCCCGGGGGTGGGCACAAATTCAAAGCAGGGTTGAGACCAACATCACAAGCGCCACACCTTGTTATATCGGTCTCTCCCAGAGGAGGTGGCCTCACCCTCAGAGGAGGTGGCCTCAGCCCCAGAGGAGGTGGCCTCACCCTCAGAGGAGGTGCCCTCACCCCCAGAGGAGGTGCCCTCACCCCCAGAGGAGGTGCCCTCACCCCCCAGCCCGACGCCCGCCTACCTGCAGCGTGCGGGGAATGACGCGAGGTGTCTGTTTGCAGCTCCAGAAGGAGGCACTGGCCGAGTACGAGGAGAGGCTGCGACGTCTGAGTGTGGAGGTGCAGGAGATGGTGAGGAGCTACGCAAAAGCTGGCTTTCCTGGTGAGCCGGAGACGCCGAAGGAAGCAGTTCAGAGGGTTCCTGAGGGACAACAAGGCTCTAGGGAGCAACTGGAAGACGAGATCCCAGTGGCGGGGGTGTCGAGCCTTACAATAGCTGTGCCTGAGCCCCCGGGAGCTGCAACAGAGGTCGAGGTGGAAGAAAGCATATTCTGAGATGCTTCCCTCACTGTTCCAGTTCAGGGAGGTGTGTAGGGAAGTTAAGGACCAGCTTGGCAAACTCCTCGGCAAACTGTCCCTTTCCACTCGGGGGAGCTCCGGAATCCTTCAGGACTGTACTCCTCTGTTATCCTAGCTCTGGAAGCAGCCTGGAGAGATCGCCCTCCAGAGGGTGCTTCGCTCTCACCTGCCACAGCCTCAGCACTCAGCGCTGGAGCAGCACAAAAGGGCCTGTGGCTGAGGCCACGCTACTCGTGGGCATCCACGGCAGCACCTGCGGTAACAACTGAGCCTGGAGGCACAGTACACCCCCCCCCATTCGCCACCTCCACTCTTCATCCCTTCATCCCGAGTCTCGCAGCTCGATCCCTTGAAACGAAACGAAACTGAGACTCTCCAGCCGCCCACCTAACGTGCTCCTGCCAGCTGAGCACCCAGAATAAACCCTCCTGACGGACGTGTAAGCGTGGGGGGCAGGTGCTCCGCAAGAGCCGTTGTCCCCTAAAGCACCGCTCCCTCGGGCAACACGACCTGCTAACACAGACACGGCCTCTGCTCAGAGGAGCGAAGGGCGGCTGGATAGACCCTCACACCACGTTTTGTCAGCAACACTGCCATTTGGGCTGTTTAACTGGGGTGTCCCCCCCCCGTCTGATGGGGCAGGTTTCAGTACATTGGTCTCCACACGACACCACCCAGCATTTCCTTCCGTGGAAACGTCCACGAGCAGCACTCTAGCTTCCCTGCTTGCTTCCTTCTCTCTGACCTCCCTTTACTCCCAGGGCTTGATTCTCATTCCTAGTTGTACCTCTGGTGCTCACAGGCATCCAGGCAAGGTCTCGGAGCTGGATCCGTATCTCCTGAACGCCCTGCCAGCCTCGGGCGGGCTCCCTGGGCCATGACCCAGTGAGGAGTCCGAGAGCCTCATCGTCTGTCCCAGCCCCCACACCCACTTGCGGAGTTCTCACCTGCAGCAGTTTGACACTTGGAGAGCTTCACGGAAACGTCTTCTCCCGGCGCTGAATTAGTTCCACATTATGGGCTCAGGGTAACAAGTTAACAGAATTCCTGAATGCTTGGAAAATCATTTTGTTGCTCGGATAAAGAGCCACCCAGTTCTGCTGCCCACAAGGTTCCCTTTCACAGAAAGCTGAGTGTGGCTCCTAAGAAAACACGTGGCATTACCCATTCAGGTAGCAGAAAGCAGTTCTCTGGAGCTGCTTCTAGATGCTGCCACCCCAGTCAACGACAACAGAGGGCTCAGCAGCGATCCGCGGGATCTGTTCCTTGCTGCGGGGAAAACCGAACTCCCCAAAGCTCCGTGGTCCTTAAGACCCTGGGGGTGGACTGCACACTGCTCCTGCTGCAGGAGTACCACACGCCTTCCCTCCAAAGCTTCAGTCCCCTTTGCTTCACGCAGTGTGTGCGCCTCTAACTCACAGCCCTTCCCCCGTGGGTGACAGAACAGGGGAGGCTCCTTCTGCGGCCTAACGCTGAGCCCAAACTGCCCAGCCCCACGACTGCAGGGCCCAGGGTCCTCAGCCTCCTTCAGCCCTAACAGACTCGCTGCTGCCTGTCATCACAGAGCCGCCCGGCAGAACGCCTCGAGGGCCACGTTCCCACTATCGTGCTCTTGTCTTGCAATGGAGAAGGGGTAGGTTCATGGAATCACAGACTGGTTTGGGTGGGGAGGGACCTCAAAGCCCCCCCAGCCCCACTCCCTGCCACAGGCAGGGACACCTTCCACTAGAGCAGGTTGCTGCAAGCCCCATCCAGCCTGGCCCTGAGGTTCCTCTCAGCCATCCTTCCACTTCGAGCACGGCAGTTCCGTGAGCACGGCAGTTCCGTGAGCGCGGGACGTGCAGCGATGCCCCCCGCCTGCACACATACTTCTCTCACCTTTTACGACCTCATGCACTGAAGAGCTTTGACACAGCGAGTTCTCGCTCACCCAGCGGGAAGGACCTGGAACCGTAGGGGCCGGCTGCTCCCAGCACCGTTCAAGACAGACTTGGCTCACGGATCCTAAAAAAGCAGGAGAAGGCAGTAATTCAGTACAGATCAGCCACATCTGCCCTTCCTCTCATCGCACCCCAAGTAACGACAGCCCAAGAACCAGAGCTGCTTGCACCAGGCCACAGGGACCCTGTGAAATCAGGCACTTGGGGTCACCAGAGGTCACAAGTGGAGAAGGGGAGGACCTGAAACCTCCCCCCCCCCCCCCCCCCCAAAAGAGTCAGCCCTCTCCAGTCCCAGATCTGCCAAGACCGAGGCTTAATTAAAAGGGGTGGGAGAGGAAACACTTAGGGGTATAAAATGAAATGGGAACTGCAACTATTCTATTGCAAACACTTACCTGGAGATAAGACACCACAGGCCAAACCTTCCCGATTGTTCAAGGAAGCAGCAAACAACACACCCCTCAACACTGAAGAGAACTGGGGGGGACCCCCAACCCTCAACCTGCAGCTGAGCAGATCTGCGACTCCTGCGAGTCTCGGCGGCAGCAGCCTGGAGCACGCGGTGCTGACGAAACCCTCCATCGGTTTGTTTGGCCCTTCCAGCCCCCTTTTACCGCCCTTCGGGAGCCGCGGAGGGTCAAACCCAGCCGTAGAGGAGAAAGGGGCAAGTCTGGGGTCTGAAAAAGGAGCTTCTGCCATCCTCCCGTTAGTCAAGCCTTTGCCCTTAACTTGAGACAATACCGAAGCGATCTGTTCCTGACCAGAGCAACTCTCCCCAAAACTGAAGTGCCACGCTGCAGCGTCATCCGGTAACGTCCCCACTCACCCCTCGAGTTGTTCTTCAGGTTTCTCTTTTCTGGAAAAGAGCTCAGTCACGGCAAACCTGCGGCGTGGGGTGGGTGTTACCAAGAACAGTCACACCTGGGAACCGCGTCGGCCAACACGCTGGGGAGCGCTGCTACGGAACGCGCTCCAACACAGCTCACGCAGGTATGAGACGAGACGTTCCACGCCTGGTCTGACTTCGGGAAGAGCCCAAACCTCCCCACGGCGTTAACAGAGTACTGGAACTGTGTTGTACATTCCCGACTTATTTATTTTCTAAAAAAATAAAACATTGCATTTGTTAAAAAAGCGGGTCACCTTTGATTGCAGCGTCCCAGGCGTTGCCCGATGCACGTGCTGCTACAGGAGACCCCAAGCGCCCAGAGTTTTCTGCCGTCTGCGCTGGCAGGGCTCAAGGGCAGCTCCCCCGGTAATTAAACAGGCAGTTGGGTTATTCTGTTGAGCAGAACATCCTTCCCTCGCAGGGTTCGCTCCGCTCCTTACTCTACTCAACAGCTGAACGCGGCAAAGCAAATTACAGTCCAGATGCTGCTCCCGATCCCCTACTGCTCCCGGCAACCCTGCGCCGCCGCCTCCCCCCAAGCACAGGCCACAAGTGTCTCGGCAGGAGGCAACACTATTCTGGGAAGTTCAGCCCAGCAAAGGGGCTGCCCAGAGTCGGCAAGGTCCTGGCAGGCCAGGACAGCCACACGATCCTGGCAGTGGGGGCTGCTTCCCACCCCTCTCATGGTTTGACCTCGGCTGGCGATGAAGTACCAGCTCACCTCCCCCTGCTCCAGCGGAGGAGAATCGGAGGAAGAGACAAGCAAGCTCTATTTAACAACTGAATATAAATATTACAGTGATACTAATAATATTAACAATACTGCTAATAATTAAAATAAACCAAATAATACCATTGCTCACCGACTGACACAGCCAGGTCCTGAGTAGCGAGAGCTGGACCCCGAGGGCGATCGCAGCGGAGTCCCAGTGACCCCACGAGCAAAAGCACAACCGAGAAAGCCAACCAACCCCCCAGCTCACTAACGAGCTCACAAGCTAGCAAACAAGCTCGCAAGCTAACGAGCTGTGGCACCCCCAGCTGGCTCCCGGTGATGCACTGAGCATGCCAGTCTGTGGAATGAAATCCCCTTCGGTCAGTTTGGGTTAGCGCGGTCCGAGCTGCGTCCTGTGTTTATCCCATCCTTGTCTGGAGGGAACCCAGACACTTGGCTCAGACTGAAAGGTGGGTGGGAGCCCCCCTCTCATTGCTGAAGCACCAGGGGTCCCTCTTCCCCCTCGAACCCTTGCAGAGAATGAACCGGCATCGCAGCCGTGCAAAGCCAGGGCAGAACAGCAGGGCCCGAGCGAGCAGAAGTGGCCACCCTCAAAAAGCACACGTTTTGGGGATGGGGACAGCCCCAGTCCAAGGGGGAGGACACGCTGTCGTCCTCCATACAGCACACAACAGGACAAATTAACCCGGCACACACATGCTCAATCTCCATTCTCAGGCAGCTCTCCACCTCCAGCACGGGCTGTGGCCATGTACTGAGGGTCCCCACCCCTGGCCTCCTCCCCCCCAGCCTGCACCAACCTCCCCAGCGCTGCCTGTCACAGCGCCAACTGCTTTGTTTTCCTGGAGCCCTCGCATTACTGCACCGTGCCAACTCCCTGCAGCCAGAGCTCTCACCGCCCGTGAGCATCCCAAGGCCGGTATGGCCGACTGAACCCTGGACTCTCACCTGAGCTCTTTCCGCCGTCCCCGCCAAGCCGAGCATCAGCTCTGACAGCCCTGGAACAGCACCAACTGGTCGGCCACAGCAAGGGCTGAAACGACCCCGGGGTAAAAGGCTCTTCGGGAGGCTTTGTTAAAGGTGTGGACACTTCAAAACCAGCCGTAGCTCAGCTATACCGTGACACAGGTGCACGAAAACAGCAGTTTGGGCTCCCGTTACTCAATATCCTCTGATGTTTGAAGCCTGCGGAATAAAACACCGTGATGAGTCGCACCCTTACACCACACCAGCTGCTGCCCTGCAACCCTTCTGTTCCTAAACAAAGCACGGGCACAGCTTTGTCTGGTGACTTACGCAGAATTCCATGAAAAGCAGCTGGAATTTTTCCACAGATCACACCCCAGCGCTAAACCCCAGAAACTTCTGGATGTACTTCTCATTGCACAGGGAAGAATCACTGACTGTGAGCAAGGCCACATCCCGGCGGGCCCCTGCTCCTTCCCCCGGCGGAGCCCAGACCCCATCGGGCCCCCGCGCCTTCCCCCGGCGGAGCCCAGACCCCATCGGGCCCCCGCGCCTTCCCCCGGCGGAGCCCAGACCCCATCAGGCCCCACGCCTTCCCCCAGTGGAGCGCAGCCTCGGAGGCCAGGCGTGCCCAGGCTCCTCCCGACAGAACACCGGCTCTACACGAAACAGGATGGAATTTCTAGAAGCTGAGGAGCGGGCAAAAGTAAGATAAAGGCACTAAACCAGGCATTACTGCCACGGTTTCACACACCGCATGGTGAATTCCGACTGTCCCTCCAGCAGCTCAACCGCTCAGCGAGGCCCATCGGTGGTTGGTTACTTACGTGCTCCGGGGAAATGCCACCTTCTGGTTTTCCAGCACTGTTCCTGCCCACGGAATTCAGACATGCTGGAAGATTCCTCCATGTGGCTGTGCAGCCCGGTCGTGGTTTTGCTTACCAGGGAGTACTGCTGACCGCAGGGTGCTGTGGTAGCCGGATCAGAGCGGGCTAACGAGGCTGTTACGTACAGGAATCAAATTCAGTGGTAATTAAGACGACGACAGTGCCTGGTCAGACACTGAACAGCAGCAGGTTTAGACACAATCTTAGATTCTTCCCACATTTTCATCTTTTATGTGGCATATTCTGAATCTCACTCTCTAACACTAAATTCTCTTGCCCCAAATACTGAATGTCCGGAGCCCAAACCTTGTACTATATTCCTAAGAAATTAAATCATGGGGATCCCTAAGCAAAGGAGGACTCCAACCACAACCAGGGGTGCAAACACAAGACACCGTACCTGAGGGATGGGCATGGGGACTCAAACAAGAGCTTGGCTAACGAAAGACGCAGCAGTCGGTCTCCTCTCTCGGCCAACACCTTGGCCGGCAGCTCCCCCGAGGAGAACTCGGCACTCATGTTTAGGAAAACAGAGACAAAGCCTAGGAGACACGGCGCACGCTTTCGGGTGAGAAGCCCAGCGCAGGGGAAAGCTTCCCCTTGCTGTCACTTCACTGTCCCGTGGGGACCGTGGTGAAGTCAGTTCTAACCCGGCTCGCGCAGGCTCAGTCGGAACCGGCCGGAACGTCGGGGCGAGCGCAGGTCTCCTCGGCAGGCGGTTGCGCAAGCAGCTTTGTGATCATCACGCCCTTCACGTTTTCAGAGCGCTTTACAGGCACGAGGAGAAGCCTGAAGGTCGCTGCTAAAGCGCAGCGGTTTGCTGCGGTGAGCAGATGCAGGTCCCTACGAACGCGACACGGCCAGCCGAACACCGAGGAGCAACTGGCCAGGACGCACACACAGCTGGTTGCTTTAGCTTTACTTCTGTCATCATTCCCAGGGCAGACAGGGACCTCGAAGCCTTTGATGTCTCCCTGCAGCTCCAAGCAAACATCTGGCCATCCTCTCCTCCCCTGCAAGCACCAGTAACTCATTTCCTTCGCACCCACACACCCAGGCTGCCCCACTTGTCCACTGAGGAATGGGCAGCGTGGACAGGCAGCTCTGCTCCCTTTCCTGCAGTCACAGGAAGCTTTGCCTTCAGATATTTAGCAGCCACCCTGCGCACCACAAGCTGCTCGAGATATTCCTACAAACCGTTTCCAGTCGAGAGCCACAGTCCAGGCTCAGTTTGTACTGAACAATCCAAAGCTATCTACAGACAGGGTGCTGACACAGGCCGTGCTGCGCAGCAGCGACTGCATTTAGAGACACTCCCCTGCCCCACACGGCCAAGATTCCCTACCTGCTACCCCAGCGCTAGACCTAGGGCACAGCCAAATGCTTTCCGCAGGCTACAGCGTATGGTTCTTCTCACCAGACCGAACAATTTAAATTCAGGAGCCCCATTTGAGGCAGGGTCTCCTGTAATCGCCGTCTGAAGGAGAGGGGCCTCCAGAGCCCTTTGTCCTGTTCTGAAATAAACGGGGTAAGAACCCGCTGCGTTCGCTAGCGCGGAGCCCTGCCGGAGGAGGACGGGCACCGTGCGGTACCCGCAAGCGCAATTGGGAGATGACAGCAGTCACAGACTCCCCGTTTGATTCAGCAGATTGCTCGTGTAAACTCAGGCTGCCGTCTTCAAAGGCCACGGTGTGCTGACTGCCAGGGCTGTGCCAGCACGGAGGAGACTCGGTACTAGCAAGGATGACAGGAAGGGAAAATGAAAGGGAACGACTCAGGTGAAACATGACACAAAACAGCAGAAAACCCCGAGACGTAAGCGTAACCTCGTTGAAAGCACACGCGAAAAGATACACAGAGAAAACATCTCAGAGCAAGATTACCCACTGAGCAGGCTGTGAGCTCTTCAGAGAAGAGGCTACGTTTTGTTATATCCTTAGATACCACTGAGCAGACAAGGAATCTCGCTCCTGAATACAACTGCAAGGCAAATTACAAACCTGCTCTGCTTATCAGAGTTCTCCCGCCTGGTTGTCAGGGAAGGAGGTGTTGGCCCCAGAGACAGAGTTTCCATCTTCTACCTAATCTAAGTCTGTTTTAGGATTTATACTGGATGCCACACTCATCTAATAATGGAGCAGTTAATTGCTGATATGTCACGCACGAACTGTAAAGAGAGAAACACAAGAATCAGACGTGTAATTCCACACTGGACAGGAAGGCTGATACGTGCTGTGTTCTACCAACATGGGAATGAGGTTTTAAAATCGTATACTTGACTGCAGTCTTTCAGGGGCCTCCCCTCGCTGTGTTTAGTCAGACCTGGGCCAAAGTATAAAACCGTGCTAAGCCTTCAAATCGGTCGTCCCTGTCCCCCAGAAACATCTGTTTCAGGATCCAGGCTTCTGCTACAGTCTCCTCTTGGTCTGCTTTACCTATTCTATGGGGCTTTTAAACGAGTAGACCAGGCCTAAGGTTGACACTTCCCTTACATCTCTCAACTACAGACATATTAAAGCATCTCAGCACCGCAACAGGCTTATGAATAAATCAAGATCTACTTTAATTTAAAACACAAGTGCAAAGGATTCACAACTACAGACCAGCAGGATCGTTGGTTTCAAATTAGAAATCTTTTTAAAGCCCTGCTCTTTTGCATTATAAAAGCATTATATCTGGAATACAGAAACATTTTACATCAAAATTTTTCCAGTGCAGCCAAGGAGGAGCTAAATGAATTCATTTCAACCAGCTTCATCAGCCCCAAACTTAGACATCCAGTGTAGGCAAACCACCTGCGACCCCTCGACCAGCCGCAGGCAGCGGTACCGAGAGGCAGCGGTCTCATCCCGCAGCGGGTGTCTGCGGTACCGGAGACAGATCACCCTCTGGAGGTTGTGCCTCTCACCTCGCCTACAGAGCCAACCTCTACGCTTCGCAGACCAGGTGCCTGCCATTTCCATGGCTGGCATCAGTGCAGGTGAATTCCATCCCAAATTACTTCAAGTAATCAACTGTGGCTTCAATTCTGAAGCAGGATCTGTAACTGGAGCAAGAGCAGAGGACAGAGATTGCTAACATCTTCTGAAGAAAATGCAATTCCGAGGCGAGGTACTGAGGCAGCAGGACTGTCCAAAGAATAGTTTAAATGCCAATACATTTGTATCTGGGGTTTCAAACAGGATCCCAGTTCCACATGTAAGATTATACTCTTGAGACCTCACAACCACACACACCACCACTGTACAACGTTACGTCCTGTCCTAGAGTCCGACGACCTCGACTATCTCACTGATGGGAAAGTGTATCATACAAAATACCTAAATCTATTTTAAAATAACTGAAGGAGCCACTTAGACAACCAGTAACCTCCCAAACGTATCAGCAAAGGGGTGGTGGGGAAGGGCACACCAATTGCAAAACAGAGGTTCCTCGTTTCCCCACGTTCTGCGGTAGCAAGAGGGAGAGAGAGGGGCTCAACAAACCGCCTCACACGAACACAGAAACCTCTCCTGGGATATGCAGGACAGCTGAAACCTTTTCATTCCGTCTCCCAGAGCATCCCCAAAGGGCTACCCAACAACTGTCGCAGGGCAGGACTCGCCAGCCTCTCCTAGGAGAAAGGACTTGGAAAGGAAGGCGCCTGGAACCCCAGCGCAGACTCTCCTTTCCAGCCAGCACTGGAGGTGTTGCACATCGGGCGCCTGCAACCACAGCAGCTTTCACAGCGTCTGCTTTGAGGCCTGTATCCAGGGGTTTCCCCTTCCAAAAGTTTCAGATCGTGAAATGGATTCAAGATTGACCACTAAACCATACATATTCCTCAGCAAGAGAGAAGCACGTTGCTGCAAGAGAGCCGTTTAGAAACAAATATACACATATCACATCCGCTCCCTGGGAAAACGTACAGTTTTCTAGGCCCACACTTAGCCGAAGGAAGTAAAATCATCTGTGAAAAAGTCTCAGAGGAAAAAAACTGTCAAGTCTTTGTGCATTGTTTGAGAGTTTAAAGGGGTCTGTGCCCCAAAACATACGTTTGAGTCAGCTCAAGACTCCAGTGTACAACTAAGGAAACAGAGATCACATTTCTAATCGGAAAATACCGTTCCAGTTCCGCAGTCAGCAGCCAAGGTTTGCAGGAACTTGCGGACACGGAGACGCAACTTCAGACTCCGCTTTAAAACGCCGTTCTTCGGAAGAAGCGATCCACAAGTCACGAAAGACCCGCTTTATTCTTGAGACACACCTGGTCTTACTCGGGTCTCGTACGTATTGATTGTCTTCAGCAAGAGAGAAGCCAGAGGAGGCCGAGGACGCAGCGACAGTTTTCACATTCCTCCTCTGAAGAGATCACTGACAAGGTCCAAGCACCATTCAAAGGACCCGATTGCCTGGTCCCTCAATTAATAATTTTTTATATAAATACTATTTTTTCCTAGCATTTCCCCTTAGGTAAAGTCAGCAGGTAGAGGTGCGCTTTCTGTATTGCTGGATAAGGGGGACCAGGCACTCTGGAAGTCCCGTCTGGAGCAAAAAGGGGTGATCCAGAAGTTCTTGTGCCGTTGCTCTTTCTAGCGGATCCCGTGTCAGCATCCTTTCCAAGAAGTCTCTCAGAACTGGGGAGGTCTGTGAAAAAGCAGAGTCAACCAAGTCAACCCCGTAAAGGAATCGGGCAACAGTTGACGCGACGACAGGTTGCTGAGGGAGGTTTGGTTAAGAAGGATCCTGCAACCCTGCTCTGGCACGGAAATAACATGAGACAGCATGCTTTGTACGCTACAGTAATAACTTGGTCACCAGCAAGCACAACCTTCACCCAGGCTGTCTTCTTCAGGCAAATCAGGGCCAGACTGCCTGCCATGTCCTTCCATCTGTTAACTTGGTTTCCCATTTTGTTATTTAATCTTTTCTGCATTTCAGCTCAAAAATTCAACAGAATTCCTGCTACCCGAGGCACATCACTTTGGTGGGAAGTGACTCAATTCATTCTTTTACCGGCCACAGATTGTGGAAAAAGTAGTTACATAGGATTCCCAGATAGGTTTTGAGAGTCGGGAAACCTGATGCTGCAGGAAGAAGAGGAAAAAACCACAGCACCGTACACAGAAAAGCTCAGTGACCTCAGCAGCTTCGTCCTCTGAAAGGTGTGTAAAAGCCTGTTGGGTAGCCAGGCCCAAGAACCCAAAAAAGGCACCGCACACCTCTTGCTGCTGGTAATCCTCTGCATCATTAAAGCTGAATAAGAAATTAACTTGGTAGATATTTATTTATTTTAATGCCGCTAATTACATCCATTGTGGACTGGGGGCACTTTCCCAGCACTGGTTAACCTAGATCATGAAATACCGTTCACACTGAGCTGCTGCTTATTTCACGAGCACTCTCAACGGCTTCTCTGCGACTGCTAGAGGGAGAAGGCACAACAGAGCCAGGCAGCAAGCCAGGATCTGGCCTTTTTAACCAGACTTACTGACAGAGCGATGCTTTAGAAAGGCAGCCGAGGTTACCCCAGGCAGCATTGTTTCACCTGTTGCACCCAGTGAGCCATCAATGGCCATCAGACCCGAGTGCTGGATCCCCAGCCGGTGCCGAGCTCCACTCAGCCCGGAGACAGGGGCGGACGGCCACCGGCCTGGCAATCCAGAGGTCTGCTGGGAGCCAGTCTGCTTCCCAGGACAAGGTGGAGCAAAGCGAGACTCTGAACAGCTCTGGCTTTCCCAGTCCATGGTAGGGTCGTGACACCAAGCAAGGTGTGCGGTCCAGTCCAGAACTGGCTTCGCTCCGCCTACGGAGTGGTCACGTTCTCTGGGCCCGGAACACGACCTTGAAATTTTAGCGAGCATTGTAAAGGCAGAGAGGAAAGAGCAGCTGTTGCTGTTGGAGTGTACGCTGTTAGTTCAGCAGTCTACCCTGTTAAATAATTCAGTTTCAGCAGCTGCAGATACTCTGATTAATTGGAAAGGCCCGATAGCTCAGAATGCTGCAGGAGCTATTTGATCTCAGAGGCTTGGGCTGAAATGAAAGGAGGACTGCTCTAAGTGGTGACAAAAGGGTAATCACTGTATTTCTTATGTCACTGCTACTTTTTTATAAGAAACCATGAAGCTGTGTTGATCTTCAAAGCAGCTGCTGTGTCTCCACAAGCTACTGTCTGTGTGGAGCTCTCCCGCTCCGACCGTAAGGCAAGTCTTGCCAGTTCTGGAAGCCACGGAGTTGGAAACTCTCAAGAGCAAGGATCCTCCTACTTGCTTCCCTGGAAGATGAGCTACTCTATCGACATCAGCAAGCTATTAACACCCGAAGCAGCTTTGTGTTACCTGGTTTGTGCCCAAGTGACCTTGCATTACGAGGGCTGTTTCCCAAACAGCCGCTAGCTGTCAGCAGTGCCTTGCATCCACTGCGGCACCAGGGCCAAGGCGGCTCCCCAAGAAGCACGTCCTGGCAAGACTCCTTTCACAGCCAGCTTTACCGGCCGATACGGATGTTTCCCCGCGACAAACATCAGCGCTTTGCCCAGTGTGCTCACCCTGTGGAAGTTCTTCAGTTTGGGAGGAGGACTGTCACGGAGTCTCTTCATTGCCTGGACTGGAGAATCACTAAAATAGGGGGGTTCTCCATCCACCATCTCTATCACCATGATCCCCAGCGACCAGATATCCACCTGCGGGAGCCAACATCACATCACTACACACAGTTCAGAGCAGCAGGTCCTTGCTTTGTCGCTTTCAAAGACTACAACACCCACCCGTGACAGAAGTTACGGAGAGTAAGACATCAACGCACTAGATGCTACCGGGCTCCTTACCACGGGCTAACAACGCCAGCTTTCCACCTAGGACTGAGCCACACCAGTGTTGCAACACGTAAAGGTCTGCAAGTAACTGCTTGTGCTATGCCTGGTTGGTTGGTAAACAAAACTCATCAGTCTGCAGCCACCTGCCCATCGTTTCAGAGCTCCCATCTGCACCCTCCCTTCCCCTCCTCCCCTCCCCTCCCAGCATTGATTGATATCGTGTCACAGGCTGCTCCTTGCTAACATCTGGCCACACTACAGCAGGGACAAGCCTGTGCCAAGCTTCAGGTGTAAGAACAGAGTAAGCTTACACCTTGTTCCCAGAAGCAGAACAACCTGTTTTTCTGCTCTTTTAGGAAATATTGATACCATCACAATCCAACCTGCAGTCATAGTTGCATCTGTACTTTAAACAGACTCGAGAGACTCTTCCTAGAAAAGCCAATAGTTATTTTCCTAGGACACTTCAGAGCATTATTTCCTCCCTCTTCCGGTCTGAGGGACGCGGTCCCTTACCTCAGTAGTGTATGGTATCCTTGCAATAACTTCCGGAGCCATCCAGTAGGGAGTACCTACTAGGGACTTTCTTTTAGGTACGTCTTTACTGATCTGAGCACAGAAGCCAAAATCTGAGAGTTTGACCTGTACAAATTGAAAAGCAACCAACCTTTAACACAGATTTTGAAAAATAGGGAGAGAAACAGCACCAGAGAAAGGGCGTTAAGAGGATGAGGTACAAACGAGAGGCTGCGAGCAGAACAGAAGTAAGGAGACAGGCGAGAGCCGCAGAAGACGGGGAACAATTCGTCTGAGGAAACACACCCTTCCATCCAGCGTCAGCAGAATGGAGTCGCTCTTGATGTCGCGGTGGATGACGCCCTGAGAGTGAAGATAGGACAGCGCCTGCAGCACCGACTCACACACCGTTGCAATCTGCTCCTCGTTTAGCCTGGAATTAGAGAGACAGGAGTGACACTGCCTTGTGCCGGGCAGCAGACTCCGCTCATCCACCCACGGGAACTCCTTGAGGGCGCAGCGCAGGTGCAGCTCCATATTTTGGTCCCCATGGCCGTTACTGTCTCACTCTCACTGTTCTCCTACAACTGTCTCTTACTGCTGAAAACATTTTTGCCTTGATGGTTAGCAATTTTATGCTTTCATAAGTGTAATACAGAGAAAGGGCGTTTTAAATCTCATGTCTGACTACGTTCTGCAAGGTGCTGTTTCAAGCGATTCTGGTAGGCAAGACTGCTTCTTTGTGCCAAGGTGCCACAGTAACCGCTGAGACAGCTTCTCATGCACATACAGGAAAGCCGTTCACAAGACACATTGTGCACCTTGATCCAAAAGGCGTCTAAACGCGGAACTGATGGAGAACACAGGGATCCTTTAAGGGTTTCATGCAGCCAGACACTTGGATGCTCCAGTACCCAACTAAAGGCAGCACAGGTTACAAGCAGGAGGGCACTGCTGAATCTTCCCGCTCCGTCCGTTAGCGCACCGAGCGTGAGCACTGACAACTTCACCTTCCGAGTGTCCTCCTGTTCGGAACACAAACACAAGAACCTCCCCGATGAAGTGAAAACGGTAGGAATGAAAATTCTCTCCTCTAACCGGGGACAGTGGCAGTGTCCTCTGCACATCTGTACTGAGCAATGCGAAAAGTATTTCAAAGAGTAGCTGAAGTACCCGATTTGAGTACTTTTGATTCTCAGCCTGTCTCCAGCAGTCGTGTCAAACAACTGTTGAGGGCATAGAAACGATACCTCCTCAAATCCAGGTCTGCAAGTAAGACTGAGGAGGAGAGAGCCTGGAAGGCAGAACTCCACAGAGGGCACCAGGACCTTCTAAACAAACGAGCAATTTCTACACATCCACGAAGAACACTGCACCATCAGCTGAGCAATTGCTGCTTCCGCTGCCTGGTATCCCATGCCCTCCTCTACCAAACCGACCATCTGACCAGGACACTGCGTGCCTGTGGCTGCCCTGTGCCACACCGATGGCAGAAATCCATCTGAAAGATAGCAGGGGGCTGCTTTTGCCGTTGTGATTTAACCGCTAACACGAGAGGGATTTCTCCAATACGGAGCCAAACCTCTTTGGAAACAGTGCTGTTCATTTCTTAGTGCACGAGCTGCAAGAAAAGCCGATATGCTTCTGAGCTCTGTGGTTCTAGAAGGTAACAAGAGGCGCACTTTCAGCTCGTCACATATGGATTTCGGTTTCAGTCAAGCGACTGCATAGCATAAAAGATTACTAGGGGATTAGCTCACTCCTGCAGATGCAAATCAGTTATCGTCTTCAGCAAGTGTTTAATGTGTGGAATGAGGGTATTTTCCTCCCTGTGAAAAACTGATAAAGGCTCGCAGCTTACTTTTGACAAATGCTGTGGTTGTAACAGATCCTGTTTCCCCTGCATCGAAATTCATTAAAAGAATTCATTAGAAGGTTCAAAGGAAGGCTTCGTAAAATAGCTCAGATCTAGGCTGAGGTCCCACGCCGGAATTCAGTCTCACTGGTGGATGTAAACTACACAGATCCTTCATAAACACCTACAGATTATTTTTATCTGCGGTTCCACTGGTTCCAATACCAATGGCTAAGAGCTACAAGAGTTTCATTGGCCCTGCAATGCCATAACCCTGCACCTTTTGGGACTAAATGTTCTTCTTTCCATCCAGGAGCAGGTACGTGACTGACAAACCTTGGTTCTCCCACCCTGAGAGGTGCCTCTGACCTCAGTGCTGGGGGGGCCTGGCCACCTAAGTGTCCCAAGATGCTCCTTACAGGTGGGGCTGTAGGGACTACGAAGGCCAATGTCCTCTTCTTGTGCCTCCCACACATACCACAGAGATTCCAAAACAGAGAACCCCAGCAGAGCGAGACACATGCCTGAAATCCACCACAGGATCAGTAAAGGCCAGTCAAGGCACGTAAGTGAATTAAAGGCACACTATGATTAAAAAAAGTAAATGCAATTAGTGTTAGCAATACGACCTAATTGTAATCCAATTAAGGTTCTGAATCTTCAAAAAAGGGAAGCTCATCCTACAGGCTTTCTTGGTCAGTCTTTTCATTGGCATTCCCTGCACCAGTTCCCAGCCTCGCAGGACTGCTGGGAAGCAGGAGGAGGGTGCTCCAGGGTCATGGGTAGGACACGCTCATCACTGCATCACCAGAACCCCTTGTGAGGGGGATTCTAGAGGCCATTGGAGAACAACTCCTTTGCCCTACAGGAACGCTTTGGGCATTAATGCATATTGAAGTGGTGTGGACAAGAAAACAAATTTAGGAGAGTGTCCAGTAGTTGCTATCTTTAGGCAATGAAATTTGGGAAGGAGTCCAGATCTCAAGGCTCTGCCACACTTCTCCAGAGGAGTTAGCCACAAATTCAACCTCGTGAAGGTTGCACCACTGACAACTTACTTCTGCATGCCCTTTCATACTTACTCAATGAGCTTCCTGGCCAGAGTACCACCGATATAGTAAACAATACTTTTAATGAGTACTGTGGTTTACAGGGAAGGTCATCAAGTGGGTGAACAGTGGGTATCTAAAGGGATCAGTGCTGTACACAAGGTGCCTTCTACATCGGACATATTATCACATCCTTCAAATGGATGACGGTTCTAACGTGCAGTAGTTTCAGGGCACTGCGCACACGAGATCTGAGGGAATCAGTTCTTCCCAGAAATCTCCGTTCTGTTCTTGCCTGCCAGGTGGGAACACAAGCGTTGATGTTTCGGATTTTGCTCCGTACCTGATCTGAGACACGATGTCTGTGAGGGCTCCCCCCTGCAAGAACTCCATCAGCACCCAGAGCTCCTCTCCCACCAGGTAGCTCTTGTACATCTCCACCACGTTGACGTGTTGATAGTCCCTCATTATCACCACCTGTAAGACCAGCGGACAACTCACCACCACAAACCTGATCCAACAAAGCAAGCGTGCACAGCCCCACAGTGCTGTAGCCTCCACACCCCCATCACTCCCCCTCTGTCGGTACTAGCACGATTCTGTTCCAAGGAAGGTGCCTCCTGCTCTTTCCTTCTTTTTACCACACCGACTGTTACCACGCCTTTACGGCGGACAGCGAAACCCCACCTCTCCTCACTGCACTCACCTCATTAAAAAGGAGCTCCCGGCGCTGCTGCTTTCTCAGATCCATCATTTTCACCGCCACCTGCCTCCCCGAGTGCTTCTCCCGAGCGATGCAGACGATACCTGTGGACCCTTCACCAATCTTGACGTAATTCTCGAGCAATGCCCGGGGATCCCCCTGGTCCACAACCATCCTCAGGGCAGCTTTGAACTGCTCGTGAGTGACAACCACCGGGTCCTCGCTGGCCAGCTGCCCTTTCACGGCAGAGTCCTGGGGAAGGTGGAGGTTGCTAGAACTAGTCTGAGTCTGGCGGTTCCTGGGAGAGCCGGCCGGCGACGGCCTGCCCTGCGGCAGCGCAATCGCCTTCTCCGCTGTTGGTGACTTCTGGGGGGTCCCAGATTCTGAGACCATCCTGGGGAAATCGGACGCTGGCTGATCTGGTGGGAGAGACTGGGCTTTGGCTGCAGGGCTGCGTGGTGAACCCCACTGTTGGGGCCTGAAGAAAGCGTTAGGCTTTGAGAAGAACAAATACAAAAGTGGAAGGAAGAAAAAGTGATGGTTAGACTAAAAAACACAGGAATCCGTTGGATGTTATGGCACTCTGGCCTAGTCCAGGTTGTAGCAGACTGGGGACAAGAGCTCTAGGTTCTCATCTCTGGGTCTGCTCCACATACGCTGCACAACTGGGGGAGATACACGGATGCAGATTTTCAAGAATCAGTTCCAGAATGGGTGCTGTGCTTTAAGGATTTCCAAACTGAGGCAGTTTAAAAGGGACCTTTCAAAGCACATGCTTTAAAGAAAACACCCAAAACCAAAACCCACAGAAAAGAAAAGAAATCAGCTGCTAAAAAGCATTCCAACCTTGCCACCAAAACTCTGGGGCAACCTGTGTTGCAGTGAATTTGAAAATCCTTTATCCCTCTGTGCCTCTGATCTTCCTATATATAAAAGGAAAGAGGATTCATGCCAAAGCTGTAAATCACTTTGATGTCTTGGCCCAATTCCCTTTGGGTAATTACACACTGCCTACTGAAAACTCTCCCTGCACTTTCCACTGGTACCTGCAGAGCATGCCTGTCAGTCAGGCTCAGAATTAACACGCTCTTTTGGGGAAAGCACCATGAACCAGGAGGACTGTGTGTGGCCAGCGTGACACAACTGCAGAGAGCCACCTGCCACTTTACTGGCCCCAAACTGACCTACGATGAATGTGGATGAGCAGTGCTCTTCCCGAAGCACTCGAGGCTTTCCGAGACCTCCCACTCAAGCAGCAGGCAGGCCCAACCCCGTTCAGTTTATGAGATCCAGTGAGATCACAGCCTGCGGGAACGTGGCTTCGGGATACGCATTCCCGTGTTAGCACTACACACGGGTCTCCCGGGAAGGGTGAATCTTGAGGTGCTAATACTCGCCCTGAAACACTGACTAATCCAAATTCAACGTCACCCAGCAGGTTAGGTATAAAATACATTATACACTTAGTTAGATGTAAAATAACAGTGATCTGACAAGGCAGCAACTTGAGAAAGAGCAAGCCAATCGTTTATATTACAGGGCAAAATAAAAACTTCAAAGCAACAAGCTTTTTCTCTCTCACAGTTCAGACAGATTATTAATCAAGTTAATCACAGGGGTATGGGAACCAAAACGGGCAGTAGAGAAATTTTTAAGAGCGCACTCATTTTCCCTGCCTCAGAAAATAATTGTATACAATTTAATTCTATGCACTTTGGCTTTTAATCAAGGATTTTTGTCAACAGTAAAATCTGCAGAAGCCCGAGACATGCAGCTCATTTTCACACACACGGAGGCCCTGAAAGCATGACTTAGTCGCTGCTGGCATCGGGGTGCAGGAGCGCGCCAACACGACCTGCCCGTCAGGAGTTACTTCCTCCTCGTTTACCCGCTCCACCCCTGCAGTCCTGTAGAGACACGCTCATGGCAACGAAGTATTTATTTCCCAACTCCTGTTTTGTCTCAGGAAAGAGAGAAGTAGGGGGGGGAAATGGTTTTATATAACCTAGAGCACGCAAAAGGGCACACAACACGCGTGCAAGCTCACACACGTTTGTGGAACCGCACGCGTTATTTCCTGTTCCCGTAATTTGACAGCCCCTCTATGGGCGTTTGTAGTTGTCACTGGTTCTCCCACGCCCTCCCCCCACGAGGTTGAAAGGAACGAGTACTCAACCTTCCCATGGTGACTACAGGCAGCCTGTCAAGGCACCCACATCCCCATTTTCAGCCAATGATATCCCCTTCCCATTTCATCTGCAAGTACGCGTTTCTTGCGCAGCACAGTTACACCTCACCATCTCCATCTGCGAGGGAGACGAAGGTTTGCATCGCTGGGGGCTGTTAAGAACAGCTTAATTGCCAGCAACGGTGCAGACCCTTCGCTGGAGCAGGGAGATGGCCTAGATAACCTCAAGGTCCTTCTACTCGCCTCCTCCCACAGGCAGCTCAGTTCAAACACTCCCCAGCACATCCACGCACACGCGTAACCCCTGCTCCTCCTCCTCAAAGCGCTGAGCCACGGCAAAGCCGCTCTGGCTGGAGAAGAAAGAAGAGGTCAGCCCCCCTAAGTACGCAGGGACAAGCCTCCAGCACTATCGATCAGCCCACAGTCAGGGGCAGCAGTCAGTGTAGTGTGTGCTATCAAGAACTGCATTCCTTTTAAATCCCACTCCCTGGGAAAGGGAATCTGCACGGAGAGCCTGCACCTGACAGCCTCGAGCCTGATCCTTATGCAGACTGCAAGGAGCTGGGTGGGAGAGCGCCCCAGCCTGCAGTGGACTTCAGAGCAGCCGCTTTTGTTGGGCCAGGGATTCCCATCACCTCCCTCCACATTCAGGGACTCCACGCCTGCTAGAAATCAGCCTGGCCTCGCACCAGCCCAGCACGGCCTCGAAACCACTGCGCAGCTGTGCGAGGACAAGGAGTGCTGGGTTAGTCTGGGCTGCATCAGGAGCAGTGCCCCCAAGGGCTGCACTTCCCCTCCAGTAACCGGAACTGGAGTTTTTCTCCTGGTTTCATAGGGGAGTCATTCATTCAGGACAGTTTTCCTGGGGTGACATAGCCACGAGCCGTCCCATCCTCACCAAAGCCCAAGTCAGATTCCCTGTTTGACAGTACTGTGGGTGCTGATGGAAACGCTCCTGTTGTGGGCAGGTTGGCAGATACAGCTATAACCAACAAGCTCTCCTGAGCTAGTTCTATTTTGCACTGGCAAAAGAGCCGATTACTAATGTAAATCGTGGCAATTTCCCAAATGGCAAAAACACATTTATGCTCGTATAACGGCATTTAAGTTATGCCTTTACTGTTACAGAAGGACAAAAATGAGTAAGTCCCCTACCTCCTTCCCAGCCTACACTCCCGCCAGCACAGCTCCACTAACAAGCCTTCCTCTTGTCAATGTGGCTGCCTCTCTGAGCTATGCCAAACGGACTACACGTTTCCCCTGTCCAGGGCCATTTTGATTCCAGCATTAATCATAACAACAACAGATGGCTGCAGGATGTTTGCAATTAAATTTGTTCAGCTGTGTAAGTAACCTCTGGAACTGTAAAGTCAACACTGCACTCCCTCAAACCCACTGAATTACTATACCTTCATCTGCAGGGAAGGGCCTGACTTGTTTGAGCCGCTGGATGAGGGGAACACGCTGCGGAACAGCCTCCTCTTCAAGCTGTTCTCCCTTGATTTGGAGCTAGGGCTGCCCTCCCCTGAGGGCCGGGAGTTCGCTTGTCGTACCAGACAAGGCTGAGGCCAGCACTCTTCTGAGCTCTTTTTTCCCGTCTTCTCGCTCTCCCCTGCTAGGGTCGGCATGTGCTGCAAACCAGAGGCGCGCTGGAGGCAGCTGCCGTCAGCGCCCTGGAACTCCGAAGGCCCGAGGGACTGTGCCTTCACCACCATGCCGTTGGGGTGAGGCTGTCCTTCCAGCCGAGGTTTATAATCTGGCCACATGGTCTGCCTCCGGGTCACCTTGGTCCCACCGTTGCAATTGAGGTAGTTTCCATATTTGTCTGCCCAGTCTGCTTCAGGACTCTGAAGATACATGTCAGGGGGTCTGTCTTCTCCCAGGAGCCCAAGGGACTGTGCTCTTCTCCTGCTGGTGGGGCTCCTCCCCCTCAGAGTGTTCGAACTGATGGCAGAAAGCTTCTGGATGTCGTTGAGTATCCCGGAGATGTAGCCTTCCACTTCTACGGTGCTGCCCCTCACCACAGTCTGTGAAACACAGGGAAGGGGGGGAAGTTAGCAAAGTTTATCTTGACAGAGGTTAGATTTTGTCTGTCTGGCCAAAGAAAGCTCCAGGAATTTAAGCAAAAATTTTTCTCTTCCCCCCCCCCCCCCGCCCCCCCATTGTCCTTTACTGAGGAAAAAAAAAAAACCCAGAGTCATTTGGTTACATCCTTCTGCCAGAGGCAGCAACGCTTTCAGCCAGAACAGGGAATTCTGCTGCTGCACTCACATCCTACAGGGCAACATCAGAGCAAAACCGGGATGTTTTTAGCACTCCTGACTCTCACGTGCTGAAACCGGGCTACACTACAGCACTAAATCAGTTCTCCGAGAAGTTACAGCATGCCATAAGCTTCATCCGCTAAAATCTCCTTGCTATTCCAACAGAAGGTTCCTCTCTCCCCTGAAGCACTCCCAGTAGTGTTGTCAGCAGCCTCCCTTAGTCTGGTTCTCTACAATTTTTGCTAATGCATTTAATCCTGACTAGCGAAGACCACGCTGTTCCAGCACCACATCCCTCCTCTGTTCTGCCAGGCTGTTATAATTAAAAATGATGGACAAAGGGTCACAACAGCTCACAACTGCCTTGTAAGCAAACGATGAAGAACAAGGCTTCCATCCAGACAAGCAACAGCACTATACAAGTAGGACACTTGAAGCCATCCGTATATTATGTAGCACTCAAACTTGTTTATTCTGGAACTGAAAAGCTTACAGAAGCTTTTTTAGTGCTGGGAACCAAAATGCTTCATTTCTTCACCAAAACTCACAGCTTAGGATCACTCCTACACCTTCATGAATCTCTGCCCGAGGAAAGTCCTTCCCTGGAGTGATGGCAATCTCCTGTTTGCTAACTGAACTCCAGGGATCTTCTCGAGAGGCTGAATTAATTACACCGAACCTAATATTTAGGCTGGTGCAAAACAGCAGCTCCAGTGATTTCACCAGAATGCCACCACAGCGCACAAAACGAGCACCCGGTTTGCTCAGCGCCTGAGAACGAAAGGCAGAATAGAGGATTTTGTCAAACAAAGTGAAGAGAGGACAACCTGACCAGACCATTGCACATACACCACCTGCAGCAGGAAATTCTGCTCTTCGGTCCTACTGCAGCAATACACCTCCCTCACCACACACCTGCATCTTCCCCTGTGGCCCCAGCTGCTGTCAAGTAAACACATGCTGAGGACACCAACTCCTCCAACTGTTTCCATCACTTTTCCATCCAACTCAATAGGGAAAACAAGAAATAGCAAAAGCAAACAGCCAGAAACCCAGTCTCTAAAACCTGTCAGTGGGGTGGGAGACTCTTCTGTCCCTTCTACTTCACCCATGAGAAATGCCAGACAGACCAGTTCACCCCAGTAATGCACTCAGTTAAGAGCAGTAGCTCATAAATGAGTCTGAGCAGGGACAGATGTAACACACACGCCCCCCCAAGCGCACCCTCGCTCAAGCTCGCTCAAGCAGATGGGAGAGAAAGAGGCCCGCCTCAAACGTTTGCTGATGGTTCCATGTTTCTACAAACTGGGCAAAAATAACTCAGAATAAAGTTGGAAGAAATCTCCAGAGGTCAGCTAGTCCGAAGTAGATGGACACAAGTCATTCCAGGAAGACCCGTGTCTCATGCTCTCAAGATAAGTCTCCAAGAGCAGACGCTACGGCTGCTCTAGAAACTCCATTCCAGCACTCACCTCATCTCCTAGTTAAAAGCTTCCTAAAATTAAACTCCAGTCATTCCTGTGACACTGCTGGTCCACTAGGTCTGTCCTATCCTTCCATCCGTGTTTAAGGACTGCATCAGACTAACGAAGGAACACCCAAGTTTGAGCCAAATCTATACGGAGTGCTCTCACAGAGATCTTGCCTTACTGGCCAAAATCCAGACACTATAATTTTAAAAAGAAAAACCACCCTTGACAGGCTACAAACAGTACCTGTCAAAAAAAAAAAAAGAAAAGAGGAAAAACTGGGATAGTTGTATCCAGGACTCTATGGGTAAGGGCTTGGCCTAATAGGGCCAATCAGCACTTTAAAAAATCTTACTATTGATTGGTATCACTGAACAGGAATTTGTTCAAATTAAGTTTACCAGAAATAATCAACTGTGATGCAGCCTAAGAGAGTATTTGCACTTGGACTTAGTGGGAAAGAAAAGAAAAAAATCAGTATTAAAGATTCTTCTCTAGTTTTTAAAGACTGTTGGGTGTTTAATCCTTGTCCTCTTTCCGCTTTTACCATCGACAGGTTTAATCAGCCACAGATGAAAGTACTGACCAGCATTAGGACAAACTCCAGCAAACCTCCTCCTGCACATTTCTATTTTGACCCTGTGCTTTTGGGTATGCTTCTTCTAATGCCTGAGAAAACTCGCTCGGCTTGCCCTGGGAATGCCACAGCTGCAGTGTCAAGAGCCTAAGTGAAGTCAGGATCGAGGAGAGAGCTATCATTTCCCCCTGACCCAAGGCCTGATACCCAGTGATTGATGGAAATTGGGTTGCTTGACATGATTTGTTCCTGATAAATCCATGCTGGCTGCTAGCTATTACCCTGCTATCTCCTAGGAAGTGGTTGCAGATAGATGACTTGCTTATTTGTTCCAGTCTCTTTCTGGGAATTGAAATTGTTCCGACTGATCTGCAATTCCTTGAATTTCATTAAGCCCAGCTGGCTTGAAAATATGTAACTTATCTAAGAAGTCTCATTTCTGCTCGTGTTCTTTTCTGATTCTAGCCTGCGTTCTTATCCCTTCATGCTCGTGCTAATTGTGTTAGCCCACTGATCACAGTTAACCTTTTCAATAAAGGCTGAGGAAAAATCATTAAACATTTAAGCATTCTCAGCATCATCCGTTATTAACTTTCTTCCACAACGAGCAGTGAACAAATTCTTTCCTTCCTCCTCCTCCTCAGCGTACCCACGATGTCTCCTTAGTGCCCTTTATGTTCTTTGAGAACGACATCTCTCTCTGTGCCCTGGCCTTCCAGTTTTGTCCCCACATAAATTTCTTTTCTATCTGCCCTTTATAACTTGACCTACTTTCCACCCTTCTGAGCAATCCTCCTGCAGTTTAAGCTCATTAGAGAGCTCCTGATCTAACCAAGTTGGTCTCTTATTACACATTTTCTCTCTTCTCTGGCTTGCAGTCCTATCTCCTACTACGTTTCGAACCTCAAAGCACATGCAGGACACCAAAACCGAAGGCAATACATACTCCCTTTTCCTTTTACCTCTTCTTCCTGAGCAAGTTTTTCCTTTCTAAAACAGCATTCTCCTCCAATATCCAGATGTGCCATTTAAATTGCAGGTCTGATTTTACATGAATACTTGCATTACACCAAACCAGTCCCGCTCAGTCCCCATGTTTTAAGCGCTGTACACAAAAAGCTGAACATACTCATCAGATAAAAAAAAAAAACCAACAACATTGTCTATGTCCCTTCCTAAAATCAAAGTAGTAACATCTCTATTTTATAATTTCCCTTTCAGTTCTTAGACCCCCGTAGGGCTTTAACTGGGAACACAAACTTCCCACAAGCTAGCAAGACGTGAGGCGTGGTACCTCTGTCCCCACCTTTCATCTCCTTTTCCAGAGGTCATCAGCAACCTGCCTTTCTTCACACAGGAGGTCCCTGCAGCCACTTACAACAGGCTCCAGGTGCCATTATCAACAGCCATCCAAGCAGGACAACCATCTAAATTCACCCATCCACAAGGATCAGTCGCTTGTTCCTCCTCACTGAAGGGCTTTAAGGACATTCTTCTGTTTACTATGTCCCACTTTCTGTTAAAATGCCATTTTGTAAACCCTTCTAGCCTAAACCCTCGTTCAGTCCTGCTCCTGCTGGCTCTCATTCACAGCCGTCCGTGAACAGCCAGCTAGCACTACCCCGCTCTCTCCCACTCAGGCTTCCCTGTCAACTTCATTACCAGCCAAATTTGCCCACCCACGAGGATGACAAACTCGCTAAAACAGGTCTCTCCACAAATTCTCCTCTTCGCTTCCCTGTACAACAGCTGAAGACATCCCAGGCCCTGTCAGCCACCACGGGAGCTTTCACAGGTCCCTGCTCCAGTGACAGGCAGCCAGCTGGCTACGTGCACGGCGACGACGGCAGTTAAGGGCTCTACTGTCCTTATTTCTGACGAAGTTACTATTGCCTCTAAAAACGAGTTACAAACCCCAGACCCTGCCACCCCCTGAATTCCTTACAGATCCCACCCTTCGCCCCGTTTAAACACGTAGTGGGCAACGGAAACGTTCCCCGAGGAACAGGAAAGCCCAGGGACAGCAGGGAGTCACCTTCCTCTTACCTTCATAGGCTGGAGCTGCATCCTCGTGATCCTCGAGGGGTCTACCACTGGCTTGGGGCGCCTCAGCGTGTCCAGAATATTCTGCCATTGAGGTGGCAGGCCCACAAATTTGCCCTCCTTCGGGTCAAACGAAGTGTGGACGCGGTGCTCAAAGTTCTGCGGAGCCGAGATCTCCGGGCGTTTCTTCTTCTTCTTGCGGAACATGATGCCTGAAGCAGAGAAGGCAGTGCCGTCAGCGCCCTTCCCTGTCTAGGTCCGATATGCCCAATCGGTAATATCACACACTAATTATATCAGTTAATTACATTGTATGAGGTACATTCTCCAGTGACAAGCACTTTAACAACAGTCGATCATCTGCTTTTACAGCTGAGGAAGTCGAGGCAACAGGAGAGCAGTGACTTGCTCCAGACCCCCCCAGCAGCCAGGGGCTGAGCTGGGATTTCTGGTGACCTTTTCAGTGCTCTGCCCACGGTGAAACAGCGCTCCTGTTTCAGGGAAGAGACAGACACCTCTTCCATCTCCGACTGCATTCCTACCACTCAGCTTCCTTTATTTCTACAAATTCATATTGCCCCATACAAACATTTTAAATATATGCGAGAGACGCGTTTAGATTTTACAGGCTTGTACCTAGGTTAAACGGCTTTGGAGGCCAGCCAGCGAGACAGTGTGGATTCCACAAGCCTGGAATGAAGGGTCATCGTCAACAGGGCTCAGGCTGTCTTCTCGCTGGCTACTCCAAGTAAGGAATATACATTTGATGCCCATTTAAGGATGGCAGAGCCGTTGCCAAAGGAAGAGCTGCCCAAGACCGATTTTGCATCTCAGTTTTCTAGTTTAGACAGAGGGCTTGGGGGAGAGGGAGAGAGAGAGGAGGTTGTAGGTGGGAATCAAACTGTCAGCAGGTAGCTGAAGAGGCTAAAATTAAAAACTAAGATTCCTTTCCCTTGGGGGCTGAAAGAGACAGTTTGTGTGAACAGCTACTACAGTTGCAACAAGCCAAAACCAGCAACACTTAAATATACCCAAACACAAGAGATGTTAAAAATCTGAATTTAGACTTTATAGCAAAGAAAAAAAAAAAGAAAGCCAAAAGTTTTAGACCTTTTTGAAACTGGGAAGATGTGAAGAAAAAGGAAGAACCAGAGCTCTGCATGTGATCACAGAGATGGGAAAGCTTGAATAACTAGAGGACTGTGACGGGTGGACACAATCTCTTCACAAAGACAGGGAAGATGGAGTGAGGGGGAAGTTACCCTTTCCATGAAGAAACAGCTCAGAGGTAGGGAGTTTTTCTATGGAGAGCAAGGCTTTTCACAGTGGAGAGGGGTGGGAGCCCGAGAGACAACAGGCATAGATCTAAACAAGAGAGGTCCCAACTGGATAGAAGGAGACTCTCTCATGACCAGGAGAGTCCAGCACTGGAGCAGGGTGCCAGACAGGCTGCACAGTCTCCATCCCCAGAGGTTTGCAAGAGCAAGTTTGCTCCTGAAGACAAAGCCCTGCGCAACCTGGTCTGACCCTCAGAGCAGACAAGCGGTTGGACTGCAGAGCTCGAGGTCCCTTCTCCCCCAAATTGCCCTAGGATTCTGCCGACTGGTCTGATGGCTTTCAAGTTACAAGTATTCCAAGTTACGTTTTCCTATTCGCTGTTGGAGAAACATGTTTAACGGGCAGATTACTGTTGTGTGGATGCAATGGAACTGGCATTCTCCAGCGCTCATCGTCTTTCCAAATGCTTCCTGTCAACGCACAGGATGGACTGTGCAACGAGAGCTGTAAGAGAGACGAGACAAAGCTGAGAGACACCCAGGGCCAAAACTTTTTAGGTAGTTCAGTGCTAAAGCTCTCTAGCTTGGGGAAAGGCTGTACAGGTTCCCTTTATGTAATTTACATCCACTAGTAAAAAAAAAAAGTTTACATACTCTTCCCTTTTCACAGACAACTTTAATGCTAGCATTTGCCTCTGCTAATGCTTCAAGTGATGAAGACTACCTCTTCCTTGACTTCAGGTAGAGGATTCCTGCCGCTTGATCTTCAACTTTGTAGTGATTGCTCTTCCTTATACAGGAACTCAGCTTCCAACTATTTGTGCTGAATAAACATTCACAAGGGTCAGAGGCGCAGAACAGCGGTAACACGCTGTGGTGTAGACATGAACATACTTCTAGAGGACATGGGTGTCTGAAATCAGCACACCTCATGCTTTTTCCCCCACAGTGAAACATATGTCAAACATTTTCCATGTTGTTCCACTTCAAACTTGTTTAGGGAGCAAAGTGCAGCCATCAGGTGAACGATGACTTTGCTCCCTAGATCCTGGACATGCTTAAACAGTTGGTCAAAATCTGGTTACTGTCACCCTGTCGTCACTGGGTTGGGACGTGCTTGTTTGTGGCCGAAGGACCTTTACACCATCTAAACCCCCAGTCATGCACCCCACACTTGAGAAAGTACAGACTTCCCACACGGACAGTGCCCACTGCAAGACTGTCTCCAAAGCCTACTAAAGATGCCTTACTGTTGAAAAAGAAAGCAAAAGGCTGGGCAACTGAAAAACACACTTCCAAAAGAGGCTGGAAGAAGAGGTTTCGCAGACAGAATAACCTTTGCTTAGAACAAGTTCCAGTGAAAACCCAAATACATCTTAATGGAGAGCTTATGGGAAAAGCGTCTGTGCTCCAGGTCTGTATTGCAACTGCTCAAACACAGTGATTCATCACTGAGGCCCCTTAGGTGCTGCCTATTAACCGACAATCAAGACTAAAGTCATAGGGCAATTCTTTAAGGAAAAAAAAAAAGGTACAGACAATCCCAGAAAGGTGAGACACTCCTTTGCTCGTGGTGTTAGCACTGTTCAAACCAACAGCCGGTGCTACTGCGGAGCTTTCACGGCCTCCAAGGGCAGCAGGAAGCCTATCAAGTGCTTCAGTGCCGAGTCGTTGAGTACCCGACAGTCACGACAGCTACGGGATCCACCAGCACAGGGGCATTTCCAGGCAGAACGATGTTACTATTTTAACCAGTATCTTTCCTACTCTCACAGCTTCATTCCGCATCTCATCTTCATAACGAGAAGGTACTCAGGGCACGGCACACTCTGTCTTTCAAGTTTGCTCTTCAACTGCTTCAGGTGGCAAGAGGTCCCGTAAAACGTGGTGTTACAAATGCCACCACCATTAGCACTCGTAGGACCAATTGTTTTGTTAATATTTTAATCACCTCCCCATAAGGAAAATGATTCTATCCAAACTACTTCAAAATGCAAGTTTTTAAAGCCCAGGGGATGTTTTGGCCCCAAACAGGACAGTGGCTCCATGCCAGCATTGCAGTTTGCAAAGCATAACCACCGCATTTGTGTATTTACACTAAATCACTGCACCTGTCAATCAACCCTGGACCACACTTCAGTCCCAGGTACAAAAGCATGCTTTTCTGTGAACCCAGAAAGAAGCATCTAAGTTCGTGGTCAGTTTTAGGGTGACAAACTGACCTGGCCTGCATCTGCCTTATCGGTTTACAATAGACACGTTAAAAACAACAGCATGTAATCAACTCCAAAGACAACAGTCCCCCGGGTACCCAATGGCATTTGCTTTATATGGCCAGCATCAATCTCTGATTACGAAGGCACTGCCATATCAGACAGGTGGTTTAAAGGAACACTGCGTTAAAACCAAATGCAATTCAGACACTAAAAATACTTACTTGAAATCCAGTGGATTGTAATAATCTGTGTAGGTTTTGCATTTCATTGAGAATGTCTGTATTTATCCAGCCTCACTTTGTGGTTTTCATGCAAGAGCCGTTTACTTGTATCACCAATACCCAGCTACAGAACGTTTAAATAAAATACATGAAACAGGCCTTTTCTAATTCAGTAAGAAATTCCTAAGAACATTACACATTAAGATTTTGTAAATCAAGCCAAACCTGTATTTAAATGCAGACAGCATCCCTCTAATATAACACCACAGATACGGTGACACTGATTTTATAATAATCTGCTAGACTTCAGTCTTTCATTCACTGCTGACAACTGCACTGTAAGAAATGTCACAAACATAAATAATAAAAGTCACTACCACAAGACAAAAGCAGTCGGAGATTGAAATTCTCTCAGCGCTCCATTCCTGCTGCCTGGGAAACCACGTTAGGTTTTTCAACTCCAGATATAGCTGTTCCTAGATGATACAGTTCCAAAAGCTGTCACATCTGCCAGCGAGCATGAGAAAAAATCCCACAGCCAGCAGATCCAGAGCAAGGGGAGGTATCGGATGGGAAGGAGGGGCAAGAAGAGAGAAGGGTCAGGCTCAGATGAGAGGAAGGGGTGGGAAGATGAAGGCTGGAAGAGGGAATGGGAGTTAGGAAGGGAAGGAGGAATGGCTGGGAGACAGGCAACCCGAGGGGCAGGGCACGGAAAAGCATCGACGCGCTGAGAAACAGGTCAGTGTTGCCAGGAACTGCTCTCCACAACGCACGAGGTCGAACGCTCAGACACAGCGGCGAGCAGGCACTGACATTTCATCTGACTTGCCTCCACCCTACACGCATGCAATTACATTCTCCATTAGTGCATACGCCCTGCACTTCGCTGTGTTCATGCGCTCGTTCACTCACACGTACACTTGACGATAACAAGACAGCAGAGAGCTACTTCAGTCTCCCTCGTACAGTTTCCAGTTAAAAATAAGCTTTCCCTCCCCCTCCTTGCTGCAGCACTCACCCATCAGCGCTTATGGCACTGCTATCGCAGATCTGCACGCAGCTTGCTACATTCCTCCCGCCCCAGACAAGAGATAACGCCTGGTCCCTGGGCTGAAGGCAGCAATTCCCATCATTTCTAAGCACTCCCTCAGCTGATGTGCCAAACTACTTGGCCAGCTACAAGAGGGGAGGGAGAGAGGGAGGAGAACTCTTCCTACAGGACCTGAGGAACTGCAATATGCAGATTGAGTGTGGAGTAGGAAGCCGAAGATCCCAGAGATCCCATCAATTAAAAGGAAAACCGTATCTCCATGCTCTGCTACCCAGGTCGCTGTCAGGCATCTCACATGCCATCTCGACTGCAGCACAAGCTACACAGGCCATCATCAACGCACGTCGTATCCGTACGCACGCGTGCATGTGGATATGCACGCAGGGTCCTTCACTCTATCCCATGCCTTCCAAAATCCTAATGTTTACCCTCCCGAGGGTTCTGACAAGACTGTTATTTACACCAAGCCATAAGCCTTCACAGCAGCTTGCAGACAAAGAAAAATGACACGTTACTTCCCTGAGGAGCCTGCGAATCCAAATGTGACTTCACACGGCAAGAAACGACCACAAAGGGTGAGTGAGAGGGGGAAGAAAAGCAAAATGGTCTGAAAAGGGATCTAAGAGCACCGAGCCTTGTCCTGGTGGCACCTTCCACATCTGTCTGCAACTCTAGTTTAGGTATGTCTTTTCCTCCTAAAGGAGGAGTGGGTATTTGCCTGCTGGGCTACCACTTCCCCTATTTCGAGTCCTTTCCTTCCACTCCTCTCTATCCCCACCACCCCCTGATAGCAAAGCTATGTGTCGGAGCAGACTGATGTCATGCTCTAAATCCTGCCCCAACACACACGTGAGCGCACAGATTAACATCACGTTAGAAACAAGCTTAGGGACAGCCATATTTGTTGCAGTGGCGGGTTTATTTCTGATAAGTGAGAAAAACTGCTTGACATTTCTTGCCGTGCCTCCGCTGAACAGGGGCTAAAGGCTGCCTTTCTGCCCTGCTCCATTTCCTTGCTCATCAATTAGGACTAAAACCTGAAAGCCAGTGAACGCCTATTTGCTAAGCTTGTTTGGACACTGCTCAGTGACATACTTTTAGGTGTGTTTTAGCTGTTCTAAGACCAGATTCATTCTGGGACATGTAAAAGCACCTGCAAAGAAAAAAGACCTCTTGAACTTTGTGAAACCAGTACAGGCACGTCCCAAATGCTAATGGGCTTTTCCCCTTGCCAAATTATAAACTTTCCTATTATTTATAGTCCCCTAGAAATCCCAGCTAGAGTCACTGTCCCACTGTGCCGGTCTCTGAAGCCAGGCCCCACCCTCCAGAGGTTTCATCTAAACAGACACAAGGTAAGGAAAAGGAATTATTATCCTCATTTGCAGACCAGACAGAAAAAAAATTACTAGCTCAGTTTCTCCCCAGCTACGTCTAGATTAGCAAAGCTAAAAGAGCTTCCAGGTATGTCTCCTGGCTGCTTTTTAACTTCAGATCCAGGCTTCAACAGAGAGAAACCACGGGTGCAGAGCACCGGTGGGAGCCAAGACATGCTCTGACCACTGTTTGATCTTGACACCAGCTCTAGGTCTAGACACCGCGACAGAAACCCGCTGCACAGGCAGAAATCACGCGCCAAGCGCAGCTGCACTCCAACGCCTTCACTGTAAGCTCAGCCTCTTCCACCTGTATCTGGTCTGAGAGGGATGCAGCTAGCAAATACCACTGCAGCACCAAGAGACGACTGCAGCTCGTCGCATCCTCTTCACTCCGAGCCAGCCGGAGGCACGCTGCAGGCCGCCAGGCTGACACAGAAGCCGCTGTAGCAGCTACGACCCTGCTCCCCACCTTTTAAACACGTGGCCCAGTCGCGTCCTGCTCTGCATTACAAACCCACGCAGCGCTGCATCTCTTGGACACCTGCCTCACACACGCACCCTTCGCTGCTCCCCGTCCAGAGAGGAACCGCAGCGTCTCAAACGGGTTTGCTGTCATTATTAGCCACGAAGGACACCCTGGGGTTAAAAACAAGCGGCTGCGTTTTGCTGCTAACCCAGAATACCACAGAGCTTCAGGACAGGGTGGGACACGGGGCTTCGCTCTCCACCGTGTTGTGTGACAGATCCATTCCAAACGAGCGTAAAAATACTACCGAGATTAGAATAAGAACATTTAAGGTTCTGTCTCCAACAATTCACATGAATAGCAACATGTTATGCACCAGAGAGGAGGTTATGCTGGGACAAGCGCAGGGGGCCACATCTGGCACGCGGCGTCACATGGCACACGGAGGAGCCAAGGCCGCATCTGGGGAACGCGCTGCTTCGAGCACAGCGCTTCCAAACACGGGGTGCCACGTCCTGCGCCTCTGCCTGAGCTCTGCAACCTCACCGCTCCTCCGTGCCACGTCACGGAGCGCAGATCCAGCTGCCGCTGGCACGCTGGGTTGCGAGAGGGAAGCTGTGCTCTGTGCTGCAAATGCAGATGCTACAGACTTCACTGTAGGGAGCACCAGGCAGGAGCCAAGCACGAGTCGCACACGCGGTGAGCACACCGATTGCTTGCAAGCAGACCTGTCCCAGCAGAGGCACTGGTGATCACACACCTCCTGGATCACATTCCTCCCTCCAGCCGCATGGCAAAGGGCTGGCAGACACCACAGTGTTCCCCCAGAACGCCCAGGTATAGAAATGCAAGAGTTAAATTTCCTTCCAAACAACAATAAACAATCCTAGTCCCTATTGTGATACACATACATATTTAATTGGTGTCCACAGCCTGCAAGGCAGCTCACTTGTGTTATCCCACGGGATAACTGATGGGAAAACTGCAGCTGAGGCAGCATGCCCCAAGACACAGGGCAGACAGTCCAGCTTAAACCCCACAACCTGGCTGACTCTTGGTGCCTTCCTACTCCCAATACCAATACAGATGCTTAAATCGTAACAGACAATTCGTCTCCTACGACGTATCCATTATCCTGCTCTGTTTGGAAAGGAAAAACACGTTCCATGAGCATGAATGTTGACATAGCCCTCCATACATTAAAACCTGACATGCACTCATAACACATATAAAGATAAATAACTGCTATTATCCACAGCTACACTCTGTTCATCAATTAATTACAAAATAATCTAATTAATCACTAGTTAAAATGGCTCAGCCCCAGGGTAAATGTAATTTCCTGCGGGGTTTTTTGAGAAAAATAGATTTGAACATTTAGTCTAGTGACACCTTCCACTCACACTGCTCTCCTGTGCCAGACAAATGGAAGATCAGTCTCAAAACACCATCACTAATGACCACATCTCAGTGTTTTAGTAATCTTCCCACAACTTTAGAAACCACAGCCAGAAACCCCTTACAAACAAGCCCTGGATCGGCCAAGTCCGATTCTGTACCCCATTGCACTGATGTTCAGCTGTACTGTAGAAGTCACTGAGACTGGAGCAGCAGCAGGGTTACTACAACACACAAGAAAACTGGTCCCCTAGTTCCGAGCCTCCCTCGGTAGGATCCCTAAGTCTGTGGGACTCTCCAGCTCCCAGTGCTGTGCAACACAACAACTGGTTTGCCTCCAGCTGCTCTTGCCGACTCCAGAGCTGATGTCCTGTACACGTATACACTGACGTGCAGCTCTGAACGTGATGGAACTTCGGACGGTACCTCTATCAGTATCTACAGGAAACACGATGTGCAACGCAGAACTCAACCTGGCTGGTTTTACTTGCAGTTGGAGCAGGACAGGCCAAGCTGTTTGAAGCAATCCACACAAAATTCTTAGCTCTTTTCAGCGCTTGTGATCTCCCTAAGCACGTTAGAGAAGTAGGTTAAAACGTGCTCTTTGCTTCTGGTGGAGGCAGGACAACCAAAAATTGCACAGTGCTTCTCCTTGTGAATGAAAACTATTTTGGGAAGAAGCAAGAGTTACGTTTCTCACTTCTGCAAGTCTTGGCAGTAGGACCCAGGACATTCTTTCCAGGTACCTACATACCCACACCCACCAGACAGAAACAGCCCCCGTGCAGGGAACAGACTGGCCATCTGGAAGCAGAGTTACTAAGCCAGCAACCTATTTGCTGATAGCTCTTTCCACTGTTTGATCAGCTTTACTACTAGATACAAAAGCCATTGCTCACACTTAGCACACAGGATGTACATACCAAGGCAGTGCAGAACATTAAAATCCATATGCAGCTTCATCGCATCAAGAATGAGACGTTGCAGCGGGACGGGGCTTGGGAGCGCCATGCAGCAGCCTTCCTTTCCCCAGCAGCTGGGGGGGGCTCCGCTGACCCAGCCTTTCCCCAAGCACAAAACTCAGAAAAGCAGAGGAAGACTCAGACAACAACTCTAACTCTATGCACATCCCCCAGCCTCACCTGAGAGCTCGCACTCACCAGCCACAAACTTCTCTTCTGTTTTTTCAGTACTTTGTCCCCAAATACATTAAGGCATTAATGTCCTGGCAAAGAAGAAAGCAAACGCATCAGCAAACATTCACAGACAGGACTGTTTTCTGTAGATACCTGGCTGCATATGTTGGTTATCACCTGGCAAAAATAATAAAGTACAAATGTCCAATAGAATTTCAGACTGTAACTTAAATAGGAGGAGATTAGCCAGCTTTCAGAGCACCAAAATACACTTACGCACCCATACACACACGTACTACACCATAGTTTCAGGAGGCGTGCTGAAAGGATCTTGGCCAGCACAGCAGCCAGAAGGGCAGGAACAGACACAGGGGGTGCAACTGGTGGGGTCAATTAGAGCTCTTCATAAGACACGGTGAGGGTCCTTGCAGATACAAGAGACCCAAGAGAAGATACAGCTCTGTCTCACGTAAAGGCAGTAAGCATGCAAGTTCCTGACATGCTGTCTGCTTTCTCAAGCATCATCTAGAGTAATTTTTAACCTCTTCTTCACCCCCAATGTTTTAAGAGCGTCACTGTGCAAGATTCAACAATGCATTTTCCTCTCCACATTCCCCCTCGGGTATCAGTAGGATAAATTGCTAGATCCCAGGCACCACCGACCCATACGCTGACCCACCTAAAAGACATTGGAAAGCAAAAAAAAACCTCAAGGTCTTACTGGAAGTCCAGCTGCAACAATGCCGGTAGAGGACAATTCCAAGAGAGAGGAGAAAGAAGGGTCTGGAGGGAAACTCTCCCACTGTCATGCAGCAAAGCCGATTGGAGGACGGTGTTGCTGGGCTATAGGAGTCAAGATGAAGTAAACTCCTTCCCAAAGGAATCCAGCTCCCGGTTTTTCTTCCCTTCCAGAACCATCCCTTGAGAGAAAAAGAATTGTATGACCCCCCGAACCATTCCCCTCTCGCTTTGCCCTAGGCTGGCACTGCCAACACACGTGTGATCGCGACACGGACTCATGGCAGTGGCGAGGCTTAGCTCCGAAGGGAAGGGGTTAAGCCGCAGCAGCACGGCCACTGGGGAGCGAAGACGTTAGTTTGAACTGACAAACCTAGTCCTCTGTAAACAGAGGAACAAACCGCACGGAACAGCGGCCATTAGGACAGCGGTGTTCCTGCTTTAAAGCAAGCAAGCCAGTGCTGATCCCCAAATCTGCAGGAGGGAGCTTACCCCTGACTCCTCATGGCTCCGTAACCAGAGGCGAGGTGGGAATGCTCTGCCACTGGAATCCGCTGACACGCCGGGAAACTTGAGAGAGAAAGACGGCAGGAGAACGCGGGAGAAGAAAAAGGGGTGGAGGCAAGTCTGACATGTTTGTACAGTGCCTGGTTCACCTAAGCTGCCGAGTTTGATTTCAGGGTGTGGTAGCAGATGGGACACAGCAGCACTCGGTGCGGAGAAGCCTGAGATTCCTGTTTGAAGGAAGACGGCACACACTGACAGCAGAGCCTCGCGGGACCATCTTGCCTTCTCCTCCTTTTGGTCCCTGGAGGGGATGAGAGAAAGAGCTCAGAGTCACACCTGGGCGCCACGGTTGGCTGGGACTCAGGCAGGAACCTTGGGGAGATCATCTCCCATTCCCCTCCACCCTTTTTACCCCCCCACTTCACTGCTGACCTATTAAAGCTCCGACTTGCTCGTTAGCTCTTCTCTCTCGGCTCCACAGCCTCAGGGCCTAGAGCTGCTGCAGTTTCTAACGAATCCCGACATCTCTGCCTGTGTCGCCTGGCTGCAGATTTCAGGACCTGCCACCGATTCCTCGTCTTTCCCGTCAGGAGAGCTTTGCTTGCGATATGGCTGGCTATAGAAGAATTCACCACTTTATTTGCATTGCAGATGAGCAGCACATGACCTGGCGCTTTTACTTTTCCCTGTCCTCGGTGTGAGTCAGTGCTGCAAGGTCTCGCATCACCCTGTAGTCCTGTTGTGCCGCCTGTGCCATGCCTCGGGGTTTGCCGGCTCCTGGAAACAGATATTTCCACAAGCAACGTGCGTTCTGTAGGACACCAGCTCCTCCGCTGCTCCGCGGTGGCGGATGGGGCAGGGGTGGAAGGGGACATCCTTAGAGGATGCTTTGGGGATTTGAGCACGGGAGAGGTCAGGGTTCGTGTCAGCAAACCCATCAGCTGCTCTTTCCTCACTGCAGTTAAAGACGACTCGTGGCCTCTCCAACCCACTAACAATGCTGGCATAACCCTCAGGTATTTTTAGGTCCAAAGAGCAGAGATAAAAGCCTGAAAAGTTCACCCTCATGAGTTTTAAGATTTTTTGTAATGTTGGTTTTGTTGAACCGCCCTTAAATAGATAAATGGCATGCTCCAAATAATCATTAGGCTGTCACCATTTCTGCTGGGAGAGGCTTGTCCAGCACCAGTGAGTCAGCCCAGTGTCCTTTTGGCCCTGTTTTCCTCCCTACCTATTCATCCTGCCTAGCCAGGCTGCAGTACCTTTGTACAACGACCAGACTCACAGATGTGGTTGGAATACCCAAGGTCTACAGTAATATTATGGAGAAGGAACAGAACCAGGGTTCGTGCAGAGAACGTAAAGGAAACTCTGGCATTGTAGCTGGCAGTCAGAGGTTCATAATCCTCATTTCCAGACCTGCTAGCTAAATCGTGGAAGGTTGCTTCCTGAAAGTGCAGTCACCCCTTCGACGTTACACTGCAGGTCCTTGCCTGCCAGGGCCTGAGGTTTCCTGCCTGTTACCTCACAGCAGCATCCCTAGGGTATAGGAAATAGAGTTAGCCAGGTTCCTTTCTGTCTGGGATTAGCCTGTCTCCTCCTTCGGGGCAGACCCCATACACAGATGTAATCAAAAAACCCAAAGTTCATGTTAACAGTAGTAAATAGCAAACTACAATCAAGAGGGGACGGCATTCTTTCTCCAAAAGACTGGAGCTTGCAAGGCAGAAGCACGGTGGAGGATGAGAGATGAGGAAACAGCATAATCCTGCTAGGTGTGGAGGAAACGTGGCAGGGAGTGCAAACCATCGCTGGCATCTGTGCTCTGCTGATGTGCCAATCGGCAAGGAGCCGTCTACACAACGATGGCTTTGGGAGCGTCACAGGGAAACATCGTTTATATTCTACAAGGAGTCACCCAGGCTTGGAACTGGCTTCAGATTTGCATAAGTATTATGTTTCATGGGCTTGCATGCTACGACAGTCTTCTAGAACAAGACACAAGTTCTTTATATATGGCAGAGCCTGATTTTACTTGTCAAGACACAAGCTTAGATGAAACCAAGGCAGCTTTGAGTTGGTGTGAACCTCTGCTGCCTGCAATCTGAATGAAAAATGAGGACACTTTCCAGTCTTTCTATTCACAAGTTTGGGCCCAGCAGTCCTACACACTTTGAAGAAAAATCTCCCAGCAAAAAAGCATCTTTAATTTTCCCCTTTAGCAATTGTCCCTTTATGAAACATTTCACTGCTCCTTCCCTGCCCACTGCTCCCTTCTTACCTAGAGAATTGCACAAGATAATGTAAATAATTATACTCGCACATTTATATGAACACACGCACACACCCCCACCCCTCCTACAGCTGCTGTGCTCCACGTTGCTCATTCAGGTCCTGTCTGCCTCAGCTACGGCAGCCCTAACCGGCAGCAAGAAGTGCTGCAGGGTGCATTGACTAAAGGCTTGCATCGCAGACTGCCTGATTTATCTACACTGCCAAGGCCATCCCGTGCTCCACGTCCCCTCCCCAGACACAAAGGGTAGTGAATTTCAGATGAAAAGTGCTGATCTCGCCTCTTTTCTCACCCTGCCCGTCCATGTCACTGCATCAGGAAAGCACCAGTATCTACCCCCTGCGCTGCTGCACCAAAAGGTGACATTTAAGCCCGTTTCGTCTCTACTGGAGCAGAATTTAGTGAGAGAAAAAACACTTGTCAATGTTTTACTATGCCACAGGCAAGACTGGGCGCTTCTAATCTCCAAAAAACAAACGCTAAAGACACCAAGGCCAACTCTACCATACAAAACGTCTTACTCTGTCTGCCAGGAGAAACATACTGGGCCACCTGTTTGGACCTTGGGGGAACTGGGAAGCGGTTAAAAAAAAAAATTATCCTTCAGCAAGCTTCCAGGAGAAGCCTAATGCCAAAGCACAGTAAATCTGATGCTTTCAGGAAATCCCAGTAAGAACTACGGCAATTCCAGCCACGAAGCCAGGCTGCGGTTCAGAGCTACACCTTGGAGCAGGGCTCCTCTGAGCTCTGGGATTTGCTAGGAGGCACAAACACACTTCCATCAAACAAGTGTGGTCCCTCTTCTCTTTCACGGCTCTTGAAATGCAGAGTAAGCTGGCCAGGGAAGTGAAGAAACACACCAATTGGGACAAAGGGGTCACTGGGAGAAAGGGTGTGTCGCAAATTCACAAAGCATCAGCATGAGCTGGTGGGAGGAAGCACGAGATAGGAATCAAGTCTGCAAGTCTCATAATCAACACATGACATTAGCCAGGACTGGAGATAAGGAGGGAGCAATCCAGAGGCAGTTTCGCTTTAAATAAGTGCTTACAGCTTAGCTACCTTTCCTCAAGGCTATTGCATTCAGAGCAGGCAGAAAATTTCCAGAGAGCACTGTTTGGATTGCCACCTCTAACGTTAGGGTTATCCTCCTGCTTACCATGCAGTGCCACCTTCCAAGGCAGTGCCCTGGAGATCCCAGCAGGACAAAGCCGTGCCTGCACTCCCACCGCACCAGCTCATTCACGCCGCTTGTAAGCGTCTCCAAGGTTTACAGTCTAATCCGCGTTCCATTTTTTTGGCACGATTCAAAGCAAAACACAAACGCACCAGAGCACTGCACGCTGTTATAGACACATCCCCAGGCTCAAACCTGGCAGGACAGCGTGGTGCTTGGCGTCCCTCCTCACCACACGCACACCGCCAAGTACAACACACGCTGGGTCGTGTGAAAGAAGAAAATTTGGTCTGCGTCAGGCTCTCATCGGCACCGGGGCAGAATCACAGCCAGGCTGCCCTGGGCCGGGCAACCCCAATGGTGGAGTAAAGCATAGCCAGCAAGGAAGGGGCACAGGGACCTGCAAATCCTGCCAGACTGAGGACACTAGGCTGGAGCAGCGAGCCAAGAACACAGGCAAGAAAGCAGATTAAGATTAAAGAGAGTAAGAAAAGAGCAAGCTCTATAAAAATTTTAACTCCCACTCAAATGAGAAGCTGAAACTGAAGCTCAAGAGGATCACCTGCATGCACAGCCCATGCTATTTTGCTACTGGTTAAATTCCTGTGGCTCCGTAGACATTCCCTGCAGATACTATCAATGCAGCTTGGATCCCAGCCAGCTCACACTTCTAGGTCTTTTAGTTGCAGAAATTCACAGGCATATTAGGTTATAAGAGAAGTAACGTCATGCTCCACCAGACAAGTCTGTGCCACCCTCTACAAAAGGTGTACCTGCTGCTTCCCACAGAAGCCAGGAATCAGCCCTGGAATGGCAACATCGCAGCAGAAAGTCTGCATAGCCTACCTTTTCCACAGATTCTCCGGGTCACCTTGGGGAAGTCTTTTTGCACACTGGTGAAATGACTGTGACAATGCTTAACTCCCACAGAACAGAGGCGGCTTAATCTGTTGTTTTTTCAAGCGTGCTGCAATCCTTAAAGATGCTATAGAAACGCAGATTGAAATCCCTGGCTGACATAAGAGGAATACAGACTACGGCTTCTGTTCAGAATAACTAGGTCAGTCAGCTATTGCAAAAGTATTAACCAGAATCCAGAGAATTCCTAGTGGCTAAAATAACGGTAGCGAAGGTCTAACACCATTTGCTGTTATTAGTCACTCTACCTCTGGGTACGCTCAAACCCAACTCTCAAGAGCCTAGAATAATTGGAGGGCTGGAGCTCAGGCTCATCAAAATCCAGCCACGTGGCTCTGTGCAGCACAGGAGGCTCCCATCCCACTTGCTGGCTTCTGGAGACAGGGAACAACTGCCCTCAGCACAGCCTCACGCAGCTGAATGCATGCAGCCCACCGCAGAGAGCTGCACTGGTAATCCTGTGCCAGGGAACGGGTGCCATGGTCAGCCTCCCAGCAGCGGCCACCCTACAGCACGTGCTGGGGGGGCTTTGGACTGCGGAGGTGTATGGGTAAGCTGATTTTGGGGGAAGGCTGGTAGAGGCAGAGAGCAGCTGTTGGAATGGAATCCAAGGAAGAGAAGAGGGGAAGGGTTGGCCATTGCAATGGGGGTGCTAACCATTGCAATGGGGAGGAGCATCCAAAATTTATCTCAAGCTCCTCCAGTTGCTGAGGCTGGAGCCAGCACTTGCTTTCCTCTCACTGCTTAGCTGCTGCATGCCACTCATCCGTACTTGTATGCCCAGGCTCACTTCCCCTGGTTGTGCTGGTGTGACCGCGCAGCTGCCTGTGGACCATACCACACGGATGATCAACACAACTGCTTGCATCAAAAAGCTTCTGGTTTTACTGGAAGTAGGGGGCAGGTGAAGGGTTAAACCCATTTGTCTTGGAGTCTTTATTATTATTATTTTTCAACTCAGACTGTTTCAGCAGCCTGACACGCAGTCCAGCCGTGCAAACAGTCACGCCACCACAGTTCAGAAGCCAGCGACCTGCAGTGCAGGAACTGGGCTTTCTTGTTTTGCTACTGAAACGGGCACGTCAGTACTGCACCCTCAGTTTCCCCTACCTCTGTGAGCTGTGGATGCACCAGAGTCCGCAGGATGGGTTGCAAAAGGAGTAAATGGTTATAATGACCACTTAGAGATGTATTTGTACAGTGTAGAAAAATGTGAGCTGGGACATCCTCGCCTTGTGTACTAACTGCTACAACAGAGAAAGAGTTGTTAATTGCTACCTCCCCTAAGGGTTGATCTCTCCTGGTAGTAGTCAGAGGAGCCTTTTACTTTATCCTCAGCTCTCTCCTCCAGCCTTCATTAAGGTTGTCGTTTACAATAGTCTAACTGCTAGGGTAAAACAGAAGTTCAGCCTGGAGCAGGGAAGGCTCCGGGGAGACCTCAGAGCCCCTTCCAGTGCCTGGGGGCTACAAGGAAGCTGGGGGAGCTTTTTCCAAGGGCAGGGAGTGACAGGACAAGGGGTGACAGGTTTAAACGGAAAGAGGAAGACTGAGATGGGCCATGGGGAAGGAATTCTTCCCAGTGAGGGTGGGGGGCACTGGGACAGGTTCCCAGAGAAGCTGTGGATGCCCCATCCCTGGCAGTGCCCAAGGCCAGGCTGGATGAGGCTGGGAGCACCCTGGGCTATGGAAGGTGTCCCTGCCCGTGGCATGGGGTGGGGCTGGGGGGGCTTTGGGGGTCCCTTCCAACCCGAACCGTTCTATGATCATGATTCTATTCTATAAATGCTGGTTGCTCTGGGGCACACCGTTTCAGCCGAACCCAGGCTGGTGGGCACATGATAAAGCTTCCAACCATCATTTTCTCCATTAAAAAAATATTTCAAAACTACCCAAAACGTTTATGCAACTATTAACACTGTCACATTCCACAACAAGAAACTAAAACGTGCACACAGTCAGGCAACGCTTGTTACAAAGGACTGAAAGACGCCAGCTGTTTCTGGTATCGCAAGAACATTTTTAGACCAAAACCCTCCCTCATGATTAATGGAGTCTGAATGCAGTCACGCAGCCTACCTGACCACGGGGACCTGCTGACCTTGGCCTGCAATAGGAACCAACGTCCTTCCTATGGAACGAGCCATGTCCTGCTGTAAGGAGTGAAAGCGCAGCGGAGGGAGGCTCTGAACCAGAATCCTCGCCAAGGTAACACCAGAAACTAAGCCACTGAGATACATATTTATATTATGACAGGAAACATCCAGATTCTGAATAATAAAGATAATTGAAGACGTTAAGAGCAATATAAGACACAGCCATTAAAGCTGTAAGGAAAGGGGTACGTCTCGTGTACTGCAGACGCAGAGATTCTGAAGACAGCATCATAAAAATAAGTGAAAAACATTCTACTCAATCATTCATCAAACTGCTAATTCAAAACCACATTCCTTGTTCATGTGCTCTCTGGAGTGCCAAGTAGATTCTACAGATGAAGACATTGCTCTGAATTCATTTAAATTAAAAAAAATAAAGTGATAACTTGGCTCAATTCCACGTGTGACCTTTAAAAACAAATGCTTGTTAAGACTCAAAGCAAGCATTTCCTTATTTTATTTTTTAGGAATATGATCCAAAACGAAAGCCTGGCCAACAGTTGTGCTCAGCCACGATGCCTTACAGAACTACTTGCGTAGTTATCTGGAAAAGTCTTTCATTTCTTTCTTTCAACAAACAGCAATCTCAGCCCAGGACAGCCGCCACCCATTCTGAAGGTGATCACAGACCACAAATTAGTAGCTGCCAGATAATTTAGGTGACCCTGAGTACTAAGAGACTGTTTGAAAAACATGCCTTCAAATGACACAGAAATGGGTGGCAGCGTTCTTTAAAGAAGTTGTTGGCTCAGCCTTACGTCACTCACGCTGCGATTCTGCAGAAGCTTAGGGAGAACATTTAGAACTTGGAAGGGAACACAAAAGCCCAAAGAACTTTGCAAGTTTCTGATTTGGGAACCAGCATCAGAATTCGGATTTTCTCCTCTGTTAACACCAAACAGTGCATATTTTACAATAAAGTGTCAGAAATCAGGGAGTTTCTCACAAGTAGTGACAAACAGGAGCATCTCGTCTACTAACAACATCTATGGCTGACGAGGCAGTACAAGATCTAAACTGCTTGTGACGTTACTTTACACATTTAGGTTTCTAATGAAATAAAGACAGCATGCATTTCTCATTTCATGGCTCAGATATTCCCTAACAGCATCGAGGTTTGCAATCTGATTTTCCACACCTTTCACTACACACACAGGAGCTCTGATTTCTGCAAATTAATTACGTGTGAATGCGAACCGGACAGCTTGCTGCAGCACGAACAGCTCAGAGATGACTTGCCCAGAGAGACTTCTTTCCAGAGTCAGCTGTAACATCTGTTCTTCAGAACTAACCCAAAGTCCCTTGAAACTGGAGGGTTTTCACTGACTTCCACTAGAAAGATTCTTATTCTAAGCTGGATGCTACAGGAAAGGAGTTAATTTAGTTAATTTCTAACATTGTGTGCATTTATATACTTTCTTGGATAAGGCCCAAAGTACTCATTATAGTGTAACACCCTCCTTAATTCTTCCAGAAGCCAATCATAAGGCTAGTATGAATTTTAATGAGCACTGAATCAAGCCCCAGATGGTCTTTAAAGCCAAATTATCCTGATCTTGGTTATTTTAAGCTCTGTGTAGTGCCTTCTGGCCACTACACAAATTAACTCCTCTGTTCCTGGTCTGGATTAAGGAAAGGCTTTCATACCTGTTCTCCCCAAACACAGCTCGTCCGCTTCGCTGTGAAAAACCCTCAGCTCCTACTCCACCTTGAAAAGTCACAGCTTTGAAAGAAGACTCAAAGGTTGACACAGGTGAGAAAGACGTGCCCACAACATAGCAGGGAGGACAGTGGCCTGACCTGCAACTCTCTCAGTAACACAACCAAGGCTCTGCAGCCTATTTAGTACAGTCTCTGGACACAGTAACACAGATGATCAAATTTAGAAAAGATTAGTGAGGTCCAGGAAAGTTCTCATCTCAATGGAAAAGGTGACAGAACACAAGAAAACCAGAGTGGTTTAAACCATTGTGCGTTGCAGAGTCGGACAACTCGGCGGCCATCAATGAGATAACACCGACACAACAGACAGTCCAATTTAACCAGATTCCCAGGGGAAAACCAATTGAGCCCAGAGCCATCAACTTGACATTATCAGTTCACAGAGACACTTGTCTCTGCTGAAACGGCTGAGTACGTGTGGTTTCCAGTTTGAAACTACATGTTTCATTTTAAGAACTAAAACTCTTTTATACAATGATGTTTCAAGCATCCCCACATGGTACTGGCATGATATCTGCCCCTGGCCAACGGCTGCTGCCTGTGGTGCCTCAGCTGCGTCTCCACTAGGAATGACACCGTTCAGAGCTGTAGGTTGGCTACTCTCTGATTCTTTGGAGCAGACTACAGATTACCTTCCACATCTGCCACAAACCACTAACACCTTACTCTGCTTTGGATTTGGTGGGTTTGGGCTGTGCTTGTTTCCTGCAAAGCACCGCTGCTGGAAACGGCCACCTGAGCATCCCAGATTCACAACGCCTTCTCCCTTCCCCTTGGCAACCCGAAGGAGGAAAGATACATCACTCAACCGATTCCAAAGGGCTCTTGGTGAACGCAGCGCTACTCCTTGAGAGACTTTCAGCAAGTCCAGAGGAACATGAATTCTTATTAGAGACCTTTTATTTTTAAGAAGTTTTGTGACCAAGGCTACAGCAGTGCACACCAGTCTCGGTAAAGAGAGCAGCGGCTCAGCCAGCCAGAATGCCAGCTGTTTCAGGGAGGTTGGTGGGGGCTTGCAGGGATTTTTGGGAGGGGGCAGTGGTGTGGTTGGTTGGGTTCTTTTTCCAGGTTGGGGGAAGGGGGAAAGGAAAGCAGGAAGAAAAGAAAAAGGTTCTACCACCTGCTTTTCTGGTCCCCAAGTGTCCAGGATCTCTCGCTTTCCTGCCTTGAGCAACAGCCGTTCTCATTCCAGTGTCCCAATGTCCCTGTTCTTTGTTAAACCCCCTTTACACTTGGGTGGTTTTTTCTTTTTGGATTCTGTGATGGGTTTTTTTAATTATTTTTTTCTAACCCTTGTCTGGTAAACAGATGGACGTCATAGAAACGAAAAGGCTGAAATGGGAAGAGTAGCAAGAACTGAAGTGCAGCATTATGCAAGCCAGCTATGGAAGAGAAATTATGTCACTCTATATTACTCAGTTGAGGATGGTTAATGAGTTTACGCTATTTAACCACCTTACCAGAATGGGCATCACAGCTTGAGGAATGCAGACAGAGCTCTGAAATGATTTTACATTTGGAAATGCGGGACAGGAGGTAAATACGAAAGCAAAAGATGATTTAATCTCCTTTCTTGCCTCCAGATGCATGACACATGGCTCAGTTGTCCTAAGTCTGGGTCTGAAATACTTTGAATTCACTGAAAACACACTGACTGAGCAGCAGGAGCTCAAGTGACACACTCAACTTGCCATCATTTGCTAAAGCAGAGAAGGAGCTCAATCTCCCACCTCTCTGCTGGGATTGCCAAGGAAACATTAACAGCGGGTTCAGGAGCTCAGACAACTCTGCCTTCTGGAATGGCCCGAGAGCCCCGAGGAGGCTGTGCTTTAAAAGGCTTCGGTCCCTTTTGACTTGAACCACATTTTAACTTCTTAGCAGTGAAAAATCATTCTGCCCTGTTACTATTCCTCTGAGCAATTGCACACATGCCCCTTTTATTATTACATTAGTGTAATTTTGTCTCCAACACTCCCCCGAGAGGAATTACTCATGTCCTGCTATTATTTATTTTACTACTAAGAGCCCAGTTTTTAGCAAGAGTTTTAATTAAATACCAATCCTCCTCCTCAATTAAGATCACCTTTATCTAGCTTGCTGTGCTTTGCATCCTCCAGCAGCATCATTTGCTTCCTATTTATCCCTCCCTCCACAGTTCTCTCAGGAACTGCTAAAAGCCCTGTCTCCCACCAAATCAGCAAAGAGAAATACAAGATTTTACCCACAGATAATACGGTGCTTAACACTGGTTACGCAGAATTCCAGTTTAAATTGATGTCAAATGCCAACAGTAGCAGCATCTCCCACACCTCCCAAAGCCACAGTCTGCTGTGCTGTCCAGAGCACCAGCCCACAGCACGTCACTACCACTGTCCCTCTTTGGTTTCCCTGCTGCGCTGCTGCTTCACTCGCACATCCATCGCTCCCCAACCCTCTGATGGTGCGTCTGTCCGCTCCAAATATCCTGCTGAAAGTTGCCAAGGCAGGTTCTTTGGGAGCTTGAAGTTCAGTGTGTCCACACGCTGGGTAAACACCTCTTCAAAGTCTTTGCTGCCCCTGGATAATGAATCAGACCAGTACACAGGACGCTTGGAAGCTGCCCTAGATTAATGTTTTAAGAGTTATTCATTCATGCTCCCCAAGTGTCAGAGGCAGACTGTGGAGCTGGCAGGAATATCCTCATCTTCCCTATTTCTACAAAGTGGAATCGAACTGCAGCAACAGCATCCAACTGCATTAACTGCTCCAGCGCCTGGCAAAGCCAGGTGCAGAGGCAGCAGAAAGTTACACAATGGCTGCTGGCACCCAGCACCCTCCTGGCCATCGCTCCCTGCCTGGGTATTGGGCACAAGCACCCCTCCACGGGCAATCTCACCTAACCGCTCTGCAGCCCTCGCAGAGCACAGCTTCCCCTCTGGGCACCACTCCGCTCCTCACCTTGCACAGGGCAGGGAAGGGGAGGCAACAAGTCGGAGATCACTTTGATTTCACTTCTCACAGACTTGACAAGGCTTTTTCCTCTTTCTCAGCTCTAGGTGCAAAGATTTACTAACTCCGCTTACTTCCCTAAACATAAGATGCTTTTGCTATTATGAGCACCCCTTACTCCTTTTCCAAGGGCTAAATGGAACTGCATGCAAGTACTAGATCAATTAGCACACAAAGAAAGAGGAGACTCAAGCCTACGCTCTTCCCTGCACTTCCAGGCTCGGCAAGTGCACTCCGTAATGGCTCCAGCACCTCTGTAAAATTCGGGCTCTGCTGCACTTTCAAAGACTACAGTTCACACACCACAATCTAAGCAAACCATTCTCAGCCTGGAGAGTTCCCAGCTAGCAGGGGGTTCAGTTTTTGGTTTATACTGAGGAGGGGATGCTGAGGGTTATTTTAGATTTTACTCCCCAGTTTTTTCCCAGAGCCATCTCTGCATTCCCAGTACTTTTGTCCTACCTTAAATAAGGCTTTTCAAACAAGTTGCCTGCAGCTGGGACAAGGAGGTCTCCACTACTTTCTGACCTCTCCACAAATAGTTTTCAGGGATGAACTGGTTGTTCAGGCATAATTCAAATACATGTTTTAAAAACCTCCTATCTCCTTGCTCGTTTCAATAGCATTTCTTCAAACCAAGCCTATTAAAAACCTTCGAGTTCCCAAGGCAGGAACCATCTTCCTTTTGCCTCCTACAGAACAACAAATACTCTATCAGTGTTTAAAAGCATGAAATGAAATTAATGAACCATAAGCTCATGTCTATTTACTAAATTCTACTTTCATTCACAACGCCCATCATTCTACGATTTAAGTACATGATTTCAAAGCAGCCAGTGGCATTTATTCACCACTAGAATACAGGCAGGCAAAAGGCAGTGCTAAAAGCATTCCCCCCTCACCCCTTTTTATGGCTTCAGACCTCAGAAAATCAGCCTCTTACTGGCTGATTTCTATTTCCAGCCGAAAAAAGGGAGTGCCAGAGACATCAGAGATTTAGCTCAGTTCCACTGCTTGGAAAGGTAAAAATAATTGAGAAGTCATCTCCATTTTAGTGTTTGGAATGCTGGACCCTGTTGCCCCATCTACCTCCCACAGCAGCAGGCTTACCTTGAAAAAAAAGGTCTCCGAGAAATACCTCTGGAGTGAATTCAGTCCCTTCTTCCTTCTGACTGCAGGTTGCTGCTTGTCTCAAACACGGGAAACATCCCTTGCTTCAGGCAAAAATTCTCAGCAATTCCATCTTAAAGCTTCTTCAGAAAGCTCCTGGTTGTCTCATGCGCATGCAAACACAGGAGGCAGCTGCTTACTCACCAGCACTGCCCCAGTGCCAGCTGCCGTGGAGGAGGGTATCGGTGCCACACGCCCCCTCTTCCTGGCAGTCAGCAGAGGGGTCGGAGGAATTCACTGAGGGTAACGCATCCTCAGGTTGGAGGACAGAGACCACGGTGCTAGATTCCATTAAAGCCTTGCAGTTAAAACTGCTGAGATCTCATTGTAGACACACACCACTACCAAGAACCTGTAATGCGGTGAATCAGTGTTTTCCAGGACCCTTTTTGTCGGGGGCTGATGCTGTGATCTCAGCAAAGAGGATGGAACCGTGTCTTGAGTGGCATTTTGCACAAAAGGCAAGAGCAAGATACCAGTCAAGACTCTAGTGCATAGGGACGACATGCACTTCCCCTCAGCTAAGCCCTGCGATCTCAGGGCTGACCTGCCCTGCGCTCGGGGGCGGGGAGGGAGTTCCCCGCAAAGCCCCACACCTGGGGAATCTGTGACCGGAGACACCTGTGCCCCATAGAAGTATGAGCTGCAGCCCATGAACAGCCAATGCAGGGCCGTTCCTCGCTCAAGCTAACCAGTGTTACTTATCCATCTGTAAGCGTCACCGCGTCCCTCCCCGATACAGGAACGCTGTGGGCATCGTGCTGGTCTTTCACAACTTCCCTGCGTCCGTGTCGTGCAGTTTCAAACTCGCAAAATATGCTATCAAGTTGACACTTTGCAGGCTAAATTTCAGCAACAGATCGCGAGGCCCCTGCAGAAGGAAGGTAAACTCTCCTAAGGCTTTAGACTTCATAGGGATGGCAATTAGGACAGATTAATTAAGCTGATTGAAGCAGTGACAGTTTACACTGGCTGAAGCTCCACAGATGTAACCATTATGTTCCTGCTGCCGAGTCCCAAATGGAACCCAGCAGAATCCAATTCCCTAATCAAGACAGCAATGAAATAGCTTCCCTCCCACTGCAGCCGGTGTAGAGAGCAAGTCACCACCAGCAGGGCTGCCAGTGAGGCAATCAGGTATTTTCCATAGTCCTCTGCTAAAGCAGCCAGTTACTTAGTTTCCTGGCATGTCAGTGACTTTAGTCTTTCCTGGACAACATTCAGAAAGGAAAAGCACTTTTTTTTTTTTTTAGGATCAAGGTGGTGTATCCAAGAGACAATTTATTTTTCTTGCTTTTAGAGCTGGCTTTTATTTCCTCACCTGGCTAACCACAAGCACATTTTTGTGAACATTAGGCAACAAGAAAGCCTGCTGCTAATTCTCATCAGGGCCTGGGGAAAAATACAATCTGTTGGGTGAAAGCTAAACCAAAAAAAATACAAACAGAAAAGATGGGAGGGAGAGGGAAGGGGAGTGAGAAAATAACTCAGGAGTGAGTCAGTCATGCTCCTCCTGCTTAGTCACCTGGAGTGCTTCTCTCCAGACACACCGGAGATGGAGATGCCTGCCTGCCTGCTTTCCACCCACCTCCTCCTGACAAGGACTTACAGAAGAAGAGCTGGGGCAGAGTTTTGGGAGCCAGTCATGCCAGATGCAAGCTTTCCAGAGGAGCAGAGCTGACATGGCCTGTTTGCTCGTCTCTCCCTCCTGTCACCCCCTGCACTATTTCTCAATTAAATCATGTTGAATCAACGTGTTCATTTGCTGGTTTGAGTTTCTCTGATGGTGCCCTGCAGTTTTGACATCGTAGGGAGTTGCCATGGAGAAGAAGGTGATGTCATTGACACAAAAAGCACTGAATTTACAAATACGACAGGAACAGAGCTATTTATAAAGATCTGCTTTTCTCCCCCCACTCTTTGCTGGGGTGGGTGGAGGCAGAGGCAGCAGTTCCATTCTTGACATTTCTGTCAACAAGTCTCAGCAATGAATTTTCATGTTAGAAAATATCCCGAGCCCGTGAAACTGCTGAATGCTGTCAGCTTTCGGACTTCATTCATTAGAGCTGGATTTAGCTTCCCAGCTCAGAGCTGGTTTTGAGGTCACATAACACTCATGTTTGTAACTTCTATCCTCAAAAAAAAAAAAAAATCTATGCAGCATTACCAAAACACAGCCACATCTGAAAGGAAGAACAGCACATCACAAAAAGAGGGACAGATACCCTGTGTTGTGTAAAGGCTTCGCACTGCTTATAATCACTTGGACGAGGAACTGTGTCTGTTGGTTTTGCCTTGGTTACGTGGGATGCCATTGCACATTAACACAACCCTCGTTTAATGAAACATTTAGTGCATATAAAAACTGCAAAACAGAGAAGAGAGAGAAAAGGGAAGATGATAAATTTAGACATGAACAAAAAAAAAAAATTAGCAGGCATTTGGAATAAATTGGGAGGAATAAAGGTGCTTGAGGAACCTGACATGAAACCTCTCACAGATGTCAAAAGAACATTATTTGTGTATGGCACCTAAACCAAACATGCAACCATCTATCACCCCAAAACCCGACAGGCCAGTGGCATTTCTAAAAGCTGGATGCTGATGTGAATTATTTCTGTGAGACACAGGTCAAGGTCCAAAATTCAGTTGCGGGTTACCAAAAAAAAGCTTCAAACAGTTTGGATCTAAGTGGTAGAACAACACTGCAGCTGAAACAGCAGCATCAGTCAGAGCAGTGGTTCCCCGGTTTTCATGGAATCACATACTGGTTTGGGTGGGAAGGGACCTCAAAGCCCCCCCAGTCCCACCCCCTGCCACGGGCAGGGACACCTTCCATAGCCCAGGGTGCTCCAGGCCTCATCCAGCCTGGCCTTGGGCACTCCCAGGGATGGGGCACCCACAGCTTCTCTGGGAACCTGTCCCAGTGCCCCCCACCCTCTGCAGGAACTCTCTGGATACCAATATCAAAACCCATGTTGGTGAAAGTTACTGGTTGAGTTGTACATTTCCAGTGCGCGGAGCACCGCGGCGATAGGGAGCAACACAAGTTACACATCCAAACTTCAGAAGCCAGCAACTAAATGTATCAAAGTGTTACCTTGGTTTTATGAACCATTTCCCCTCCACAGCAGTGAAACTTTCATAAATATGTATATTTAGATAAGAAAATAGACATAAAAGTATAATACCAGTTTTATAAACAAGAAGACCCCAGGAGTTAAAATTATTTGTTCAATGTCACATGCAAAGCCAGGAGCAACGCTGACGGTGTAATGTCGGTCTTCGGTCCGGAACCCTGTTTGTCATGGTAATAGAACTTCAACAAAATCACAACTGCTAGAAACATTAACAGGGCTTTGCCAAAACAGCCACAGCCTCTGCAACACACGGCCCGACTGCTTGGCTTTTACCACGATGAAACAGAAAGAAGATTCAGGAGCAGCGATTTCCTTACCTCTCCTTTACACCAAGCCCAACTCCTCAAACACCACTTCCGAATTTGCTCTTCCCTTTTAAGAGGCCCAGCGTGAATGTACTGCGGAAGCAAGGAAAGCTGTAACACTTTTCCACGAGCCTCACCCAATGCAACAGTGCGTTCCTAATCACAAGGCGGTTGTTCTGCCTTTCCCCCTCCACCCGTATTGCTACGCATCCATTCCTGGAAAGGATAGCGATACCGCAAGGGAAGATCATTGTGGAAACCACCATAAAGGTGATGAAAGCGAAGAAAACGCCAGACGGTGAAAGCCCCCGGAAACCCTAGCTTGTAATTGAGAAAGTTATGAAGCGGCTTGCGGACAGTCTAAGAGTATATAATGTATACTGCTCACTTGGATTAAAGTCTCCTCAGTTTAGCTGGTAAGAAGCCAAACCCCATTTTGGTGGTGGTGCACAGGCGTAGCGGAAATGAATGCTCGTGAACAAGAAGCGACAAAGATGGCTCCAGCGTTGAATTGTGTGGAAGTGTGTGTTGAAAGAACTGAGGACTGCAGTGAGCTTTCCATTGTTGTCTAGCTCACCAAGCTAAAAATATGCTTCCCGGGAGATGAGGAGGAATAATTACTTTTTTAATTGCATAAAAATGGACTATTCCACTTGCAGACTCCCCATATGTTAAGCAAATGGGAGACCATCCTTACACCAGTTGCCAGCAACGCTTTCTGTTTCAGGCTAGGCAAACTACTTTCAGCTGACGCTTGCGTTTTACATCTTGATATAAAAACTGCTGCTTTTAGTTGCACAGGACTTAAGCAATAGTTTCCAAGGTATAAGAATATGGCACACTCCACTAAAGCTATATTAAGCAAAGTCTTGACTGCTGTCCTACAAAGCAGGAGCAGACGATGTGCCACTAAAACAATAGGTGCCTCCATAGCGCTGGATTAGTCCCTGCCATACTTATCTTTTCAAGGCGGCTATCAGCAGACCTGGACTGTGAAGCCATGGGAGCAGACTAAGGGAAGGACAAGTTGTAGCCAGTTCAGTTCACCGAGCAGGAACAGTACTAATCCAGGTTGGCTCTTTGGGAGTAAATGCAGGTCTAATGGCGTGGTAGAACAGTCCAGAACACCCTCACTGGATCTATTCTGACTGGTTGTCAAGGAAACGTACCAACAAGCCATGCCCAGCCACCACTGAATTTCACAATAATCCAACACTTTTTTTCCACCTCCTACAAAATGATTCCCAAGTGAATGATTATTTGAAGTATTACACTACATCAAAATGCATCACTAGCTTAGCTTCAAGAAAGGAACCATACAATTCGAGAGGTACTGCTGAAGGTACTGCGCATCAGGAGAACCCAAAGCACTGGAAAAACAGAACTTCAGGCACGGAGACTAAACAGAACACTGACGTTTTTCATCGGCACCATGTCACTTCGCTGCTTTCTAAATCCCACTTCCATACCGGCTAGAGCAATAATGGAATAGCTTTGGATGGTACTTATTACAAAAAGAGTAAGGAACAAATATTTCCAGAGCCAACCAAAGGAGCAGCGTTCCTCTCTGGTCTTACTGCGTGACCTCAATATTCACATGCTTGTTTAATAATTCAGAATATTCCATCAGATAAAGAATGAATGGAAATGAAACCTCCTTATTTCTACATTTCTAAATATGGCACTGCTGGATTAACCAAGCAGAGGGGCAGGGAGTGTAAAACAGTGAGGACCAGGAGAACGAAAGTGTTCAAAGAGCTGCAGTCTTCCTTCAGCGACCCGTAAGGGCAATCTTTTTAAGCACAAGCACATTAATGTAGCTGCAGTGCCCATAGCCCAAGGCTAAATGAGAGACTCCAACCACCAATTCTCAAGACCACAGTCAAATAACTCACTTAGAATAAGAACGCTAAGCTTTTGTACACCAGAGCATCGCTGGGGAAATCACTAGTGCTCAGCAAGGAGCGCAACACCTCAGAAGTTACCGTTTAGCCCAAAGCCATTTTGGAATATTTATTATTTGGGAAATCAGCAGCAGCACAGAGGGAAGATTTAGAATTAGTTGCTGATGCACATGCAGGAGGTGTAATTTGTCTACTTTTAAAAGGAATCATAAGTTTAATGAACTAAAAAAGCCAGTTGGATGTGATTTGTAGTAGGTTTGGTAGAAGCCAAGCAGAACTGTTCAGTGTTTGGAATCCCCAATCTGGTAGGTCAGTCAGAAGATGTGAAGTGACACTGTTCTTAAAAAATAATTAGTATTTTCCTTCTACAATTCTTTCAATTCTAGACTAAAAATAGGACAAAAAGCTCACCAAAGCCTTTTTAAAATTTTGTTTTGAAATGTGATTTCACCATTTCTTCTCAGGTCTACAAAACTTCAGGGAGGTTAATGAACAGACTGGTTTCTTGTGTAAGACCATAATCACACGCTGGTGAGGAGAGTAACACATCCAAGAAGTAGAAAATAATGGAAGTCAATTTCCAAATTAATTTGAAGATATTAGAAACTGGAATAATTCAGCTTATTGAAAAAGTTCAGAAACTTCCACTCATTCAGATCCAAATCACCCCAGTTGTTCAGAGCATCCAGAATGCAGCTGAGCACAAGAGGGACCCTACACTGAGGAGAGCCATAAACCCAAAACTTCCTTGGCTGCGTCCAACCTGGGGGACTAAGGAGTATTCCCACTTACCGGGAGCACCCTCTGCCTGGGTCCTGACGGCAGGGACACCTGTGTGCCTGCTCTCCACACCTTGTTCTCTGTCAGCTGGAAGAGCAGCTCAGATTTGCCCGTGTGGCAGACTAGGGGACAACTACTGCTGTCCAGGCGAGATGTAGCCCTCAGGATTTGGGTTCTCTGTCTGCCTACAACTTGGCAAGATCTTCAGTATTTTGCAAAATGAAAGCCTGACAAGAGTCCTAAGCATACCAGTTTTCACTTAGTCTTGAATTTATCTTACTTTTGTCCTGTTCAAGTCTAGGGCTGATTACTAATTGGATGCAATTCAGTACCAAATTTTTGTTATTTTGAGAATTCCTGAATTTATGAATCTATAACAGAGTATAATCAAAATATCACATCACTGAAATTTCATATCAAAGGCTGTAAATGCACGTGTGGGATTTCGTGCACCAGCCACGTGAAATGTGTTCTCTGTATAAATTAGCTGATGAATAAGGAAACACCTAATTCAAGTATTTCTTATACAGAAACACCTAATTCAAGTATTTTAGGGCACACACATCAAGAAGGTAGAGTGCAAGCTGCTCTTCCTAGCTCATTCTGGAAACCTTCTGGCAAGTCATCTCACCTGCCAAGCACAAGCTGGCACCTCTGATAACAGATCAGTCAACAGGTACATTTTCTAGTGTGGCTGTCGTCACCTTTAACACAGACCCCACCCAAGGCTAGGAGAAGTCTCACATACAAACGCAGTTGGAATATATCGGTTGGAGCTGAAATACTTTAACCGATTATCTCGGGTTTAGGATTTTGAATCTCCTACGTATTAAATACGCTTTTAGGACGGCAGCTGACACATTTCCTTAAAATGGTCTCCTAAGATGTAAATATTAGCAAGTTTGTTTCAGAGCTGGCCACAGACTTTCTGTAAATACCTGTAGATCATGGAATCACAGCATGGTTTGGGTTGGAAGGGACCTTAAAGCCCATCCAATTCCATCCCCCCTGCCCTGGGCAGGGACACCCTCCACTAGACCAGGTTGCAGAGAGACTTTTAAAAGTAAATTCTGGTTTAGTATTAATGTTTTAGAACGCAGATTCTTACTGTTGGCTTCTGCAGCTTCTTTTAATCACTTTTCAGCTCTTGACTATTAAGAACCACCTTTTCTTGCCATTTGCACTGACACAGCCAAGTGTAAGCAGTGAGGTTGTGTAACACTGGTGGTCGCGGCACCACACATACTGAGGAGGTAACCTCCATCTGGTTAGACAGGAGTCGTGATGAGCCCTGGAAACAGCTGAAACAACTCCTTTGAACCCAGATGTAGCTACCAGAGCCTAATGAGCGGAAAATGGCTCAAACCTGTGGAGTTTGCCCTCCAAACTGTACGTACATCTCATGCACACTCCATCAGCTGAGATGTCTTAGCTGTAGCATTTCTGGGGGCTCAGTGACTTTCTGCCATTATTTCTAGACCCCTTTCCACTTAAACAGAGCAGACAACATTGCTGACTTAACTGTTTCTGAAGCTGACCGTTTACACAAACACCAAGGAAAGGTCCCTATGAATAAACAAACTGTTCCAAAGAACAAACATCCCAGAGTCTCATCAGCAGACCAAATATTCCATAACCTCCAATAAAAGGACCTGGGGTTGGGGTGAATTACCATGAGCAGGGCTACTCCAAAGCGCACATTCAGGCCATCCAGAGCATCAGTCAGTTGCTCTTAATTTCTGATAAGGTAAAAGCTCAGGTCCTCTGTCCCTTACCCTTTCCTGCAGCCTTTGAGGAACCTTTCACTGTAGCACTATCCTAGCACAGAATAAGGAAGAAATAAGGGCAGGTTTTGTCTGCTGTTCCTGCTCTCTGGCCAGTCAGAACTCTAGGGGCAGATGTAAAGGTTAGAGTGCTGCTGCTGGCACAAGGCTCATAAGAGACATGGCAAAACCCAAGACTCAGGCCTTAGGAGGATCCATATGTGCTTTCCAGCAGTGTCCAACATTACAAATCACTTCCATTCCTCTCAATTCTCTTGTCAAACACCTGTGACACCACTGAAACATTTTAGAAGCAAGGAAATAAACTGCATAAAATAAACTAATTTCTTACTGCAGGTCACCCAGGCAGGAGAAAAAGCATCATCTGGATAATATTATTCCAAGTGTAGTATCACGCACAGCATTTAGACTGTGCTTGAATTGCATCCACTTCGTCATTTCACTGAAAAGATTCTACTCCTGACACAGTAGCCGAAGAGCAGGACATTGTTACTGTACCTCCAGTCCGACATGCAAAACTAACCATGCGTTCAAACAGAAAGGAGCTAAGGATGTCAACAGGGCAGACAGAGCTGGTTTTTTCTTCATTCAGCTACACGAAATTTATTCCATTTTCCAATTTAAAAAATATATTGGAAAGCTTTGTTGTTTGGTTGGCTTTTGTTTTTTTTTTTAAAGAATTTAAAGATTTCCCAGGCCACTGAAATGGTACATCTGCTTCTACAATCCCATCTGTCATCTCCTGCATTTACAATAGAGCTCTTCCAACTCCAAAGTCTAACCACAGCTTTGCCACACTCGGTAGGCACTTTGTTTGACAAACATCGCACAGCTTGTGTTATACCCAACAACGCTAGATGATTTTGGAAATGTCCTTCTGCTGGAAACTTTAAGGCAAGTTAACCTGTAGTTAGTTTTAATAGGAGTTTGATGGGTTTGCATCAGATACAGAACTAAAGACGAGTAAAATGGATGTGTAAGATTTCACGTGTGTGGCATTTTGCCCCGGAAACATTAGTCAACTTGGTACCTTCCTCTACAGATGCCAATGGGATTACTCTGGTGACTGAACATGATCAAGCCTATTTACCCTCTATTATTAAGCACACATTAGCAGGCATGAAGCCATGCTATGGGGTTTTTTTGTTTTAAAGTAACCATCTGTTTTTAACCTTAGACAAGTTTTTCCTAGGCATCACTTTTTGAATCATTGTGTAAAAGACAGACATGCTCCAAGACCTCACAGGCCAGGTCTGTAATAGACAGTCAGGAGAGAAGAGGCCAGCCTTGCCCAGAGGTTGCATGGAGATCAAAACTGTCCAACATCCTGAGAGGAACAGAAGCATCTACAGTTGCCAAGATGAGAACAAGTGCCACAAGGGACAGAGGGTAGGGTGAAATTGTGTGTGGCCAGGCCTAGAAGTCCCAGTGAGGTTATCACTAAAAATATGGCGATGGAATCTGAGCTAGTGCAAATTTTAATACCCTGTTCATTATATGAATGAGTGTATGAAAGAAACTAAGTCCAAGGAATGTGATGGATCACAGTTGCCCCCAGTTGCTTAGAAAACAAACAAAACTTCAACAGAAATACAACAGGGATGTCTGAAAGACCTCCCTGACCTCCTTTTACATGTTGGTGCAGCCAGCTCACAGGATAAGGTAGGCAGAGACTAACCTGTGAAGAAAAGATGCAGAGTTCCATCGGAGCAGAACTGGGAACAAGCAGCACAAGAGATGTCAGCTCCTTCTGTAGCTGCTAGCTCCTCTCCATTATTTGTTTCCTATGGAGAAGTTTGTAATGCCATTCCTAAGTGTTTCTTATTTTACAGTATTGGGGAGGAGTTTCAGTAATTTTCTATTCTGACAAACTGAAGTGGTTGGGCTGTCTGGGACACACATGAAGAGTAATGAGACAAGCTCGTGTGCAACTCATCGAGGGTAGTCCTGTTAGATGGAGAAGGATTAGCACATTTTTTTGCTCAGAAAGAAAACAGATGCCAGGACAGCATAACATTAAAGCTGAAATACTCCATTATTAAAGTAGACTTAATTAAAAACAAATAGATTTACAGATTTTAAATACCAGAGCAACAGGTTTCCTTTACCGAGAGTCAGCTGGGAGCTTTTATCTGTGTGTTCAGACTCTTCCCAAAAGCTTTCTGTCTAAGGTTTATGCAATAGGTGAAGAGGTAGTGAAGTTATTCTGTGTTGGCTGGAAACATGTCTTGCCTGAGAAGCATGCCCAAAACATCGGGATGACTGATACCTTGTCATGAGTGTTCTCTTTCTAAGCTACCTGGTTTTCATATCAGAATTGCAGGATATAAACTGAAAAGGCTGCAAGTGAGAGGACAGAAAATGAGATCCCCCAAACTGTCTAAGAGGAAGTTAGAAGGATCAGCAAAAGAAAACCAACTTTGGCTAAAGGAAAGCACTAGCACACACAAGACCTCCCAGAGCTAACAGAAGTTAGTCCAGTGCACAGCTCCCAGTTGCTCTACCAGCGATCTCTGCGCCAGACTCCAGCTAGAGACAGACCATGAGTTCATCTGCTTGCTCAACAGATGACTAACTAGTGACATGTGGTACAGGAAACATTGTTTGAGGCATTGACAAAAAAAAAAAACTGTTCAGCAGCAGTTTACACTAGATATTAAAGCTCATCTAGCAGCACATATAAGTCCTATTCCCGAATTATAAGAGTATAATCACCTTCATGAAGGAACTATAAAAGCAGCATTAGGTATCTGGAAGAGCAAAAAGAACACAGGTCAAAGCAGGAGGAGGAGCAATGGACACATGCAGAAAGAACAGGAAAGATGGCTTGGAGCAACTTAGAAAATGAAGTTCCAGAGCAGAATTTAGAGATAACAGAAACAGGGGATAATCAAAAAACAGAACCATGGCAGAAGAATTTGACCAAATGAAAAACTTACAGCCAACTTGGTTTTACAGGGAGAAGAAATTACTAGTGATGCAGTCTCCTACACTCGCTTTCATATGTGGGAGAAGCTGAGGAGTAATCCTGAGTCCACACTGAAGGTACGCAGCATCTTGGGTTTGGATCCTGTCAATTGTTCTCTTGACTAAAAAAGGCTTTGTACTGGTTTCAGTAACACAGTTCATAATGGGTTAACACAAATACCTGTCCACACAACCTCCCACAAAAACCTGCAAGCACTTCAGCACACACCGCAAGTTTGGACTTCAGCGAGACCCCCGAAAGCTGCACAATCCGGTCAGTAACTCTAGTCCTTGCAGAAGTACATAAAACACTCGCATTGAGAAGCAAAGATTTAGGGATGCATCTTTTTCACTCGTGACTTCATCTACTTTTTCTTGTGGCAGTCATCCATGAGAGCACACTCCAAGTAGAAGCAGTCAAGTTGGGTTCAAGTGTCCAGGAAGTCCTGTGTGGTTATGAAAGCTGCCACCAAATGAGGGGCTTCTGTAGCTGGCAGCCACAAACAATTCCCAGTCAGGCAGAAGCACTCCAGCATGGATACATCAAGCCTTTTGTCACCATCTGACAGTAATGTTTAATATGACAGAGTTGCTATCAAAATACAACTTTATTGATGAAACACCAACCAAACATAAGACAAAGACATTTCAGAGGCTGCAGTATGAACTAGGCATTAAACACATTTTTAAGCAGCCATAAAAAACAGGGACAACCAATTTTCTCTGGCAAACAGCTCAGACTAGTTTATGTAGCAAGCTTAAGAGGTTATCTACGCACTGATGCAATAGAAACATTCGTTAGCCAGTCCTGTGTGAAGTAATGCAGAAACAGCTACAATCACTGTTCAGGCTTCTATTAAAAAGAAATAAATAAGAAGTTAACAAACACCTCTATAATAGCAAATGTAGGTGTCTTCTACGCAATCACAGGAAGTTCTCAAAGAGGAAAGTTTCTCCCAGTGCAGCTAAGGATTCACCAAGTCGTTCTTGGAAAGAGCTGTCAAACATGGCACTTATTTCCTCTCTCAGCTCCTTCAGCAGAGGCACTGTGGGCTTACCGTCTGCATTCAGAATTCTCTCCAAAAGTTTATTCCAGAAATCACTGTCAACAGTCCTAAAACAAACAGAGCATTTTTCAGTGAAACGGTAGCACACACAACGTGTCCGTCAGCATTCCCATTTACATTCAGCACTCAACTTCCTGGGAGAACCAGAGCCTGAAATAGCAATTTCACTCACGAGAGTAAATGCAGAGGAAAGCGAAGAACATATTGTTTATACGCATGGGCAGCTTGCTCTTTCTCCAGTAGGCTGCTGGATAGTAACCCCACAGGTCTATCCAAACCCTTGTTCTTACCGTTACCTCTTCTAGTGTCCCTGACTGCTATCAGTCACTCACACTGAGCGAGGGCACTTTTAATTTAAAGGAGTTATCAAGAGCATTCTTTCAACCAACAAAGTTGGCCAATTCCTTTCATGAGTCGGGGTAGAAGCAAATCTTATTCCCCCATTGGCAAGTTCAGTTCACAGGTCAATATTAAAGGAAAGCTGCAAGAGAAATTAAACACACACACACACACCCGTTTTTAAAGAGTGGTTTACAGCCAGGTTTACTTTCTTTTTTCCCTGATTTCCATCTGCCAGAGTTCTCATATAGATAACACTTCAAAGACAATTAATGGCAATAAATCCCCTCTCTCACAGATAGAGCCGCTTCACTCATGTCATGTGACTCATTAAAGTCTCAGAAAACTGATCTCCGAGCTAACCCTCTGTTCTGCAGTCTTGCACTGAAGCCCACACCACTGCTGGCTGCCAAAGCACTTTTCTCCTCAAGCCAGGAGTTAGTCGCTTCTGAACAAATCATCTGCTTTATGTAAGTGACTCACAGAGCAGCAGCAGCTATAGTCTCAGAAGGAATCTGGCCTGTACTATTACACTAGTGGCTCTTACAATGTCTAAAATAATGAAGTCATACAGAACCTAACTGGGTTTTAGTATTTCTGAAACAAAGGCAGTGTAAGATACGCATTTACTGCCAATGTACACATCCCTGACGCTCATCTCTTCATAGATTAGTCACCCATGGTGATTTGGTTCTGCACAGCCTTGTCCTGTAAGTTGATCCTCTGAAGAAAAAACGAAAGCTACAGGGTACAGTACGGAACCCTAGTGACCCCTCAGCAGCCTGCTACAGCCACATGTAACTCCTGGTGTCAGTAGTAGAAACACACATATGCCCAGTAAAAAGGTGTTTTTCCCCTGTACACAGCTTAAGATGATGAGGTTTTCTCCAAAGGTTGAATACAACAAACTGGGAGGTACAAGTACTGCAGGTTGCCAGGGAACTAGACAACTCTTGGGTTGGTAGTAGGTTTTCTTACAGCAACAGTTATAGAAGCGCATCCACACAGCGAGTGCAGCTAATACACCATCCTGAACGCAGACATCTATCAAGTAATTCGCCATGAGCAGAGCACTCTGACAATTCTTACAGAACGCTAAGGCAGAAAATTCTGCAGGACGTGACTAACAAAATGAACCAGCGTTTAGGCAGAGCAGTCTTATAGCCAAAGCACGTGGCTAAGAGCAGTAGACATTAATACCTGAAGACAAACAGCAGCTTCCAAAAAGAAGCTGCTTGCACACGCATCTTATCATTTTAAATTCTTTTCTTGCGCACGTCTACTGTTTCTGCAACTGTACGGACAGAACCCTGGCATAAGTAGCCCTTCAATATAGCCTAGAATGAAGAAAACAGAAAACCAAAATAATCTCCATTTTAAAGCAACATGTTCATGTGATTTTTCTTTCCTCACCACCCACCCACTTACAAACTTCTCCAAGCTTGGTCTATCAAGTAAAAAGCAAGACTAGAGTAGTCTGGTCTGAAAGGAAAGAAAAAGCAAAGTCACCTTCACTGGACTGTTAGGCTCACGTTTGGCTTAAAACGGTCTCCTAGGCAGCACCAAGGCTGCTCTACAACGAACAAGCCTAGTACCTTCAAAACAGGAGTCCTCACAGAGCTAATGCTTTTGGCAACAGCAGCACTGTTTGTTCTAAGCCTTGAATATGGTACCATTGTAAAGGAATCAAAAGAAGTTAGAAGGGCTGTTCTTTCCCAGCAGCCTCCTCTGCAAAAGGACTTACTTGGATAGATTTTGGCTGATTTTCCAGATGGAATTTTCTTGATAGACCTGGAGGTGATCCCCAAAGAGCATCAAATGGATTATATCTGCAATGCCAACCAAGTCCACCTGCAATCACAACAAACACCAGAAAGTTCTGTCAGTGTCTGCAACCCACTGCAGATTTCTACCGCTGGTGCTTTTGCACATTTAAGTCTGGATTGGTCTTTGCATCAGAATCTTCCAGAGACATGTTAAGCACGAAAGCTCTGAAAAATAAAGTTCTGGTCATATTGTAGGCTCCTAAATAAATACAGTAGTCACAGCACTGCTAGTCCCTTCACTTCATGCCAAAGATGAAGTATTTTCTTTATTCAGTATTTATTGATCAGAGCTTTCCACAGAGTTTGAAAAATATAACTTAAGAAAACAAAGGCTTTGTAAAGGAACAGAAACTGAGATGTCTGGCTTAACAGAGACTCACCTGATAAGGAAGAGAACTTTTCGCCAGAAGCTGTTGTCCGTGAGGGGTCTGAGATATGGGAAAGCTGTTGGACAAGCTTACTTGAGACAGTAATCTCAAATCTAGACTGTGAGAGAAATCCACTATCTTCAGAGCTCTTGTCATCTCATCATTAGCAAAGGGATCACAGATCCTGAGCAGAGGAAGCAAATGAAGCATTAGGTGATCCAACTTTGAAATTTCCCGGCCTGGTGCAGGTGAGCCTTCGCTGTGTCAATGCTCCCCTCTGATGGCCAGCTTAAGAACTACTGCCGAAAGGACCATCCCCGATGGGGAGCCAGCTGGCAGCCTGAAGCTTAGAGATGACAGCAGTACCTCCGGAGGAAGCAATGGGAAACACTAAAGGGTTAAGGATGAGTTTGTCAGTGTTGTCTGACACACAGCTGATGGAATGAGAAAATAGCCTCATGTCTAGCATATCGCCCTCTCCTTCAAGATCTCAGAATACTTTATACAAGAAAGAATTAAGCTTCATAATGCTTTAATAAACCTTTCCTAGTCTGCACACTAGAGAAGACAACGGGAAAGGGCAGTGAGGAATATCTGCATAGATGGCAGTACTGCCAAGTCAACAGTGTGAACAATCACGTGGCACTGCTGTTCTTATGCACTCACATCCTACGAGCATATTTTGTAGTTTATACAATGTGTTATCTAGGTTAATTTTTGCTATCCAAAAAGCCCCAAAACATTACCCTAACTTTTTGGCAGTTATGTTCGTATTTGTCACAGAGACACCCAGCAGGAGATACCCAAGTCCATCAAGCCACTGTTAGATCAGCGACTTTCAAAATAGGATGTGTGCACCCTATGGGATGTGCAAGACAAGCCATGGGGGTGCGTGAAGAAAATACTACAACTTCATTAGTACATGTGTAATGTATAAATAAATGAAATTATATAAACAAATTATAAATAAAAGTATCAAGAAGTTATAAATAAAATACCCTGGAGATGTGCATCTTAGATAACTGCAGGTTCCAAATAAGTTTAAACCTATTTTTAACATAGCAGTGAAGACAAAGAACAGCCCCAGTGAACTCTAATGGAATTATAATCTGAATCATTAGACATTCCAGAGTTACTATCTTCCCACACTTAGTGCACAGATCACATTCCAAGGGATGTGTGACTCAGTTAACATAATATGGGAAAGTGCCCAAAGAAGAAAACTGGATTTGTGCATCAAGTTACAAGCTGGACCACAGCAGAAGCTAAGCAACCTGTTTAAGGGTGTCTGGATATTCCAGTCCCACCTGCTCTTTGTCTTCTAATTTCCTGTTTTTCAGATATGTAACACCAAAAGACAAGTTATTTACCAATATCCAGTTAGTTGCCCAGTACGTCGGTAAAGGAGAGACTTGAACACAGGCAACAGCAAAACCATTTTGTTCATGTGTGCTACACCACCACTGCATACTATTTGTACAGAAAGAAACCAAAGAAGGGTTTATTCCTAAACAAAGTGTTTTCTCTGTTTTCAGAATACACTGTAGCCTAAAAATAAGGGACTGCAATATCAGTACCCCAACTAAAGAGGAAAAATTACAAAAGCACAAGAGCTGTAACTGAAACTGAGTATCCTATAACCTCCCGTATTCATACAAAGAGACAAACCTGTCTCCCAGGAAGAACACCTCCGGGCTCAGATCTCCATGGACAATCTCTGCTTTGTGGAGCTTCTCTACCATACCCAGAAGATTATAAACAACCAGTAGGATGACCTCCTCTGTGATAGACTTACAGCCACGAATAACATCCTGAAAACAGAGAATAAACATCTATATATGTGCCATTCCATCTTAGATTAAGTGAAATATTTATAGCTCACCTTTTTTCCCCCCTGCTTATCTGTACAGAGATAACAGTCATACCCTAAACTCAGTATAATCAGATTTTGCCCATGACCAGCCCAACCAAAATTAGAAGAGCCCTGAGCTCTTAGGAGACAGTAATAATCAGAAGTGGACAGAAGATCAGGAGGAGGAAATTGAACTGAAGACAGAAATCACTATTTAATTTGCATCTTATTTATATGCAACAATTCAAAATGCACTTAAAATACTTGATTTAAAATGTAAATCCTTCAGCAAAACACTGAATGCTATGACCTTGCTGTGGAAGACTGGAACTTATTGAAAGATGCGGAGTTATGCAAGAGTTTTAGATGCAAACCTTGTGGAATAACACGTGGCTCTTGGCTCAGGTCGCTTATTACTCGTGAGTAAAGAAAATGTGAAATATTGGTTCTTCTCCAAGAAGCACATGATCTACAAATGAGAAACCAGCTCTAACTGAACCTATACTACAGTCCTAATTTGTATGTAGACAAAATAAAAGCCAGAGGATCTAGATTGCAGGATTAAACATGTGAAGCTATCGTCAGCAATGAGCATAATGACAAAACACCTCACTATGCAAGAGTTCATGTCTTCTACAGTTCTACTTGTTCAGCTGGACTTACCCCAAGCGTGAAGCGATTTATATCCTTGTGCAAAAGAGCACAGCCATCTTGATACAAGTAACAGCTGCAGTTCTCACTGAAGCTTTGGTCAAAAGCAGCATTCAAACGCTCCTGTAACTGCAGTGTGATATAAAAATCCCACGGCACAGGCTGGGAATACACCTACAAGAAGGTACATAAAACCAACATTGGTTTTTGGAATAAAGTGAAAATCGCTCATCTTCACGGTCTTCTCATCCTTTTTCCCTCCCTCCCTGCTTTACTACAGAAGGCATTTTTCATAGTCAGAAACCTTTAATCTACATCAACAATTAGAAGGAGAACTTGAAGTAGCAATTTTCATGGATGGAATTCAGGAATTAAGACCAAGCTTACTACGTTTTAATTTACATTGGCTGAGATTTTAGCATTGCACACTTTTTGTGTAAAGAACATCACATACATTACCTTAATTGCAAATCCCCTTGCATCCAACTGGGAACAGTTAGCTGGAATGGCAAACAACATCTTGTATTCTTCATTGGCCCAATACTCCCATTTGATGCAGTAAGTCTCATTTCCTGTTATGAAAGTTGGCATTTATGAGCTGTCACAGCAAATACCAGTACCCAGGCTGTTCACGTTACTCCTCATCTACACCGCATAAAACTAGCAAGGGTGAATATGAAGCACCTTTCAAACCAATCAGAACATAATTCTGCACTGTGCAGTCTCTGGCACACCTACCTAGCAAAATGTCTTTCTGAAACTCCATGACAGGCAGAGCACCCGTCTCCAAATGAAAGTCCGGAGCAGCAGTCAATGATTCTGGCATAGGATCCAGAAGTTTTTTACGCTGCTCAGCACTCCACAAGAACAGAGTTCCATCATCACCTAGGAAGGCAAGCAATAGACACAGATGAGCTGAATAAGGTGCAGAGTATCTCTGTGATGTGATTATACCCATGAAGAAAAAGTAACCTGGATCATGGAAGCTTTCTATCTGCATCCTGCTTTACTGCACCACCTTTCACCAAGTCAATTAATCTCTTCCCAATATTTTCTTGTTCTGTGAATGTAACACTCACCTTTGAAACTACCTTTCAGACTCTCTCATCATGAGGCCTCAATGATTCTACTGTAGTGTCATGTAAAAAATATCTTTCACAAGAGACAAAGCTATGAATTAGCTTAGGTACCTCTGCTCTGCCCCATTTTAAATGAACACTCTTTTTTAAAATCCATGTCCAGAGTAAGCGATCAGTTTGTGATTTATAAATGAAGGGGTTTGTTGACTCAATCCTTTGAATACAGCAGGGGTTTTACTTAAAAGGAAAACAAAGCTGGACTCCAACTCCGCTGCTTACTGCAATATTAAGAATTTAATGGCTTTCAGCTCCTGGGAAACACAAGACAATTACATGTAGGTCTGGGCTTTTTTCTATAAAATAGGACAGATAAAATAATTCAATAGATGAGCTCATCTGTAGGTAGCCTGAAAAGTGTTGATCTCCAACGGTCAGGCAGAGTAAAACAGCAGAACTAGGTGGTTTCTACTGCCTTCCTCTCCCAAAGCCTATGACTAGTAATGCCTGACAACATCTTAAGCTTTCACAGCACCGAAGTAAGAATCAGAGTTTTGAAAAGCATTGCAGCACGAGATTTGTCATACATAAGTTTAGTCACAAGTCAAAGTAACAGGAAACAGACAGAAACAGAGTAGAACATAGGAGGTACAGAAAAAGCACCATAGCTCAGTGTCAGCTGTTTGCTGTGCGTGAAACTCAGTTTAGTACTAACCAGTATGGATTTCACTCCCACCTCCAGGATCAGTAACCGTTTCAGCAGGCAAGCTCTGAGCAAGTTCCAGTTTCTCAGGGATATGCAGGTATTTAATAGTAGATATTTGTGTAACACAGGAAAGAGACGATCCTGAGGAGACAGAAGAACCTGACGAGCGAGTATCTTCCAGGCTTGCTTCCATGATTGGGCTGGAAATGAAGTCATCAACTATTCAGACTTTGTGAAGATACACTGCCAGACTAAAGGATACTGTGCACACCCAGACAACTTTATGTTAAAGTAGTCCTTTCCCATCCTTAGGGGAAAACCAGTAGTTATTTATGTCACAGCTTCAATGATTGGTTACACTCAGAATTTTAGTCTACAGACAGATTTTATCTTCTCTTCCATTAAATATAACTGCTACAACACAAGGCAGACTGAATGTTTAGTCCTCCCTCAGTGTCGTGGTTTAACTCCCGCTAGCAAGGTACCTTGTAAAGGTATTGTGCTTGTAAAGCAGCAGAGGGTTGGGTGGGAAATAACTCTTGCTCTTCCTCTTCCTTCCTAATTATAACCAGCATGGTTTCCCAGGGAACTTGCCAAGAAAACAAACATCTTCAGCATGGCATACATGTTTGCATACTAACAGCCAGCAAATCAAAGGCAGTTCTACATTAAGAAAACCCCATACAACTGATGCATTTTTCTTCACAATAATAAGCCACAGGAGGTTGTTTGCCAGGTTTTTCTTCTCTCCAGCTTTTCTCCTCTGTAGAAGAAATCTAAGCCATAATCACCAGATGCCTCTTTATATGCTGAAATAACTACAGAAGCCTAAGAGTATAAAAGGAACTGGTGATTCTACTTTTCATCTCTGCTTACAAAGACAGAATGTGTTTAGTAATTCCTTCACAAGTTATTTGGTAGAAAAAGCATGGAGTTAAGTCCCACAGCAGTAATGCTGAAAAGCCAAGTGGGCTTGCTATCGCCCCTTAAATCTGCCCAAAGATGGACCCTGAACTAGAACAATGGCTGCCTTCAGTATATTCTGATCTCTTCAGAAAATTGTCCCTTTGGCAACGGAATAAAGTAAAACTGCAGCCAATGAAAGACACAGGAAAAGGGGCTTAAGATGCTTTGTTGTTAATTACCTGAGTTTATTTACACAAAGAGCTTCATTGTACTCTCCCTTGCAAGCCAGCATTTCCTGATTCAGAGGTGCACTCGTAGGTTCTGGAGAGTCTTCCTTCAGGATACCCTGTGAAAAAGCAGGAGCTGGGACTCTCTGAGCTACCACCCCATGAAAGGGTGTTGAGGCCAGATGGGCAGCCCTGACAAAGTCACATGTGTCTTCTGGGTTGGCACATAGGATTTTGTTCCTGTAGGAGCCGGTCACAATTGCATCTTCAGTCAAAGGTTCGATTCCATTCAGCTCATCCTGAAAAAAGTAAGAAGAGACAGTGAAAAGCCTGTGGATTTTGTGTCTTTTTTTAATTTGTGTAAAAGCTGGACATTTCTCTCCCCTTTTTTCCACCCCACCACCTTCCAACATGAATCTAACAGCCTTCATGTATGATATTTATAAACTGAGCCCTAACTGTAATAAGGTGCATGTATTTTGTTCCAGCTAGACAGGGTAGCTTTGTTACCCTCTGGAGTGCTGCAGAGCTGCCATGGACTGTTGAACGCTACTTAGTATCTACCACTCCAGAAGCGTATTTCAGTTCAGTTATAAGCACATTATTAAGGGGTTTACTGAAGTGTTGGGCGTCATAGACACATAGAACATGTAAAGCAGCACTATGCAGTTACCCAGACTGACTCTAGAACCAAAATCAGCGTGATGCTTGCCATGCTTAACCCTGCTAAGTATTTCACATTGTAGCTGTACATAAAATCCTTCTCAGCTCAGAATAAAATCCTCTCACTCATCCAGTCTAAAGGTCTGCTGTGGCATGCAGTAACTAAGTCCTTGGGTGAGACAGCAGCTACCGTCTCTATTGAAAGCTTTACAAACATCTGCAAAGCTGCCACATAAAGACACATAGCTTAGGAACCAAGATACAATGGTTTAAGGGAGTCAAGCATAAGGTACTTTAGGTGAGGAACACAAGAGCCAAGATGCTTGTTTGGGTGTGTGGCAAGAAAGCAGGAACAGGAGGCAGCACTGTGCAACTTGCTCACACAAACTTGTTGAAGTTTCAGAGTGAGGAATCCTGGCCACTAATCAGTTGCTTAACGTTTGGAAGACTCCTTACCATCATCTCCACATTGTCCACCTTACCTAAGCCTAATAAACCCACGACATTTCCAGTGTAATCTGAACATCACCCAATTCAGTTCTGCCATGCCAGACAGAACTTTAGAATCCTTGCTTATCTCACATCCCATCAGTCCAGTCAGTCTCACTCAGTTAAGTGCAGGACATTCTATGCTGGCTTCTCCTTGACAGGAAATCTGCCATGGGATAAGCTGTTTCCTTACACAGGCTTCGGGTGGTGCGTTTTCCTTTGCAGTCAGGGAATCTAAAGGTTTACGATCAGCAAGAGGACGCCGGGAACCTTTCTGTGTAGGAGCTGCAGAACAACTAAGATAGTTACATTCCATTAAGTATTTATTAGGGTAGCTTCCGATCTTCAACACATTCCTCTCAAGAGTTTAAGTCTACTGACAATTTCCATCTCCCACTTTCTACTACAGCACTACCAGTAAACTACAATATATACATCCCTCCAGAATGAAGAAAGTTTATACAGCAGCTTAAACAGTTCTAGATTAAGGAGGAATAACAAGAGTTTTCCTCATCATGGACTTTCCAAGCAGAGTAATGAAATAAAACACAAAATACAAACAAAACAAGAAAACAGCCCCCCATCCAGACAAGAAGCAGTACTGTATTTCAGCTGCTGCAGAAAGTGGTTTGATACCACAGTCTTCCCTCCCTCTGAAATCTAAGTCTTGAATAATTCTACCTTATATTCTGATTTGCCAAAGTAGAGGATTCATCAAATACAGAGAAAACCTTGGCAGTATCCGGTGGGGGAAGACGACCTACATCTGTAAAGGAACACCAAGAGGCTCTATTACACCGTTTTTCCCCAGCATTGTATCCAATGCCACTGAAAACGTTTAACACACAGCCTTAAATATACCAGTCCTAGCAGGAAGTTACAAATCTGACACTTAAAGAAACCTATTAAAAATGGCTTGGTTGTATCACATTAGTGAGCCACACTTCTACCACTTATGTTCGCTAGGTCGCTCTTTTTAGAGCATGCTTCAGAATTTGTACCTTTTTCCCCATGGCTGGCTTCTTCTCTCTGTTCCTCCTGTCCATCCTCAGACTCTAAAAACACACTTCCCTCTGCATCTGGGCGTACCCCAAGAGACTGGATAACCTCTGTCGACAGTAACAGTAGTCAGTTGGGGTCAAAAGTGAACTTCTTCAGCACACACCCCTCCCAACAACAAAACCGAATATAGAGTGTCTGATCGCATTCCTCTACCAAATCCTCTGAGGAAGAAGGACCTGAGACAGCAGCAATATTAATGTTAGTGTTAAACTCACAGATTTTGGTAAGAGTGCATATATGAAAGTGTGAAGAAAAGCTATTAGAAGAAAAGCTCTTCTGCTTGAAAGTCCTTGCAAATAAGGACAGTTCTCAGTTCAGATGCTTGGTATTTCGCTGAACATGGTTAAAGGCACTCAGTTCTAGCACGTTTGTGTTTTCATTCTTATAATTTGCCTGGACTTTTGTTTTCAGTTTGTTACAGTCTTACTATTCATATAAAAAGACCATTCCCCTCAACACACCCTTCTCCTTAACAGTAAAAATGTACATACTTACCCTCAGAACAAGATGGTTTATGCAGTCGAGTATCTTCAGAGACCAGCGAGTCACTGTGAAAAAGATTCAAACACGTTTCTTACGTGTTACATACCTTCACAAAATACAAGTAACCTCTCTGAAAAAGGCAAGCCAAGTTGACGTATGCTACTTGTAAGGAGTGAAGATCCATAAATACTCAAAATTATATAAAGACAAATTACAGATTCTCATTACAGACTGATGCCTAGGGGTGTGTTACATTCTCTGCAGAAACAGGCTGTTACTCGTAATTAATTACCCCCACAAATGTTCTCATTGCTGGCAAAGAAAATCCTATATTACCTTTGCAACCGAGGCGGTTTCTCCCCAAGGTCCGTGGCACTGGAAAAAGTAAATCCTTCCAGTCCCAGAGGTGGCGAAGCTTCTGTTATCTCTGTTGGCTGTAGGAACAAACCCATGCTTTGGTTCCACAGCGATGGAATCACAAGCCATGCAACAAGAATGATGAAGCCCTGCATCTCTGGAAATGGCTAAACATCTGCTTCCCGATAGCAAACAGCAATGAATTCCTTATTTCGCTTTGCTTGAGGGCACAGCTTTCAGTTTTCCTATGGAACTGTCCTTACTTCAACCCAAGAGCTTCCTCACTTTCATCCTTTCAATTCTCTCTCCCATCCCACTGAGAGGGAGCAAGCAAGCAGGTATACAGTGCTTAGTTGCCTGCTGGGATTAGCCCACACCACTTTACAACCTTTCGCCTCTTACACGAATTCCAGCTTCTCCTGTCTTCTTCTGTACTACAGCTTCTCTAAATAAAAGCAAGCTGCACATGAAGAGGGCTTAAAGAAGGAGCAAATTGCCTTTAAGCACTTGGCATACCTTTACTTCAAAAATTTAGACGTTTATACCTTAGCATAAGGTATCATGTCTGATTGTTAAATACCAATACTTGTAACACTACAAGACTTGAACTCCTTGATTTATATTCCTGTAGTGAAAGGATATGGCTTGGGGACAAGTGGGGGAGAACAGAAGTATTCCTCCAAGAATTTTTTTACTGGGAGACGTATCCGTACAATAGGCTGAAGCATCCTTTCAAAAGAGTTTCACAAGTGTTAGCCAAGGAGAAACATATTAGATACTGTTCCTCCTTTGGTACTTTCACTTAAAATAGTAGCTGCTTCTGAAAGAATAGTTAAATGAGGGCATACCTGTTCACATGGTTGTTGCTGCTTGTCATCTTGTTTCTTCTTCAACTTATTCTCCAGCTCTTCAATTTTCCTTTGTATTTCTTCCTTCTTCTGTGCTATGGCTTGCATCTCCTCTAGAGAAGAAAAGCTTTTAAGGCACAACACACATTGCACATGCAATCTGTGGCTAAAGCCTAAATTATTTTTGAAGGGGCTAAAACCTCTGGTCTTCACTCCCCATGCCACAGCGCCCATGTAAAGCTGTCAGGTACATTACTTTGTACCTCGGAGCAGTTAGGTAACTATTCCAGCAGAAGAAAAGCAGCTGCAATAACAGACAGCTGTATGCTGATAAGTAAGTACAACTTCATGATTCCATCTCAGAAAGCTTTACATATTCCATTTTGAGGCATACCTTCAGCTCGCTTTTTTGCTTTCTTTCTGTAGATTTCAGCTCGGATCTCCTCCAAAGAAAATTCGTCAACTCCAGCATAAACTTTATCTTTACAGTACATCGCCACCTCTTTCTTGTCTTGAGTATCCTGCTGATAATTTTGCACTCGCTGCAATGGATCCTCCTCTTTCTCAGGTTTGCGAACACTTAGAACACGGCTTATACCGGGTTCGATTCTGCAGGGAGTCCTGAAAAAAATGCAGTTATTGCTTTGCTTACGTGTACTTCAGTGTACCACAGAAAAGCAAGCATCAGAGAGAAAATAGCTAATTATAGAATCTAACTGCAGAATGGTCTAACGGCATTCTGTTCTGTTGACAGAAAAACAGGGAAAACAGGAAGATGGCACACAAAAGGCAAGCATACCCACTCCAAATTGTGTAATCAAAAAAATACCCAAACCACCAAGACAAAGTGTTAATAAGGCCCAGTCAAGGGCAAGTAAAACTCTGAGGACACTCTGAATTGCTGTGCTTTCCAGAGCAGGATCTATGTTTACTTCAGCTTCATGGATCTCTGTGACCGCACGGGTGACAAGTCCCTATCGGGGATGATTTGAGATACAGTAAGAGGAGAGTTTGCTCAAGGAGAGTGTTCTTGCATGCTGAGTAACAGAAATTAAGCACCCTATTACACAAAAACACCAACACACACCACCCAAAATACAGTGGCTATACAGTGAGTTAGCAGCAGTCAATTTCTCCACTTGAAAGTGCCTTCAGCACAGCGCTACCTGCTAATTTCACGGGAGAGGAACTGGAATTTGTACAGTTTTACAGGCACCAGTAATGCAGATCACCCCAGCAATTATCTGTACCTCAAAGATGATCTGACAACTGACCTTGAAAAAACGTGCTCACTGCGGTCTGAGTGAAGAGTCAGTTCAAAAGAAAACACAGTGCACAGTTCCAAGGCATCTGTTTTGTTTTTAAGTGAATGGATTCATGATATAAAAGTGTCTAGATTATAGGCCTCGAACAGGCCTGAATCACAGGTCTTGAGCCAAAGGTGACTTCTGAGTGGATCTCCCAGCCAGCATCATATCAGTATGGGATGTGACTGTGGGAGTACCTGCTGATCATTGGTGGAACGTGTGTGCTCATTAGCAGAGGATGAAGCTTAGATAAGATATAATCATTAGAAGGATGAAACACCTATTTAGAGACAGACTACCAAGGCCATACAGCCAGATGTCCAGCCTTGTCTGAGCCAAACAGATAGAGATGCCCCTTTTGGATTCTGCCCTGGGCCCTGGCCGGGCCTCAGGTGGAATCCAACGGAAGGGGGGAACGTCAGATGACTCCGCATGTGGAGTCTCAACGATTGTTTATTCAACTATGAAAGCTGGACCCTCTCGCAGTGACTTTGGAGATCCTCACCTACGAGTGGACACACTGCGTAGGATTTCCCAATTGCTGGGACAGGTTCTCCAAATCCACGCTGCGACCGGGGCTCCCCAGCTGATGTGCAGATCTGGATGATGGTAAAGTATTAGGGCAATTGGTGATGTATCTTCCTTAATCACTATTAGTAACTTTATGTAGTAATGATAGATGCATTACTTTGCTTATGCTGTCTGCTGTTTTAGACTGTAGTAAAGAAGTGTCTCGTTCCAACTTTAACTTGGTGTCTGTGTTCTTTCTGCCAATCCTGTCAATTAGCAAAACAACTCACAACCCTAAAGCCATGTGGGAGATTGAGGCAAACAATTGCTTCTAAGGGTTGGGGGTTTAAAGCTTTTCTTGTGAGGGTGGGGGCCATATTACCAAGGTCACTATTGGCTCCTTCTACCCAAATGATGCCAACTACTTGGATGAGAACCAACGGCATGATTTACACCACGTTTACATACAGCTACAACACAACACTTTGACTTGATTTAGTTGCCGCCTGTAGCATCACAAGGAAATGCACTCAAAAGCAGAAAAGAAAGAAATCTGCTTTAACTTTCAACCTCATAGTGTAAAGCTATGTACAAACTCTCCACTCAAGTTGCTTACAGCTAATTTAGCCTGATGTTCAGTTCCCACACACGCTTTCCTCTTCCCTGGCACAAAGATGCTGCCTTCTGTAAATGTCTTAACAAGAGACCAGCATGGCAAGAGGTTTAATTCTATGGCATCACTGACTTTCAGAAGCAAGAAATAGTCTTATGGCTTAGAAGAAACTTCATTTTTCACATATTCTTGAGCTAAAATCATGATGTGTCCTTGGTGAGAGCAACTCTGCAGTCCACATTCAACATACAAACCCCCGGGAAAAATCCCTGCCATTAGCCACCTTGCAGCATCCCTTGATCATATGGAATTCAGAGCCAAGGAAGCTGTAAGACCAAACATTCTTTTGAACTCCTCTCCTAGGAAGAGCCTATGTATTCTGTGGCCATCATTGGCCTCAAAGAGAAAGATAAGCAGCTTTGAAAGAGAATGCATTTTCCTCTGCTCTAACAAAACAGAGCATCCCCATCTCCTGGGATTTATCAGCATTTCAGTGAGCACAGCACGAGCAGCAAGGTAAATTCAGGCAAAACAGCACACTCCTCGATAACCTCAGCAGCACTGTTGTCATGGAAACTTTGATCACTTGTTTCAGAATAAAATTCCGGATATATTGAGCACAGAGCTCCCGAGATAGGCTTACTGCTGTTTTCCTCTGCCTCAATTCTGGGCTGCTTTTCCAAAGAGAGGTAACTGGTTTTGTGTAAACATACCAAGTTAACCTATTAAAGTAATTAGCACATATAAATGAGATATAGGCTCCCACATAATGAGCAGTGATAGCCAAATACTTCCCATGTCCTTATGCATCCTCTGCTGAAGCCTCTACCATCCAGATAAAGCACAAAGAGCTTCCAGGCTGACAGATTCTTTTTTTAATTCTTACAGATCTAGAGGCTTGACTGCTTGGTGAAACGAGTGAGACGAAGCAGCTTTGATAATTTCAAATACAATCCCCATTTCAAACTCAAGACTCACATGATTTGTTGCTGAGCTGACTCTTCCACATACGGGGTGAAACTGGGCAGCGGGCAGGACATTTCTATACTGGAAATTTCACTGCTGAGAGGATGCTGAGGAAGGAAAAGTCAACATTGACAACTTAAAGATTCCTTTTTAGACTTTACATTCTTCTATACTCGGAATCCTCCTTTTCCCCAGTGTTTGGCTCATTTGTAGTTTTTGTTCTTTAAAAAAATTAAAACCTGATAGACTTTCCCAAGATCAATTTACAAGATCAATTCCATTCTGATACATACACAGTTTCAGACCATCAGCTGAGCACTAGCACCTAAAAAACCAAGACACACTCCTCCTGTGTGCCCCCATCAGTACCTAGTTTCTGTCATTCTGAGGGAATGCTGGTCAAACAGTGTATTCCAGTTGCTCCTCATTTGTTTTCCAGAAATGCTAACGGTCCTCTTTCTTCAGGCAAGACTGTCCCAAGTCCTTCTGCTGTCTACCAAGAACTTCCAAAACTTCCCAATTTTCCTCTCAGAGGCCATTCCAACACCACAAAAATCCCTTAACTGCTTCCAGGCTCCATTATTTAAGAGGAGACAGATGAAATTTTGCCCAACAACATGCTACTCTCATCTGCCTATTTAAGTTCCCCTGGACTCTTAAGCAGAAGTTACACGGTGGGGATATTTCAAACACAGACTTCTATTTCCACCATCTCCACACTGGCAATAAAAGCGAAGCCTCTTTCCTCTGTGTAACCTTTCATATCTGAAAGCTTTCACAAAAGGTTATTCTTTCACTGTAACACAAGCCAGAAAGAGCACTACACTGCAGTAAAGGGGAATTAAACATCCTCAACTCTTCTGCTACTTGCAGATTTTTCTTTTTTTTTAATTCAAATTAAATCTAACAAATTTCACTAAAGGGGGAACAGAGAGAGCTCTCAGACAGACATTAAAAGAATATGGAAGCATTTGGGGACCAGAATGAATGTGTTAAACAGCCCAAAGCAAGAGAACTGATAAAAGAAGTTTTACATTAATAATCCCTCCTCCTCATTCTTCTCAGCTAAATTAAACCTGTGATATACTGAACTTTTCTATTCGCTTAATCAAATTGCTTTATACCTGGCAGTAATTATTCCTGGAGTTTCCATGACTTGCAGCCCATTTGCTTCCCTCCCCTCGTTCTAGTTTTTGCTGCTAAGCTTCTTAATATAAAAGTTGCTGTAAGTGAAGTCTAAAGTATTTTTATCATCTGATTACTTTCTATTCTTTGCCTCTAATCTACAAAGAACAGGGGAACACTGAGGGTTATCTAAGGACTTATGAAACCAACTTGATTTCAGAAGATTTATTTCCTTCAGATGATGTCTTGGATCATTTACTCTAGAACAGCTTGTAGCCCAGCTGGTTCTTTTCATGCCTCCAGTATGAAACCGTTGGAAACTACTTTGTCATCCTATTGTCAGGATAAATATTCGTTTGATTCAACAGTTCTTCAATTCTTTTGATCTCCACTCTTCTGTTTTCCTCAGAAGCACTTCAAAACAGACTTGCAGAACACCGAACATGCCTTCTTATGAAAAGATAAGTAACAGGTTCTTCCTTCAGGTTGTATTGTATGACATCAATTTAACTCTTGGCTCTTCTTTCTTACATAATTAACTAATACCTGGCTTCTCTCCCTTTATTTGGCTTGTGTTTTCCCTCTTATATTCCTTTTCTTCCCTCTAAATAGTTTGGCAGGCCATCTCTACCAATTTTTCTGGCTGTCAAGAATTATAATGTCTTGATTTAAGAACTCTAAGAGTTTTAAAAACTTACTTAAGCAAGATCAGCTTGCTAAACTTGAGTAGGTTACACAGACAGAGACTCTTTAGGAAGAAGCTAGGAAGATCTGTAGTTACAAAACCCAGGCAAGTCAAAAAGGGCAAGACCTTTGTCTCAGGCATCAGAAGTCAGCAGCTTACACACACCTTCCTCCTTCTGAGACTCCTTACCCTGCCAGAGTTCCAAGGTCCTGCTCTTAGTTCATTCTCCTTGGCCCTCGGAGCTGGAGGTGCTGTCCACGGCTGTGGTGTAAGTGAGGGAAACTCGGGTCCAGAAGCTGAAGCTGAATTTTCATCAAACACAGCAAAACCCAGATTGTTGGAAAGCTGCTGAGAAGTGAGAGTCTGAACGCTTCTTTTTTGGTTGGTGGCTACAAGCAAAAGGATTTATGCAAATTAGTCTTCAAACTGTCACACTCAAGTCAAACTCCACAACAAAAAGATGTAACTCAATAATAATACATGGTTTCAGCAACTGAACATACCTTTAAGTGCATCTCCTACACGACTAATTGGAGCTCTCACTTTTTTCTTCCCCATGCCTTTTAGATCTGCCAGTGAGTTCCTCTGAGGTTCTACAACTTCCAGAAGACCCGAATCTTTTTCGTCAAACGATTCCTCAAGTCCCAGGAGTGTCTGCCGAGAAACACGGGTCTGAAACTGCCTAAGAAAAACATTGGAGAAGACAGCATAAACTTCACCGTACCAGGTATCCACTGAAGCATGTAAGACTAAGCTCTTCCCTTTGGCTGGAGGCTTACCTGTGATAGGACTGGAGTTTGTCGAAAGGCTCAGCTTTGCGCTGCAGACCTTCCTGGAATATCAGATCTGCTTTCTTAAAACTTCCTCTAGCCTCAAGTGCTTCTGCCCATGTGATGTAGAGTAGTGCCAGTGTTGTGCCAATTTCCTGGCTGTGTAGGTAACGGTACAGATCCAAGGGCTCGTTACAACAATTTCCCTGAAAGAACCAGAAGTATTTCAGTAAGCACATTGGACTACAAAGGATTCCAAATAGCCGTCTGTGTTCTGACTCCTCTTGCAAGACCCCACTGATTTCAACACAAGTCTTCGAGGAGCAGCTGTAAGGCCAGGACATACAATTGTATTACGTCATAGCGCACAAAGGAATTCAATAGGAGAAGAATAATGACGAGAAAAACCTCTGACTGCATGAATATATTTGCCAATGTTATTACCGATCCCCTAATTCTAGCCTACAGAACTCAAGTCAGTTGTTTGTTTGTTGTTTGGGGTTTTTTTTATCTGAGATAATTCAGTGATTGAATGATGTCACATTAGTATTCCTGAGAATAGTTACTCTAGCTTTACCTAAAGAGCAACGTATTTCTTATCCGTTTCAGAGCTGGTAAATCAGCTCAGGAAGCTAAACCTGAAGAAAAGCTGCTTTAAGGAAACAAGAGCAACAAAAACTACAGCAATGGAGACACTGGGCAAGATCGGAACATACTCAGCTTGGTTTTGCTTAAACAAAGAGTGTGCATACAAGACAGAAGTTAAAAATATCTGGTAGAACAGATAGACACATTTTAGGTGTTATTCAAATCACTTTTTTCCCCTTAAATAAACAATAATCATTCAAGCTAGATTTTCCAAAACAAAACTTAGGGAGTTTGTAGCTGTCCAAAAGGAACAATCCTAAAAAGGCTCAGAAGATCCTAATGAATATGAGAAGTGGAATTCAACATGTTTGCAGAGAGGATTCTAGTATTGCACTAGTTTGTAACAGAGTCAAAGAACATGTTGTACATCATCAGCTTAACTGTGTGCAAATGACAGGACAGGTACCAAGAAAAAGCAGCACCCAACACCTCTTCACAAAACACTCACAAATTTGAGCCAGAGATTAAGATATCGGGGATCTTTGTAGTATCGCTGCTGCTCATTGAGTGCTTTCACTGCCCTTTCCAATATTGCTGCAAGATTACTCTCCTTTCCACCCTGGGGGAAGGTTTGCTCTGTCCACTTGATGTACCTAGAGATGGAATATATTCATAGGAAGTCAGTTCTGAATAAGATACAAGGCTTCCGTATCTGTACAACATAAGGATTTAGAAAAAAATTAGGCATAGTATTGAAACAACACATTATTCAAAAAACTGTTACAGAATTTATCTTTTAATGAGTGACTTATTAAATCAGAATATTCTTTCCCCAAACTTTTACAAGAATATCTGACCTTTCTATTCTTTCTTCCGAAATAAAAGGAAGCTTACCGGTCCCAGACATCCAGTGGATCATCTCCAGCATAAAATCGAATCTCTGATTCAAACTCCCTAAAAAATAAAATTATCCATCAAATAAATACATGTGTGTAACTGTAAAGATGGTTTCTACACTGTAAACTAAGACCTCCTCTCTCACTCACACCATTTTGTAGGTCTGTTAAGAAAAGGGCTAGGTTATCATATATTTAGACTTGAACTTTTACCAGAAGATTAAAGAAAAAAGGCTTTTGCACTCCTCTTCAAAATGGAAGTGCTGGGAAATATATCATTATTTGACAAGAAGAGATATGCATCTTTCCAAAGGGTATTTCCAAGAATTTCTACCACCCAAAAGGTTACATGGTCTCCCTTGACAGCATATTTGTTCTCTTCTGAAGTTATTAGCAGACAGATATGTTGGGAAGTTTAACTTTTGTATGAAATGTCCTTTGTTCAACTACAGGAAGAGGTTGGAATACCCACACAGGATGCTGGAAAATCCTGATGATCAGACAACTACAGAACTGTACCAGAGAGCACAGTGAAGACACATCTAAACGGCCACACTGACAGTCATCATCTCGCCTCATTCCATCCCTACAACATGATGACTTCACCCTCAGGCAGCACATTAAGAAAGAAAGCCACCTTGCAGCTTGAGTTAGACAGGAACATCAGTAGCAGAGGCTCTAACCTGACCCTGCAGAGCTCTTCAGGCAGTCCCTTGTTCCTGGAAGGCTCTGCTCAACCATAAACACCCCACAAACATGAGTCAAGTTGGCCAAACCCGCTTGCAGAGCCCACTACAATAACAATTTTGTGTCTTTCCATGAAGAAAACCCAGATCCAGCTCATATGCACTGGTTCAGTAAGTACTGGGCAGGCATTCACAGCCCCTGCTGACTTCCTGTGAAGTGAGCTGACTTCCCACTCTTCATCCAGATGGTTCAGGACGACAAGCGCCAGTGCTTCCAAGTCTGACAGTACAGGCTCTTCACAAAGCCAACTTGACCTTCACAACGCACACAAATTTGAGGATCAGACAACAGAAATACGACTGAATAGGTTAGGGACACGAGATATGCCTTGAAGTCATACAGTCAGATCTGTGGAATACTGTATGCAAGACAGACTCACTTTCCACACTCAGGTGTCTTTGCAACCCAGAGAAGACATCTAGAGAAACCTCTGCTGTGCCTACATTATGATAGTAGCAAGTATTCCTCTCTGAAGAAATGCCCTGGTTCAACAGACTGTAGGAAAGAAAAAAAGCTCTCCTCTTTGTAACTTCTATGTATTTTTCGTAATGAGTGCACTTAAGAGCAGAAGCAAATCTCCTTAGTATTTGCTGTTTAAATGCTCCATGGCAAACCTAAGAACAGTAGTCTATACTGTACAGCACCCACAGCAAGCAGTCCTAAATACCTGGAGTGTGATAGCAGCCTAGGCACCAGGTACATCAGTTCTTTTATGCTTTTTGTAATGCCTGTGAGATTAATACAATTAAACACAACTCAGAAAAATTGATGAGGAAGCAGGAAGGTAAGAGGAAAGAAGGTGTCAAAGCATTGCTCACTGTTTTTTGAGCTGAATAGCAGTGTGGACCGAGGCCTCCTGCTGAGCCAGCGCTTCCTGCAAGGTGGACATGATACGGCCCTGACGGAGGGGCTGCACATTCTCTTTGCTCAGCTCCCACTCATCGCTGCAGTCCTGTGACATGACAGCCTCTCCTTCAAATCCTGCGTCAACAACAGAAACAATACGAAATTGATTCATTAGGCAGGATACGAACCTGGCAGATGGGGCTTTCATCACCCGACACCACACGCTTTCTGTGCAGCCATAAACACCCTTTAGTTCCTCAACTTTCAGAGGGAATTGGGCGCTCAATTCCCCACCACGGGAATTACATGAAACAAGAGCTACGCCCATCTCTACAACCCAGAACCTCAGGCAGGTGGTATAAGCAGGAAAGGCTATGAAATTTAAGCTGTTTCCCTCCCCACCCTGCCCCCTTGTCCCCGCCGGGATTCCCACCCTCTCGGAGGCCGGCGAGCGGCGAACTCCGGCCGAGGGGAGCTTCGGCAGCCCCGTAAGCTGAGTCGGGCCCCTCTGGCTCTTCACCTACGAGCAGCTGGAGCGGGCCGGTAGCACGGGCGAGCCCCGACCCCTGCCCTCCCCGCGCTGAGGCGACGTCCGGAGGGGACGAGGAGCGCGGCGGAGACTCTCCCCGCCACCACGGCGGGAAAGGAGAAGCCGTTTGCCCGGCAGCTCCACAATGGCGCTCGTCCCGGGGACGCGCTCCCGCCGTTCTTCCCTCACACCGAGATAAGGGGCCCCACGCCCCCCGACAGCGGCCGGAGGGAAGAGGAAGGCTCCCCTCAGGTCGCGCCGCCCGCCCAAACCCGCAGCCACAACGCACCGAGCGCGGGGGTCCCAGGTCCGCAGCGCGCGCACGAGCCTCGCGCCGTAACGGCAACCTCGCCTCAGCCCTCCGCAGAATTCAAACCCCAACCGCCGCCAGCCTCCTCCCCATTGGCCAGCCCCTCGCCGCGCCCCGCCGCATTGGCTCCGCCCCGAGCCCGCCCTGCCGCCCCGCTGCATCATGGGAATGAGAGTTTCCCCTCAGGCGGCTCGCGCCGCGGCCATGAAGAAACACATAATTAATTTTAAAATTAATGACGTTATAATTAATGTCATCTAACCGGCAGCCGTCACCACGTCCGTGGGTCCTCCTTTTCCTTCTCGCATGTGTCTCAGCGGTTCCCTCGCTCAGCTCTGGTGCTCGCCTGACCTGACAGTGGCTCTGCGAATGGCTGAAATCTGCTCATGTCCACAGGTTGTTTCTCTGCCAGAAAATAAAGGGAGCAATCCTTTCGGCATGCAACTAGCCACGAGCTCGGCTTCGTTGTCACAGAAAACCTTGCTTTTCGGCTATCCCAGTCCAATACAACGGAGCTTTTGAGCTCCCCAAGCTGGTGCCAAGTAACCCCTTTGGTCCAAGCAGGAGAGCGTGTAGAGAGGTACTAACGCAGGCCCCAGAGGCAGCCCTGCTGTGATAATGTGATGCTCAGCCCAGTTAATTGCATTCTCTCCTACAGCATTGCGAGAGAACTAATTAGCCCAGCAGGCTGGTAATATTGTTATACTGCTTCCCGTGCTAGAGCGAGATCCTGCAGCGAGAGACCTGATTCTGCTCGGCCCTTCTTCATGTGGTGCCCGCAAGCCCCGGGGCTAGCAACCTAATAAGATGCCTGAAGTGCTTTACAGCTCCCCACGCTAGTTTCAAGTAGTTCTTCAGCACTAGCTTGTTCCTGCAAGGCTAGCTGAAATGAGTTCGGACGAGTTGTTCACCTCTCCTTAAGTGAAAGTTGCGATCTGAACAAACCCCCCTGTCTGCAGGGTCTTCAGTGCACAGATGTCTCGCTCCCTTCTGCATCCTGTACCTGCAAAAACTGAAATATGAGGCAGCTGAAAAAAACAATTCCCTAGACATGGACGGAAATTTTCTGTGAGTAACACAGATTAGCTGCCTCCTGTGATTGGAGAGGTGACCAATAAAAAATATTTATCATACAGCGAATTGAATCATGAGTAAAAAGGGTTTTCTTCACAACAGATGCCCTTGGTGTCCATGTGATGGCACTATTTGAACACGCTTTTTCCCTTCTGAGTGCTGCGGTTTAACTTTTGTCTGAATAAGCACAAACTTCTGGATATTTCCAGTACGAGTTTTGCAGGATAAAAGAACAATAACAGAAAAGCTTGTGGAAGGACAGACTGAGCAGCTGGGGCTGCGGAGGAGCGAGCTGCCAAGAGGGAGCCTGCCAGGTGAGTGGCACACTGAAGGGATTTCAGTTGCATCCCAGTGGAGGGAAGCCAGAGCACCAACAGCCAACGAATTTCAAAGTGAGGGTGCCTGGACTCAAACAGCACGCCAACACCAAGGGCCAAAAGTGTGAGAAGCTCACCAATGAGGGGAAGGTGAAGCTCCAGCAGATGAGTACAGATTGCAAAAGGAGGGAGCTCATAAATCAGCGTGCCAACGCGTGTGCCCAGAAGTCCAAACAATACAGCAGCAGAGAGAAGACAGGCTGACAGCGTGCCAACAGGCAGGAATAGATCACCTATGGCACAGCAACAAGAGCAATGGAGCAGCTACGCTGATCAGCCCGCATGAACTGCCTTCTGCTGCAAACCGTTCTGTTTGGTCATTGGTCACAGGTATCAAGAAACAGTCTTCTGGACAAGCAGAAAAGGATTTTCCCTTTCTCCAGGTGTGTAAAAAGAAGAATCAGAGAAAGACAGCCCACAGGAAATGGGCTTCAAATGTAAAAGTGAAAGTTGTGCCTCCAGTAATCCCGAGCCTAGCAAAAGGTTGCAGGAAATGAGGAGGGAAACAGCTGTTTGTTTAGGGAAACTGCTAGGAAAATAGCTTGGAGTACTGTTGTGGGGAGTGAGAGGGAAGAGACCTTTCCCCTGGGCACATTCACAAAGGGAATTTTCTTCAGATGACCTATTGCCTCCCATGGCAGCCATTCCACTGAGGACTGCTGCTACAACTGGGGGGAATTGGTCAAACACAGTTGCAGACCCCACCAACCCAGCTCTTACCCACCATCACTGATGCCCATAGCTGCTGTTCCAGTCATTCAGGTAGGTGGAGAAGCATCTTTCCCTGCCTGGACTTCACAGGCGTGGGTTTAGCCAGCTTTAAGAGAGGTATTTCTGCTTTAGCACACTCTGAGGAAGCTGGTCTAGGTGAGGTGTGTGAGCTTTTGTGTGTGTCCCTTCATCACTGTGGCAGTACCATACAACAGCTGGTCAGGCCAAATTCACCATGCTGCTATAGACAGCAGACCAGCACCCCTGACTGCACCCGGATTCAGGCATGTCCCGTCCCTTGCTTTCAGTAAACAGGTCTGTCTGTGTCAGCATTTCTCTCAGAAATGGTTTTCCTGGTTCACTGAAGGCAGATGGGATCTGACCATCAGCAGTTCCCCTTCCCAATGCCAGGCAGTCTCTTTTCAGGTCATTGTGCCTTAAAATATTTCAAAGCTCCTTATAAATGCACCGAGGCAGGAATGACCAATTGCAACCCACGTGACAGAACTGTGGATAATGATAACCAGGTTTTAGAAGCACTGGTCCCAGATGCAGAAAACTGGGACTGAGGGGCTGGTGAACATCAAGTTGCTTTTATCTGCACTTTCCTCCTTCTCTCAAACCTCCTCTGTCCTTTCCTGCCTCTTCCCACACCCACATGGGCTGGAAAGCACAGCTCTGCGTGTTCCCTTTGCTCATCTGATGGGGAGCACTCTCTGCTGCATTGCTGCAGTGTCTCCTTGGTTCAGCTTTCTGCTTTGCTTCATCATCCCTTGTTCCATGTAAGCTGGCTTATGTCAGCCACTGACCTGGGACACAATCCTGTATTGCCAAAACGATCCCTAATCAGCAGGGCACTTAACACCACTGAACCATGGTAAATATTGATTCTTGGTGCCCAGCAAGCCAGTAGCTCATTCTTGGACCTTTAGCCAGAGGTGAAAAAAGCAAATGCTTCGAGTGGGTCAGAGTTGAAACACTCCAGCTTCTCCCCACCCATCAACAATCCTCCTGTGGGTAGCATCAGCATGGAGGGCAGGCTGGGCTCTACCCTCAGCCTTGCTGGTGGCCAAAGGGTTTGGGTGAGCAACTAGCAAGTACTAGAGAGGTCTCACAGTCACATGGGAAACGTTTGCTAGAGATAACCCCAAGCTACCGGAGGAGCCATGCTTACATGGCAAACACAAGGCATGCTCCCCAACCTCTGTTATCAGTCAAACTGCACTTGTGATTTCTGGGCTTTATTGCAGTGAAGAGAAAAGCTTTCTCCATCTCAGTCTCCACCTTCAGCAAAAGTGCAGCTCCTGAAGTCCACACAGCAAGGGCAGCTCTCCTCAGAGAAAGGAGAGCAGAACTGAGCACCAGCAACACTGAACAGGCAGATATACAGAAATAAAACATGGACCAAGAGGACAAAAGCCTCCTTGGAAATCATTTGGTGTACATACAGATCCTGGCAGCCATACTTGGGTTCCTCTCTCTCAAGGAGTAAAGGAGTAATTTGGAGTCATTAGCAGCAATGTGGAGATTGGTTTATAGGGAAAAAGCAGGGTTATTTATTGGGTTTGCTTCTCTCCAGGAGACCTACCTTGTCGCAATCCTGTGCTGTTGTGCTGAGAAAGTGAGAGAAACATTAGTAACCCAAGCTCCTTCTGCTGCATTCCTGTCTTGGACACTCCTGAGCCGGAAGTTAAACACTCTGCAGCCCATGTCTGCCCTGTAGCTAGCCCTAACATGAGAAAACCAGGAGCGGCACAAAGTTTGTGCTCATAGATCAGAAGATGCAGATGTACACAGCCATATTCTCACCCAGTGGAAATCAGCCCAGCTTTTGGTTGCCAAGTGGGGGAAGAGATTGGTTGATGAGAAATGTAAATCTAGACCACAGCATTAAACATTTTACTCCCCATGATGCCTAGAAATGGTATGCTCCTTCTGCTAAACTGGGGGCCTTATGGCACGACCATAATTGAAGACAAAAGATGAGGGAGGATTGAGGCAGGAGGGGTCCAACACGCTATGGGCTGTCACCCCATGAAGTCAATCCAGAGGTCAGCAGGCTTTTTAGCTCAGAACTAGACTCATAAGCCAAGTACAGCAGAGCTGACTTGAACCACCTCTGATCTCAGGCTGCAGCTCAGCTCTAGGTGAAGCTTGAAAGATGTTATTTTAGCAGCCAAAGAGCCTGCTGGGCTCCTCATGAATGGAGAAAGATGGTAAGCATCTGAGACGAGAGAGGAGCAGAGAAATGGCACTGCCATCTGATGCTTGGAGGCCATACTGACCTCCACTTTCAGCAGCAATGCTAAAGCAACTACTTGAGCCTTGTGGGACAAGGAACACTGGGGAAACAACATGCTGACCCCACATCCAGCACCCCTGAACAATACCCATTGGTGCCAAAAGCCCTGAGGGCTGGAAATACCCCTGGCATTTTATAGGCAGGTCCTGGCAGAAGCTGTTCTTGTCCCAGACAGATAGGAGACAGACAGCTAAAGAAGTGCTGCAAATTAGTGATTTTATGACATAGAAAAATTCATGACAAAGTCCTTCAGAAAAGAACACGTGACCAGTCCTTGCTTGCGAGTGACAGAGGAAACAGCAGTTCCTGAGCGTAGAAACTCCTGGCTGCTGGCAGGATGAGGACATGCTGGTGGCACATGCCAGCTGCTTGTGCTGGCAGCATTGTCTGGCATGGCAGGGAGCAGAGCCAAGCCCTGAAGCTGCTCCAGTCATATAAGCAACAGCAGGGGCAGGGTGACTTGCTCTGGCTTACGCCCTGCAGCTGGCATCAAACTGCAACACGCGAAAGGGAACAGCCCAGCAGTCAGGGTTGGCTTATTTACCCACCCAGAGGAGGTGGACACTGCGTCACGTAACTAAATCGCTACTGTGAGCTGGGCTAACTGCTTCAAAGTCCATTCAGCTACACCTCTCCTAGGACTACAGCCACTTTGGGAAACTGTGATGTAAGGGATCCCAGGCGGAGCAGGCAGGAAGGTGGAGAGATGGGCCATGTGTGCCCCCCACCCAAAATGATAAGTGATATTTCAAGTTCTCACTGAAAGTTTGAATCAGCTGTAATTCCTTCCGGCTTTAATCTCTGCATTCAGACACGCAGGACAGGCAACCTCGTCCTCCCATATTCCAGTTTCCCCCCTGAGCAGAAAGACAGGCTTCATGGCAGCAAAGCTGCTGCTGATCCCCCATTTTGGGGGGGAGAGTGCAGGCCTATTTTCATTATATGTCACTGTTGTCTTCTGTCACTGCATTTGTGTGAGACAGGTCGACTACCACGTCTGCAGCTGGGAGTGATGAGCTCTCTGAGGCAAAGGACACTCCCAGCCCTCTGTGCTCCTTGTCCTTGTCATAATCATCCTCATTCTCCTGCAGATCTTGGTCACTGTCATCATCACCATCTCCTGCACTGTCCTCAATCACTTTAACCCTCTCTCCAGCATCTGGATCCACATCAGTCTTAAACCACACAGCTTTGTAGCCATCATCTGCCACATGCCTGTCTGTCTTGAGGATAGACTTCACTTCTTTCTCATGCTCAGCCTCTTCTACCACTTCTTTCTCTTCCTTTTCCTGGTCAAAGATGATGGTGGAAGCTACAGAAGCCTTTGGGAGGCTATGAATTTCTTCTGCATTGGAGGAGGGCGAGGGAAGAGCTGGCTGCTCTAGCACATGTGTCATTGATGAGACACTGCCATTTTCTGATGTCTTACGCTGTTTGATGCTCACGTCTGGGTGTTCATCTTGCTTGTAAGATTGGTTCTGGTAATCCTCAGGGACTTCCTTGGATAACTACAGAAGGAGAGATACCTTGTGATTGTAGTGAAAGGAAAAGAAATAGATGGGGGGCAGAAGGGGTGGCTGAAGTGACTGAGCTCCTGCTCAGGAAAGCTTCGGCTTGTTTTGCAGTCAGGCCTGTCTGAAGCCTGGGAGAGCTATGGCTCCCTAGAACAGCTATTATTTATTGACTCCACTTCTGGATTTTTTCAGATAAGCACAGGCATGTTTTCCAGGGGGGCTGAGCACCAGCAATGTATGCTGATTTGTACCCATCCAATTTAGGTATTATCCTGGAGTGGGATTAACCTCACTCAAGGTGAAGGACTGTTATGCACCTGAGCTGCCTGCTCTGGGCTCCTGCTGTAGTCAGTAGAGTCCAGACTCCCAACGGTCTCATCCTAAGGCAGAGACCAAAATCTGGTCAGATGAATTACACCCTAAACTTCAAAGGAGCCAGACTGCCAGAGACTTGAGCAAGCCAAAGGGAAATAAGTCAGGTGCAGACAACTGTCTATGCCCAGGCTTCATGACAGGATATGAAGGGACCTTTCTCTCCGTTGACTATAGAGGGAGGATGAACAGTGGTTTCTACCACAGACACGTTTTTCAGAGACTACCTGTGATACGTGTCACATTCATCCTAGATTTTGTGCTCCGTGGAGCTGTGGTCCTCTCCTTACTGCGTCTGCTTAACATCTACCATGCAGCTCCAGCCTCAAGGAGCAGAAACGAACAACAGCAGACACCACCATAGCAATGCTACTTTTGCAAACATTGTCTCAGGAGTGATTCATCACCTTCACACAAACGTGTGGAGTATTTGGACAGCCCATCCATACGTCAAAGCATCCTCAGATACCACTTTCTATCTCCAGGAAATTCAGGCACTTACCTTTTTCCTTACCAGGTATTTGACTTGTTTTCCGTACTGTTTATATATCATTACCCCAAGGAAGACTAAGGCAATTAGTAGCAGTGCTGCCAACGTACCACCTAAGATAGCCATATCCTGAGCAGTGTACATCTTATCAGAGGAGGTTACAGCTACAAGAAAAACAAGCCAGTGTTACAAAGCCTAAGAATGACAGTTAGCTTTTTTAACACAACACTTAATTGTGGGAGAAGCTCCAACCAATTTTTGAAGGGCAAAGAAGCATCCTCTGCTGCAGAATGGGACAGCAATATATTTAATGTCGCAGAGGGCCACTTGTTTGCTGTCGTAAAATGAGAGGGGTTTTCTTAAGGGTGGCCACTCACTGAATATTTTAACTTCCAATAAGCTACACGAAGTGGAAATAGAATCCATTGACAGGGCAATGACTTTTACCCTGTGATTTAACTAAGCTAACATATACACAACTGTATCAGGTGAGCAGATGTTACATCGAGCAAAGCTAGGTTGGGCTTTTAACTTTCCCACTTCACCCATTTACGCCAGCGTGCAAAAGTGAGGTATGTTTGTACAAATGTGTGAAAATGCAAAGCTTCCTTTAATGCAGAACATCGCCTCTGATACTGCCACCCCCTGGAGCCCCTTTCCTACCCTTTGGTAGCTGTAGCAATATACACCAGCCTTCTCAGGAGCGGCTTATGCTTTCAGTCGCCAGGCAGCATAAGCGTATTTGTATTGAGGCGGACATTACAGTGAAAGACAATAACTTCCTCAGGGTTAATCATCTTTGCTTGGTGATGGTGGTGGGATTCTTTAAGTTTTCCAGCTTCATTTTGTCGTGTAAATTAGTCTCTTTGAAGTTTAATGATTAACGAAACAGTTTTGTTCTCCTGCTGACCTGTTCATGACAATGGACTTTGAGTGTTCCCTCCACATTTAATTGCACCCTCAGTTTATTATTAATACGTTGGTAAGTGTGTAGGACGTCAGTGATTTTTTGCTTCTTAATCATATCTCCTAGGGAGCCACAGCCCACAGAGCTGATGTGAAATCCCACCACCCTTAACTCCTTCCATGCTGTGCAGCATGCAGTGCCTCTGGGAAAGCTGGCTCAGCTTCACAGAATGACTCACCTTGAGATCCATGCGAGCTGGCACCAGTGTCTCAGAAACCAGAGGCCAATGTACACTTACCACTTCCCAGGAGGGGAGTATATTAAACATGACTATTTTTTGCCCTGGATATCGGAACGCTCAGTAAAGCGCTCTCCAGCCTGTTGCATGCACATTCCTTAAGAACACCTCAGAGTTGCGGGTTAAACATCCTACAGATTGGTCAACAAATGGTAATCTCAGCTCTGTTTAGGCCATTCCTGAGTGCTGGCTGTGGTATAGAATAAAGCACAATTCCTCTCAGAGACTTGGAGCCATTCAGTGTAATTTCAATCTAGTTTTCTGCACCAGCATCATTATTTTGTGGGGTTGAAACAGCAAGGGTTAGGGTTAACATTTAAAAGTTGCATAGACGCGCCGGTACATCTGTTTGAAGCATCTGCAGCTCCGTGTACTGACACCTGAACTAGCTTTCTGCCGAGCTGGATTGTGCCGTTAAATTGGGTTTAGGTAGTTTTTATGCAGTCAGTGTTTTAAGCTGTGAAGTGACACTACCTTTAGGAAACCCAGATTCATATCCAGGAGCACACCTTTTTTTTTTTCCCCCTCCAGAAATCCCCACTACGGTTGGGATTCAGAGGGTGAAGTAACAGAAAAGCCCAACTGGGAACTTCAAGCACCCATCATCACGTAGAAACCAACGCAGGCTAGGCACACTGGGTGTGCCGACTTCTGTCTGCTCTGCATAAGACTGGAAATAACATTGCAGTTTTCTCTATTTCTGGCTAAAAAAGAGCAGTGATGTACCAATGAGTCAGGACAGCCTTCCTTTGCCGTGATAAAACATTCTGGCTTATTTCTGTCCCACAAAAATAGCATGAAGCAACTCCAGATTTAGCTTTGGAATAACAAGAAAGGACCCTACAATGCCCAGCACTACTCAGAGTCGCAGGAGGCTGTGTGAGGCATGTGGTGACCACGTCATAAGGATGTCATCTGAGTGTTTTCTCTCTTACAGCCACCATAGAACCTCCTGTGGGTATGGGGTTGGCCTCAGCCCAGGTCCCCAGACTTCACTGGGTCATTGCCAGTTTGCCCACAGAAGTGGAAAAGACACCCCAGTCATCTTCACAAAACCAAAAGCAAAGAGACACACAACCTACCTGTGGCAAGGATGACCTCCACCAAGATGACAGTGCTCCCCTTCTGCAGGCTCACCATATCCTTTCCAACAGCCTATGTGAACATGGGAAAGAAATAGCTTAGGGACTTTCTAGACCTTCAGCTCACTCTCAAGGTATGTGGTGGGCTTTTTGTGGACAAAGTACCTTGTCCACATCCTTATGATATCCCTGCATTGTAGCTGGACAATTGGTCACAGGGGAAGAGCTCTGAAGAGGCCCAGTCCTGGGCCAGGACCAGGTGCATTGTTTGTGCACAGCTTTGCAGCACAGTGCTGCACACAGATCACGTAGTGTGGGGCAGGCAGCAGCATGTGTTGGCACCTCTCTGCCCTGCCCACGAAGCTAAACTAATGCTATAGTCAAGCTGGTTCAGACAGCTCCATAGGGCACGGCATTGTGCTGGGCGAGACTTAAGGAGCCAGTTGTCACTGGCAGGCAGATGGACAGAGTGAGCATCCACCTCCTTAGAAAGTCTGAAGTTATTAACTGCTTCCTTCGACCTGAGCAACAAAGTACTGAATTTACCAAAGGATTTCCAAATTTGGGGCTGTAGCCTTTAAATCTGGGGTATATGCCAGCAATCATAGCCTACCCCCACCTACACATCAACCTCCTATCCACTTGCTCACCCTCCTTTTTTTGTAAATCAGAGGGTGGGAGGAGGCTCCTAAAATCTCCCCAGTTGATTTTTTGCTTGTCTCCAATGTTATTTTCCACAGGATTGGAGAAACAATTTTACAGCTAGCACCAGATATAGTCTGTATCACACTGAATAAATCTATCACTTTCTGGCCCTCCAACCCTATACATTTATGATGCAAATGGTTTGGGCAAGGACCGTCCCTTCATTATATCCCTTACCTAATGGAATTCCACCCTTACTAATTCTCTACTAGAAACTGCCCCTTCCTTCCACAACCCTGGCCATGCAATGAAGAAAGTTGCCCTACCTCAATGGTTACATTTCCCGTTGACTGCAGCATCACATTTGTCAGGATGAGTCCATCTTTGGTTGCGATGAATTCAGTGCTGTTGTTTATGTAGTACTCAATGTTTGGGTTGACTTTCTGAAAAGCCAGAAGAGTGAAGGATTAAACCACACAGTTTGTGCTTTACATGCATCTTCGTAACAACTCATTGGCAGGACTTGTCAAATACACCTGAAGTATGAGCAGGTGTGTAATGCAGTAAATAAATCTGGACTGAGGAGTTGAGAAAGGTTGAGCTCAGAGTGCTCACCCTGTTGCTCAGGTCAGTAAATCTCTTCCCTTTCTTTCTCCCAGCACGTTGTTCAAGAATAGCTCTCAAAATAGTCCTTACAGAAAGAAGGTTAACAAATTTCCAGCCAGGACTGCAGGCCTTGCTAGTCTGCGGTCTTTGGAGTGGCTTCTCTTCCCAGGCCAGTCTATAAATAGCTGTCCTTGACCTGGCAGAGAGAGGACACCTCTGCCTGGGATCCTGTCACCCCAAACTCAAGGAAACACTGCACCCAGCCCTAATTCAGATCTGGACCCATTTCACATTATTTGCTAACCCTAGGCTTTACTCAGCTTGCTTTTTTTCAGCGAACCAGCTCACGTACATGGATTTGGGTGGGACTGGCTTTTGGAAGAGAGGAATCCAGCAGCTTCTCCTCATTGCATCACAGCATAAGTGGTTATGAGCTATGTGGCATTTCCAGAGAAGTATAACTTGGAACACTAGAGGAAACCATGTGTCTTCCTCTCCCCACCTCCCCTTCCTCATGTTTTCTGATCCTGCTTTAAGGCTGAAGCAGTGAAAAAGCAAGCACTGCATTTTCAGTTTCTTACATTAGGGAAGTCATCGTCCGCTGCTGTTATCATCAGGGGGGTTGAAGGGTCACCAGCTTGGAAGACAAAGCTTCTTGGGGCCAGACCAACAAATGCTGTCCCATTGTAGATCCTCTTCTCAAAGTATGGTGGGTTGTCACTTTTATTAATGACCTTAATCTCTACACTGACTACGGAGTATCTCTGTATGTTGTTGACCTGGGTGGCCTGGAAAGAAAAACAGAGAGAGAGAGAGATGCTAGTTTTTTCCTATCAGTGACGAGACCTCAAAGGATAGGCTTGATCTGAAAGCCATCACAACCCATGGGGTTCTTCTCATCATCTTCAGTGAGCTTTGAGCCAGATTTGTCACAAGGGGCCTTACAGTTTGGAGTCCTCGTGTTTTAGCTTGCTTCTGCCACTGACCCTCCACACAACCTTGGTCTAGTCCCCAAGTCCAGATATGACCCTCCAGAAGGGACATGTCTGGACAGATTGCCATGCTCCAGTACAAAGAAAGCAGTAAGATTCCAGCACCAGCCTGCACATCTTCACAAGGGTTTGGGTCAATTAAATTACTGTCTGAGAGTCCACATCTTTCTGGGTATTTATGTGCAGGGAGGGCTTTACAACTCCCTCCTTGCCTTGAGCCGTAGCCAGAAGAGGAGCTTGTCTTAGGACCGAGCTACGTTAACTACCGTAACGCAAACTCCATTTGTGTAAGGAAACCCTTCCAGTTCTGCTCCTCCATACTTTCAGCTCAGCAGGATGTCCCCGGTCAGTTAACTTGCCTTGACAGAGCAAGCCACACATGAGGGAAAATGCCTCTTCTGCAAGAGCTTGGCATGTAAGTTTGTATCAGACACTGGTCAAATACGGGCCCTTCCCAAAGAAAGGGTGTGTCTGGGTTATCTTTAATTATTAATGTAACTGACTCCTGTCATTTCAAAGACTGCTGCTTCCTAGAGAGCCAGCTATGCTGGGTTGTTGTCTGCAATGCCATCAGACTTACCATGACTTGCAATACGTAGGAGCCTGGGGAGGTTGCAACTTTATTCATAGTCAGATTCCCCGTGTCTGCATTCACGGAGAACACTTTGTCTGGATCCCCTAAAGAAAATGGGAAGACTATTCAATCATCAGATGCCTTCATAAAGTGACCTGGAGCTCATGGACTTCTTTGTTTTTACCTTTTAGTGACAATACCCTCGGGCATAATGCTGTTTTCCTTGCCTGCCTGGCCGCTCTAAGGGCTGGGAGTGCTGGCCAGGGATGTGGGATCCCAACTAGATGAGGTAGGACAGCAAAGCTTTGCCTTTCCAGTGCCTAGGCCCAGATACAGCCAGCTGAAATTCTGCTTAATGCCTAGAGACTCCGATGCAATTTAGGGTTTCCTACTGAGTGTGAGGTAGGGAGGTCACACTACATCCAAAATGCCAATGGAATTCAGGGTCATTATCTTTATTATCAGGAGGATATTCACGGATGTGATGCTGTGTGGTATAAGTAAAAGGAGATGAGCAAGTGTTGACTCCACCTGACCAATATGATCTACCTTTGCCTTGACAGTTAGTCAAAACTCCCGTTGTTAAAAAAAAACAAAACACAAAACAAAAAAATCCCCACCACATTTGAATGAAATAAATGGCCCAGTCAATGACTGGGCAATCAGTTGACTGTATTCAGGTAATCTTTTCGAAATCAAGACTAAAACAAGGATGATTAGATAATGGCAATGTGCTGGGGGATAAAAACATAGCTCTTGACAATGAATGAAAATTATGCTGATGACGTGGGAATTTTAGGTTCAGCTCAAAGACTGAATGAAAATGGTGTGACAAGTCAGGCAAAATCAAGGCTAAAAGCTTAAAGATAAAACATGCCTCACCTCCCAAAAAACAACCCCAAAGACCTTTTGACACAGGTTTCATTGAGATTGGTTTGTGGGGCTGTAATTCTCTTTCTTCCTCTCTGTGCAGTCTGTTTCTTCTACTTAATCCACAATGTTCTGTGGATCTAGTCATGTTTCTGTGGCAGAAACAGAGGGGCGAATCCCCAGGCCCTCAACTCTCGAGTGCTGTGGAGGGTATCTCCTCTTGGCAGTTAACGTAAGGGATGTGAGCAACGCGGTTTGGAGAAGGTGACAACTTCTACTCACCACCAACAATACTGTACACGATTTTTTCATTTAAAACGTAGTCAGGATCAATAGCATGGATAGGCCCCGGCTCTAGGATGAGTGGTTCTGTCTGCAATAACAAGGCAAAGCATTACATACCACACTACGGCACCAAAATAGTGTTTGCAGCATTCTCCTGTCCCAGCATGGTTTTGTCTGGGCAGAATGGCATTTATTGCTGGGAAATGGCTCTAACAGGGCTGAGGTGAAGCAGCCTTAAGCAAAGGAGTTTCCAGCTCTCGGCTCTCCTGTCATGTCCTGCAGGAACAAGGACAAGCAGTGCTGCTTGGGGTGGGGGAACCTCCACTTTCTGGGATGATGAAGGCTCCTTGTCATGCTGAATCATCTGTATTTATGACTGGACATCAGCACGAGCTCATGGAAATTATTAGTCACTACACACTGGAAACAGCACCTGGATATTGAGAATAACATCAAGGACACGGTTTGATCATGCCTGCTTACCGACATCTCAGAGATATTCACCCTCCCGGTATAGGGGCTGCTGATGCAAATGCTACTGTCCATGTTAATGAAGGTACAGGGTAGGAACCAGGGTGATCTGGTGTCAGCTTGTTCAATAAATATGTTTATTGTCATGCTAGCTGTGTTGGTATCGGTGTCACTCGTAGGCCTGTCCTGTACCCAAAGGCAAAGGATATGTGTGAGATGCGAATTTAATTGCCAAAAAAAGAACAAATCTGCAAAAGCCAGTGGCTCAGGGGCTTTTAGCTGTAGTTACTCCATTCTAAGGCTTAGCAGTTTATGTGAGATGAGCTAAATCAGTGCATCATCTCATCCTGCTGAGAAAGGTGGGTTGAATGCAAGGCTGGACACAGTCACTGTGTAATTATGGAGGGTGGAAGGCTGCTCTAAAATCACCACTCCCAGTATCCACCCTCCCTCCTGCCATCCCAGAGATCTCCAATTCAGACTTACCCTTCAGTGAAGAGAGACTGCGGCCAAAAAAAGGCATTTTGTTCCTCCCGAAGAACTTACCCTTGCATACAAGACCAACGTTGCCATTTTAAATTTCTCATAGTCCAATGTTTTTTGTAAATAAATTTCTGGGTTATTAACTCCTTTTATGGCAAAATAACCATCTGTGCCCTGGGAGGGGGAAAGGAAAAATCCTACTTGGAGACTCAATCACAGACACGTTCAAAATCCTTCTCATTGCTGTGTTTGTCATCCCAATGGGACCTTTAAGCCTAGGGACCAGGGGAGGTGGCGCAGTGTGAGAATGACAGATCTATTTAATCTTTGGTTTTGCACACTGGAGCTGCCTGGCTTGTCAGAAAGGTTTGTTCATGTTCCTGGGAGGTTTTTTTCTCCAAGATCTCCCACTTTGCCTTCCTACCTGCTCAGCAAGTACTAGATGAAATCTTTTACCTCTTAGTTCCTGCACTCAACAGGTTGCCAATAGACCTTGATTTTGGGTCAATGAGAGCCAAGCAATCTCATATCCATGCACAAAACTGAGCAAAGATGGCTCAGCCTCTGAGAGCTGGCAAGATCCCTTGCCTTAGCCTAGCACAGCTGAATTTTGGACCACACAAAGACTTTGTGTCATCTTGGGCAGCGAAGAGGACAGCAACTCCTTCTTTCCCTGTCCAACTCAGCACAATTCTGAACTCTGAGGTACAAAGGTCTCTCCTGATATGTTTACAGACCATCCCAGCAACTTCCCCGAATCACACGGCTCAGAATATCCTAGATGAATGTTTAATCTGCACAGTGTAATAAAAAGTGTGAGCAGTAAAAGAACTCAATAACTGCAACGTTGATTGCTGTTCTGCTAACAAAACCAACGCTTGGTTTTTGCAAAAGACACACCTCTTCCAGAAGCTGTCAGAGAACTAAATACAGTACAGTGACCTTAGCCTCAAAGCTAGGGTTCTTGTGAATTAAACACACAGAACTCTCCAGAGCTACCATTTTTCCCCAAAGAACAAAGATGCTCACCGGCACTACTGCTGCAAGTTCATAAAATACAGTGTCCAGGTCAGCATCGCTGGCACTTAAATCTTCACGGGCTACAATGGTTTCATCCACTTTTGTATCCTGAAATAAAGTTGCAGGGGTTATTCTTTCTGTGAAATGGGCTGAAGACTTCTTCCTGCTAACCCTCCCTTAGTCCCACGGCACTGGGTGACCCAGTGCCCTCTTCACTTCCTAAAACGCTTACCTCTGGAACAACTTTGGTGATATTGGTTTGCTTAAACTCTGGGCTGTTATCGTTCACATTGAGAATGGTCACAATAATGTCCAAAGAATCTCCCTGCAGAAAGGGGAAAGCGGGAGAATCAGAAAAAACAGGACTGTTAGGGGTTGGTCCTGATTTGCAGAGCGAGTAGAGGGAATGGTGTAAGGAACACAGCTGGAGTGGGGCTGCATGGGACTGGGGCTTGCAGCCAGCCCATAGCTGGGGGGGTGCCCCCTCCCCATTCACAGAGCCTTGGGTGCTCTCTTGGAGAGAGAGGCGTGTATGTCTGCAAAGGAAAGGACATCTCATCCCAGTCCGTGGGCTGGAAAGAGCAGAGGGAAGTACGTGCTGCCCTGCGGTACCTCGTAAAAGGGCTGAGCATTTGGAAGAGCACTCACCTGCCCAGCAGTGTTCTGACAAGTCAGGTGCACCAGCAGCAAGGCGTCTTTCTGTATGCAAAAAGAAAAAGCCAGACAGTGTAGAAACAAGCCAGAAAGCACTAACTACTCCTCAGCAGTGCGTGTATTTGCCTCATTTGCTTTAATCAGAATGCTGCAGGGCTTTATCTTGTTTTCAGGCATATCTAACTTTTCCTTTCTTTCCTTTACAGTCATCCATCAGTTCTGGGATCTTGTTTATGATGGACTCAAAGCATACCCATCTTCCAGCTGCTCTCCCTGTGATTGCAGTAACGTGTCGGTAGAGCTCATCACCATTTTCTCACACTTCAGGTGAATTCAGACATTTCTTTTTTAAACTGAACAAACAAAAATGCGCCATGCAGCAAGTACAGTGTTGCCTGCTGGGCATTAACTCTGCTGTTCTTCGCTCAGATAAACGTGGGGGTTTACAGTAGGGGAAAGGCATCTTAAGGATGCTTGTGGCTGTGTACAGAGGCCTCCAGGAAGGTAAAATAATTTAGGAGCAACCTAACTGAACACACTGACCTTTTATACTGCTTTTATGCTTCGCACACGATCACCTCACTGCTCAGAGCTGTGTTTTCCACAGGCAAACTGGGATCATTTTACATGAGTCTTGGAGAGGTCTGAACACTACCTGGGATCATTTTACATGAGTCTTGGAGAGGTCTGAACACTACATTTGTCACAATGTTGGTTTTAAAACTTCCCCTTGTTTTAATTCATACAGACTCACTGAAGGAAGGTGACAGCAGGCATACCATGCATACACACCACCCCCCCCCCCCCCCCCCCCCGTACTCTGCCTGTGGCAGGGCTGACCTCCCAAGCAGTGAACTCAACTTTAAAAAGAAACTTACTTCAGCTGGGTTTATTTCCTAGATCCTTTAGAAACAGGTTACAAGCCTCTGGAAGTCCAAGACCCCAGAGGTTGAAACTCATTGCATCCCAGCATTATCCATCTCAGCCTTACAGCCTGCCAGCTAAAGGCTTACCTCATAGTCCACGCTTTGGTTCAGCTGCAGCTCAGATCCCTGTAAGGTGAAGAAACTGGCATCAGGGGAAATGGGATTAATCATTACAGTGAAGTCTGGGTCTGTATGGATAGTGGTCACCACGTAGCCAGGAGGGTTATTTTCATAAACGCTTGGTTTGCTATTACTGATGGAACATCCTGGAAAACACACAAACAAGACAAAGAGTAGCCCAGGGATTCACATTGTGACAGAGTTGGGTGAGACGGAGACCCGAGACCCCTCTGGATACCACTGGGGAGAAGGTTGTTGAACAAAGCTGTCTCAGAGTAAAAGCATAAACTTCTCCCACCTATAATGGTGCAACCTGCTGCTGTGAGGGTTATTCCTGTGGCCATGGCCCTCCTGCAAGAGCTTACCTAGTTGCTGCGCTGAAACCTGTGTTACGAAGGGCAGCAGAAAGTGCAGAGAAGTGAAGAGCCAGTGAGCAACAGCCATGGTGAGCTGCCAGCTGTTGAAGAAAATCCCCGTTTCTGATTGAGATGATCCTCTTCTCTTCCTGCTTCTCCCAGTGCCGTCTTCTGCGTTCACTGCTTCACAAAGGCAAAAACCGTTGGCTGGCTGGAGTGGCTTACAGCAGTTCAACCTTTGCCTCTTTGCCTCATTGGATGACGTACTGAAAGACACGAACCCGTCACGGAACATGATAATGCATAATTCCTATTTCTACTTTGTTCCTGGGTCTTTCCTAGCCTAAGCTCTCTGTAGCAACAAGGATATATTTGAAGTATTTCAGAATTCAAAACCAAGCCTCCGGAGATGAGCACGAAGCAGGACAAGCGCTGACACATGGGAAGCTGTCTGTATACTCCAGCCTCTCCCAGTGGGGAGGAAGTGGGCAAATTTGTTTCTGATTTGTCAGAGATAGGGCCTGTTTTGGTTAGACCATTTCCTGGCAAAAGGCGTAGTGATGCTACTATACCCCCTATATCTTATTTATTTTAGCCAGGCTTTTTCTACACGGCCCACATTCCCTTTTATAACAGGCTTTGCTCTCCAGCCCACAACTTAGTTTCTGTCTTCTAGTTGCAGTCTGTCACATTGTTCCTGAAAAACAGACTATTCTTTTCTTAAATCAAAAAGTCAGCTCTCAAATGTCTTACCTTTATTTCTGGAAAAGGCAAAGTTTTCAGTGGATATAAACCCACCTTGACTGCTCTTTTGTTTGAATGGTGAAGAAGGAGCTAGGCCCTCTGTAAGTCCTTGGATAATCAGTTATGTTTCTGAGACAATCTTCTTATTCCCAGCCATCCTTGTTACCCTCACAAGGTGAGGGGAGTGGATCCAGAAACGGCAACCGGGCTCAGCTGCAGCCCCCAGCAACTTTGTAGGGACAACGCATACAGCCTTCTCCAGTTGCCAGCAGCAGCTCTTTGTAGGGAAGCTCCCTGGAATCTCCATCCAGGCTCCAATTATTTACATCGCAGCAGCTTCCTGAAGCATCAATAGCATGCTTTTCTGCTGTCTGGCTCCATCTTTTTTGGAGCCCGTATAAATTTTTCTAAGCCAAATATCATATGGCAAGGAATTTGGCCACTTGTGCAAAGAAACACCATCGTTTTCAACTGACCCATTTGGTAGGAGGAAAAAGGAGGCAGCTGCTCCCACTGCTCCTTTTAAGATCCCCATTGATTTCAGAAAGCTCTCACATGCTGCATTTTACACAGGTGGCCATTAGTGGCTTAACAAAATACAGACTGTCAACACTCCCTCTAAAAGTCCTCTGAGAGGTTGCTTTCCTAGCAGAGATTTCCTATGGACCAAAATAAACAAATACCAAGGTCTGCGAGAACAGCATTTCAGCATCACAGTAAGGGAATGGGTGCTGAGAAACACACTGGAGGTGGACTAGCTTCAGTGCAGGTGTCAGGTACATCATCGGTGGTGAAAACTGGTGGTGCAGGGTGGACTGAGCAGTTCTGTGGTAAGTACATGATTGCAGCTGAAGATGCCTTATTTTAGAGCAGCTCTTCAAAACCTGTTGGCTTTAGAGGAAAGGTAGAGTTGCTGTTCTGTCAGAGGAGGGAATGTGCCAGGCAGCATGGTGCAGGCATAACATGTAAACCTCATTAAATGGTGGGAACAAATTCCTCTTAGTGGAGCTTTGTCTTTAGTGGCTATGAGAAAGCTGAGCCAGCAAATACAGGGGCAGAATGGAGCAGAAACGGTATTTACAGTGTGTGTCTGTGCTGCAGAGCTCTCACTGCATTTCTTTGCAATAAAATCTAGCACCTGGCTCTCTCTGCTAAGTGGAGGCCCTGATGCCGGCCTCTTTGTGCAGTTGGATTGTGGGTAGTGCTGAGTCCCAGCCACGGAAGATGTGGCCAGGGACTCCAGCTAGTCCCAACGTGCCTCATGTCAGGGAAGCCTGGCAAACATCCCTTGGCAAAATAATTCTCCCCCCACCCCTGCCTTCCTAATGGTCCAACACCTAGTAACGGTACCACCCTTCTTACTGGCTCCCAAAGAGCAGCCAAGGCACAGGCGTAGCTAGCAAATCTTTATTTGGCTTCAGAAGCAGGTGGCCAGATGCTAACGTGAAGCAGGAGTGACTTGCTTCATTCAGGCTCCATCTACTGACACCAGTTCACACTGCCGTGTTTCACTCTTGACAATCTAAGAGGGTTTACTGGCATTTGGCTGGTTTCCAGGTTTGGGTTTTTATATTATTTGCTGCTCTTCAGAGTTTTTCCTAAGCAAATTCCGTAGTTTCCTTGTTTATTTTCAAGGCTATATACATGCAAAGCTGTTTCCTTGGCTGTTTCTTTCCCTTCACCTTCAGTCGAACCTGTCTGTGTCTTCCTTCGTGTCTGCACCCAGCTGCTCAGAGATGGGGCAAACGTACTGGCTGGTGATTGCAGCAGCTTCCCTGGCATCGCTCTCCGAGCGGCTGTTGGGAGGGAAAACATGAGCAATAGCTTGTTATTCCTGGCGACGTGGACTGCAGGAAGGGTGACAAGGCCACTTTGTAAAATTCAAAGATGACTCCACGGAGCAGATACATGACAGAGGGACCCAGATCACGGTTGCCTGCAGCCAGGCACCCCACAAATGCACAGGCAAGCCTGCTGGTGTTACCATCCCCGTCTGTTCCAGGGAATGTGGGCAAGAGGTACTAAGGGCCATCTTATCCCTCCAGATTTTAGTGATTTAACAGTGAGATGTCTAGTTGAAAGCAGTTGGTCACTAGGAAAGGACAACATCCAGACACTGGCACAGCCCGTCCTGAGGTGTGTGTTTGAATCAACAACTGAATCAACACAGGGTACCAAAAGCTTTCTCTTTGAACTGTTAGATCAGGTTTCCTAATGAGATGAACAGTTGTGTCAGTCCAGGATGACATCACTATGATTAGAAAAAGATATTACTTCATGTCCCTGGGTTTCATTATTTTTTAATGCTTTGTTTTTATATGGCATTCTTAGCTGTAAATCTCAATGCCTGCTTTGCTTTAGGTAAGGTAAAACTGAGTGCCAGGAGGGCTTGGCACGTAGAAATAGAGATTACTGTGAACGCAGGCACGGAAATCAATTGAGATTGCGCACAGCCACATCCCACCTTGCAGTTAGACTAAAGAATTTGCTTTTCTAGCTCTGCAACCCCCACCCCAGGAGTGTGGTTGCTGGTAGAGTGACAGGAGGTACAAAACTGTGCAACAAAGGGCTGCAATTCAGCCACGATAGTTGAGATAAAGCCTCACAGGCTGGGAGTGAGGCAGAAGTGGTTTTAAAATACAGACAATTTAATAAATCTTCCACCCTTCTCCTTTTTGAGGATATCAGCAGAGCTTCTCATCTGCTGCATTACATCAGATTTCTGCACTTGGGGCTGAAAATGGGCATTTACAAGTTACTAAAGGTCCTCTTTCAGCTTCAATACTGCAGTGATCAGGGCCATAGAGGTGACAAACCTGTCCCACATACCTGATGTTCAGAAAGCTCTGGTACAACCACATCAAGCAGAGTTCTTCGTGGCTGTTTTCCTTCTCTCTCCCCTCCACATCTACATTGACTGTGCCTGGAGAGCTGGTTTAGATAAAGAATATTAATAATAATTAAAAAACCCCAAAAACCAAACAGTGTAACCACCACGGCTGTAAAGCAGCGCTGCTGTCTGGAAGGCAGGTTCATCTCCCCACCGACCAGCCTCATGTCCATGCTCTGTTAACCTGCCAACTGTCGCTGTAGCTGTGGAGGAAGAAAAAGAAGTATCCTCTTCAAATCAGGCTCAGACGCTTTTCGGCTGGCAAAGGAACAGGTTTTAATATGCACTTGCACTCTGCCTCATTACCCAGTACCGGCATGTCCTTCTGCCCACAGATATATACCTTTTCCACGCATTTGTAAATTAAAAACCTACTGCATCTGCCAGGATTTTGTTAGTGGTGCATGACCCAGAAAATATCAAAGCACCATCAACAGATGGGAAGGAATCAATGTGGTCTCTGCCTTGAAGAAAGGACCAAGCCTGAAGGAAACCCCTCCAGGCCATGTTGTCCCTTCATAACTTACCAGCAGCAGGGGCAGCAGCAGGGGCAGCAGCAGTTGTGCGTTGTGCCACAGCACGCCAGGTATTATAACTGATGATGTGCTCATATATGTGGCTTCAAATACGGGAGCTAGTGGCCCTGTATTTTGGCTGGAAGAGAGACCCCCTATTGGCCGTATATATGATTATGTCTAAAGCCTGCCCAGGGTGGCAGTCAGAGCCACGGGTGGGGGTTATGAAACCCAGAAGTCTTCATCAGTCTGTTACAGAGCCCATCTATCTACAAACAGTTTCTCCGGTGCTTTATTTGAAATAGGTAAATCACCTACGACTTTCCCCAAAAGGCTAAATCAAAATGCAAACCAAAAATCCCAGGCTGTGAGCCGAGGGAAAGCTTTGTGTCCTATGGATTAAGCTTGATATGTGTATGCAATAGAGAATGTTGCTTTATGTTTAGAAATGGCCTCAGTGAGAGGGTTTGTGTCCTGCTCTGCCTGCTGTGACACTGCTGCTGCACAGCAGCTCCAGGCACAGCCTAGCAGGAGGAGACCAAGCTCCAGCCCGCTTGCCTTTGTCTTGAGTTTTCCAAACTTTCCTTGGAGCTGAGAGCTGCCTCCCTGCAGCCTGCATAGCCCAAGCTGTCTTCCCATGCCCCAGGAAGCCCAGCTCTTACCTGCGCTTGCGGCCCATAAGATTTTGAATTAATTTCTGAACCTGAGCGTTTCCTCTCATCTTGCTGTATTCACTGGTAAACAGTCCATCTGAGTGCCTCTGGGACCTGCACCAGGGAAAATACAGTACAGTGGCTGCTCCTCCCAGCCGTGGAATGTGGGACTTGTCACAAGACACAGAAATTCCTCTCTTCCCACTATCAAGGACCCCTGTATCCCACCCCTTCTCCTCATCTGTCTCCTTTCATCTTGGGCATCTTCTGGACGAAGCCAGTGCTCAGGCTGGCTCTGGAGCTGGAGGCAGCTCAGCACCATGAGCATCCCCCTCATTCCTGGGATCCCATCTCCTGACAGAGACTTCCATGCCCCAGGAAGGTGGTTTTGGCTGGTCCTTACCTCTCCTTGAGGCCCACCAGATGTTTGACTAGCTGCTGCACGTAGGCATTGCCATTCATCTTGCTGAGCTCACTGTGGAAGAGCCCATCAGCATGTCTCTCAGTCCTGGCAGGTTAGAAGAGAAAAAAGAGGTGAAAAGGCATGGTTTTAATACCAGAGAAGAACAGGTATTTAAAACTGGTCCCTCAATGAAAGAGGGTCCCAAAGACAGTCAAGAATTTGTGCCAATTTGGCAGTCTCACAAGAAAGGGCAAACCTCACAGGAGTTAAAAAATATCTTTGTCAACAGAAAAACTACCTGCACTTGTTCCTTACTAATGTCATCACCTTACCATGAGGATATGGGAATGTGAGGTTAACGCTGATTCAGCACAAAAGACCAGGACAAGAGACTGGAGAAGTAATTAAACACCCAGATACACAAACCTTGAGGAAGAAGTAGGTGACAGTGGCGGTACCAAAGACCAGCACATTGAAAGAAGTGCTCAAAGCCTCCGTGAGGTTCAACCAGAGCTATTGCACTTCAACCCAGACCAGCCAGTGGGTGGGACAAAAGGTCCAGGGTTCAGCTTCTGGAGAGATCCTCTGTGTGTGTGTCTGTGCCAGTGCAGTGCTAGGGAAGCTGGGCCAGGCACTGGTTGTGGCCGTGGGAGAGCTCCAACGGAGTCTCGTCTCTGTCCTCTTCCAGCCTAAATCCGTTAATCTCTGTGCTTTAACTGCCCCTGAGCGAGTGGGAGGAGAGACAACCTCGCTGAGGTCTTACACACAAGATTGTGAACTTACAAGATTTACTATTTTTGCTTATGTTTTCATGGGACTATGCTATTTGAAACAGAAACTTCTGCCTCTATCAGCCTGTATAAGTACCTAGCAGGAAAACAGACTCAAGAGTGTCTTTTTTACTGTAATTCGATCTGTTTGGGGTCCTGATTTTTCTCTGGAATTAAGCCAAATCAATGTTTCCATTCTTAAGAGAGAAAAAATGTTTACAACATTTGCACTCATTTAACTAAATCAGTTTAAGAGAAAAAAACCCCAAACCCAACAGCCAAGCAGAGGCAAGTTCTGGGAGGAAAACAAAAGGCTGGTTTTATAGCCAGCTGGCTCTTTGCACAGAAAGCCATGGAGAAAAAGGAAGCAGAGGCACAAGAAATTCTTACCTCTCCCGGAATGGAAGAGATGCTGAGAAGTTTGATAGGACAATCATGGGAATAATTAGTTGCCACAGACCAGTCATCAGGGAAACCATGGTCTCTCCTGGATTAAAGCACAAGGTTTTATAAACAGCAGAACAAATGACTTTGGTCTTTGGTACACTTCACATGCCACACAGAAGACATGGCTACATAAATAACACCCCTGTAACTGAATCAGGCAGCAATTCCTGCCAGCAGAGATAGTATTTCCTTAAAATACCAAAGATGCACTACTCAAATAACTCCCGTGGCCAGTTAGTTGTTTGGAGTCGTTATCCCATCACCACCACGCCGTCTCGGAGAACAGGTCTGAGGTTGGCTGTGTGAGATGGTGTTTGGGCTGGAGTTCTGCTGTCAGTCAGTGTAGTATGCCTTGAATACGCAGGGATGTAGCATGTGAGTTAATCCATCAGCAGCACAACACCATGCAGTGTACCCCATTCTGCTCTAACTCTGAGAGCTGAGCCTTCAGGGAGAGGATTTAAAGCCCCCATGGAAACATGCCCCAGGGACAGTTCTTACTATACCTACAGGATGCCCAGGAGAAATCGGTTTGGGTTTTTTTGAAACCTAAAAAACCCAGCATGTACCAAATAAAAGTTCATCTGCACAGAGGGGAAGGGCTCTTGTGTGTGCCGATATCTGCCTATCCTCTAATCTTTCAAGAAGGAAAAAAAGAAATAACACATATTTTCAGTAGCAGCAGAACCTCACATTTTGTTTTCTTACTGGAATAAAAAGAGAAGGAAAGCACATTTTGTTTATCACAAGCCATTGCATGTCTTTCCCTTTTATTTCCAGGTTCTTTCTGCAGGCCTATGCTGCAGAGATGTGTAGTGCCTTTGTAAGGGGTGCTCACATTTCCCCAAGGATTACGCAAGAGCCATGTCTGTAATTCAGAATGTATCTGCCTTCCCCCTGCAAAGGAGCAGACCCTGCTTGCTTAGTCGCTGTCCTGGAAACCCTCAGATAGTACTGGCTCACTCAAAATCAAAGTCCTCCCACTTTGGGTTTATTTTAGTCTGAAAAACAGCAGTACAAAGAGTATTGAAGGACTGTCAGAGTTTCCTGAACACTTTCTAGCCACCCCTCTGGGACCATTTGCTACTCTGGAGACGCTGCAAGATGAGAAGAGGCAAGAGGAGGAAGGACAGAAGTGGGGAGGTTATATGGAAATTTATTCTCTGTAAGTCACAGCCCAAATATTTCATGGGCGTTGCAAAGCGGACATGAGAGGTTTTGCATGATTAAGGAACCATAAGCTTCATCTCACACCCGTCTGATGCTCTAGTGCTGTGCCTTTCTGCCTGCCTGGGCTCAGAGGGGGGTGGAATAAGTAAAACAAGGAGGACATTTCAAAGATCAGTTTCTTATTGGAATCTAAACAAAACAGACTGCGCAGTAACAGCTTCCCAGCCGAGGGATGTGAAAGAGCTGAAAACAGCCACCAAAAGCAGAGCACATCACCCTTCAGGGAAGGGAAACCTGGATCCTGAGCCTACCCTTCAGTCTGTGCAACACCACGCGATGCCATGACCCCAGCCAGGATCTCACCACAGCATCCTGCCTGCCCTTGTGCCAGCCTTGGGCTGGCATTCATCTTGGAGCACCGCATTTAAGAGCCCATTTTAAACCCCATCCCTAGCTCCGGAGTTTCCCCTCTCATCATAACCTTTCTAACTGCTAAACTGGATCAACTTGTCTTTTGATTTTCTGGATCTAATTCTGTCCTCCCTGTGCAGATCGTACTTGCTGCTGAAGTTGCGAGGAACAGTAATGGCTGTTGGGGAACTTCTGCATTATCTTTTTGTAATGTCAGACCCAAGGAGGAGGTAGATCCTCAGTGTCATCACAGTAGACCTGTTTAACCTTCTCAAGACACTTCCCAGTTTTTTATTGCCCTCTCCAGTTTGCGCACCTTCTTGCGCCTGCCCATCCCTTGTGCTCTACCTGAAACGAAAGACCATGTATTTCTGGATGCCATCTGGTCCAGCTCCTCTTTGGGTACCCTCTTTCTGCTGGTTGCTCCGGAGGAGGAAACCCCCACATATTACCAGCATCGCTGTTCAGGAGATGGATGACCTCGTGGCAATGGCTCTGCAAAGCACCATGGAGGCCACGAGATCCACCACCCAAAAACTGTAAGAGGGGAGAAAGCAGCCCGTCCCGCCTGCCCATGCCAGCACAGCCGTACTCACCAACCTGTGCTCACTCCAGGCTCTCAGCTGTCTCACAGCTACGATGCACCACTGGCCCACTCCTCTCCATGGCCCCCTATAAATCTGCAGCCCTTATCAGAAGCAATTATTTGGGTAAAGATATGAATATCAGCAATCATGTTTAACAGGAAATAATGCACCCAGGCTGGAATGTCCTTTTAATTATTCTCTAAACCTCATCAGGGCACTCGCAGCAGTTTGATGGACTCTATTTCTGCTGATGGGTAGTAATTCCTGCTTCTGTCTATAATGACAGTAATTTGTTGGGCAAACATCCCTGTACCAATTGATTCATTATGATTGTCTTCATTATCTCTCCTCCTGGCTTTAATTACCTCTTGATAGGAGCTTAATCTTCTGTTCCTTTTTAATCCTGGCTTGGGTTTTGTTTGCAATTGCCAGGAACTGTTGGTTAGTGTGTGTGTACCTGCGATTCGGCTAAAGGACGTGTCACTTTTTTAGAGCAAACGTCTGGTCAGTAGGACAAGAGCTGACTTCTCCAGGAGGAGACACCACCAGTCAAGCTGTGGTTTCCCAGCCATTTCTGGGAAAGGTCTGCCGGGAAAAGACTGTATCGCAGCGTCAAAGGAAGAAGCATACTTATACGTGCCTAGAAAACATCCTGAATATATTCCCTGCCTTTACTGGGGGTTGGAGCTGATTGCTCTCACATACTGGTACTAAAGGTGACATGGAAATGGAGGGCGTAAATAGGATTAATGCCCTTTCTCCTTCTTTAAGTTGTATAAAATAGCTTGGAAGGATTAATCATTATAAATAAATCTTATCTTCCAACTGGGGAAATAGGGTCTATATTGCACCTCCTCTTGTCTGCTTTCATTTTTTTTTCCTCTGGAAAAGCAGAGGGTGTCCCCATGACTAGAGGGTTGGGAAGGACCTGACTTTTCCCATCATCTTTCCCTTGGAAAAATGACCCACACACTGATGAGCAGCAAGGCTCAGCACTGCTGCATGTGACTGCAGGCTGCAGCCGGACCCCTGCAAAAGGGAGGGGAAGAAACAGCAGGGACATTCCAGGTCCCACCCCAGGACGGGAGGAGCGAGAGGTGTAGTGTTACGGCCTCATTCAATGTGTCTCCTCTCTATACAGCCAGGTGCAGATGTGTTGTGAGTCGCATCCTTCTCCCACGGCAGCTGAAAGCTCTTCCCGGCACCCAGCCCCGCGCTGGGAGCCCTGGGTGACGTTAGTGACATCTGCAATTCTTGTATTTTTGTTCTTTGCATTTAAATCTTCATACTTTCCTCATTCGTATTTTATGTCTGCATCGGTGGTGGCCAGCTTCAGCTTGGACTCGTGGTGTTGCCAAACATCTACAGCTGAGAAAGACCATGTGGGAACAAGGCAAGGAGGAAAAAAAGTATATTAAAAAAAGGACTAAACAACATATAAGGAGCTAAAAATGACTGATGTGATTTCCCTTCCTTTGCAAATAACCTCAATGGGCCTGAAATACCCCCAGGCTCTGGGGGAATCTCGGTTTGCCATGAGAATCTGAAGAGGCACGCAGAGGTTCCCATGGGTAAGTGGCCCCACGATGGCAGCAGAGGGTGAGTAACAGGAGAGTAAAAGCTGCTGGCGACTTGAAGACCGTGAAGTAACCCGATTTATCTTCTTTGAAACAAAAAATGGGGTTTGCCTTGCAGCAAGGGGGGCAGAGAGTGAAAAGGTGATGGGCAAGGAAAGCATGTGGCCGTGCCCAGCCACTGCTGCGACATAACGCAGGTGACAACCACGGGCTTGAGCTTAGCTGCAGCTCCTGAGGCCCCCGATGAGGAGATTCAGGACCATGCAAGGAAACTCAAAAGCTTTTGCAAGCTGAAATTTATAGCTCAATAACTGAAGCCCAAACCAAATCCCCTGGGCTGAAGCAACACCTGATTCTCCTTTAACCAGAATTAACATTAAACTCTCATCAGGAGACATTATGAAAACAGGAGCGATAAAAAATACTGCTGAGCAGTATCAGCTGAGTGGAGCTTTGTGAATCTGCACCTTGCTTTTCCCATTCTCCGCTCGTGTGAGCATGGACGTGGGGGTGGAGGTCCCTCTTGCCTGCATCCAGCAGGCACAAGGCGTGATTAAATCATCCGTTAATCACTGTAATCTAACCCAGCATCATTGCAGAGAAAAACTCCCCATCATTGACTCTAAGAATGGCAAAGGAAATTATTGCCCTCATCTGATCCCCGCTCCTTGCACAGCTGATATACCCAAAGCTGCAAGAAGTCAGGGCTGAACTGATCCTACCACCAGCTGCCAGTGACTTACCTGTTTACGGGAGATAACACCGTGTTTACAGGGTGGATAGCAAAGTGCCACCAACAGGTAACACAAGGAGTGCTGAGGCTATGCATCAGCACTGCTTGAAGAGGGCAGGAGAGATGCCCTGGGGCAGGAGGGAGAAGGGGTCTGTGAGCCCAGGGGCCATCCTTGAGAAGGAGTTGAGCTGCCCTGAGGATGTAAAGCCACCGGGATCTTTGTGTAGTCGCTTGTGTTTAGGATTGACACCAACTGACGTGCAGCATGGAGAGACCTGTGGTGAGCTGCATTAAGTAAATCCAGTTGCCACGGGTGCAAGGGCTATTCACAGCAGCCGCGCTGTTGGCTGGGAACACCCTTGTGCGTGGCAGTGAGTAAAGGTTACAAAACAGAGGGGCCACCCCCACTTCAATACCGAGGCTCTGAATTAAAGGGTATCCAACTGCTAGTGCACACGAGCTGACCCATCCCAGAGGCGTTACAGCTGAGAGCAGCATAGAAAGTCTTTTTTCTACCCTTTGCAGTGGGAGGGAGGGGTCACCAAACCTGCAGTATGAAATGCAGCGTCTTGTAACTATGTTAAATGTATTAACTCCAAATTTGGTGATATTTAAGGACAGCACATGAGCCTGGCCTTTTTCTGTGTGGGAGGAAAAGACACACGAAACTGCATTTTGAAAAAGAGAGGGTTTCATCATAAATCTAGGTATCCTGACACCATGCCACATGAATGATGCAGGCAGACTCCCAGAAATCAGCATACAAAGCTCTGGGGGGCCATTCTGAGTTCTGAAGGGAAGAAATGCCCACTCACACTTCAAAGCAATTGGTAGAGATGAGAAAAGACCTTCTGGCTGGAGGAGCAGTGCGTATGCATTCAGACCCCATCTCCAGAGAGCTCTAAGAATGGGCAGGATAAACTCTGCTACTGTGTCTTGTGGACACGGGTGCTTCTGCCTTGGACCAGGAAAGCCCATCCAGCCTTTGGGGTCGCTGTTTATCCTGGGCAACCCTTCCAAGGTAGCATCCCTTGCCAAACTGTCCACTGTCCAGACCCCAGCTGTGTTACTGCAGCAACTCAGGATCTGCTGGGGCTGCAACTCTTCATGAAAACACCTTGGCTGGCCAAAACGCGCATCCCAGAATGCTCCAACAGCCTCTGCACTGCTCTCTTTGGATCCGTGGCTTTGAGGCGGCTAAGTGCACAAGGGTCAAGACAGGCTGCGAAGGTTGCGGAAGGACCACCTCAACCACCACACTTGTCCAGCAACGGTGTCACAAGCCCTGATGAAGCCGTCGAGGTGCAGCTGACCTTTGAGGAGCCCAAGTACAGGCTGTGACCCCATCCAACGGCAGCACCCGCCGGCGGCATGGCAGTTTATTGAGGTCAGATGGTACTAGGAACTGCAGGGCTAAATCCTTCCTACGTAAAAGTAAAATACCCTTTAATCAGCTTACTGGGTGTTCAGGAACTTCTACCTCCCCCATTCTTTTTTTCTCCCTTTCTTAGCGTGTATGTGTGTGAGGCCATGTGTGCAGCGGGGATTTTCTCCTGTATGTTTGCAGGTGAGCCTGCCCCGCGCCAGGGAGCCGACCATGACGCTGCTATCTACTGAGAGCAGATTGGAGTCATTTTCTTGCACCACTCCCAGGTCTGTAAGAGAAAGGACCCTAATTGGAATAAGGGGATTGGGGGATTTAGCCTTCTAAATGCTCCTTTCTTGCACAGGATGGTTTCAGGAGTGGTTTTAATCTTTACCACCTGATTTTGTAAGATTGGCTGCAAAAGGGAAGAGTGGGATGGGAGGAGGGGGTGAGCAGGGGCAGCTGTAGGTGGGCTTGGGAAGGAAGGGAGAAGGGAAATCACAGTTCCATATGGCCGTGGAGCCTCAGAAAAACACCTACCCCACTCCCAAGCCCCAAGGTGGACTCAGTTATTGTTCCCAAACCCCGACCAGGGTAGGGAACAATCCTTGTCTCGGGATAAACCCAGTGTCCCAGAAGCATGCCAGTCCCTATGGTCCCTTCTGGAGGCCTGTGCTTAAAGCAATGCACAAAACAGAGGGAAAAGCCACGTTTACTCTCTGTTTTTTCTGGCTTCCCAGTGCCTCCGTGTGTGCAGATGGGATCTCTCGCTCTCTGTAAGGCTCACTCTGTGAGCAGCGAGTGTGCATCTCGTCTGCTGCAGCCAGACCTCAGTCATTTTGATCAAAGTTGTATCTGCTTCCAGCCAAATCCTTGGGCGAAATCTGCAGTAAACCCCAGCTCTTTTGAAAGAAGATATTAAGAAAAATATTAGGTGTCTGGCTCACACGGGTAAAAGCAAAATGCTTGAAATATTTTGCTAAGAATCGGGAAGAGAAAGGGGAAAAGTGCTCCACTGGTGTGTGAGTGGTACCTTGGGTGCTGGCACAGTGCCTTGGCTCTCTGTGGGATGGGACACTTTGCAAGGAAGCCAGAACATCCCTTATGTCCCTGCTCTGAATTAGGGATGGGTGCTAAGCCAGAGGGTCCTCTAAGGGTGCAAGTCTGCCTCCCTAGAGATGCTGTGCCTGGGGCTCAGCCAGGCTCCCTCATGCAGGCACACCGTGGCAAGCAGGAGACATCCTTGAATTTGGAAGGGCTGCTATGGGGCACTTCCCTTCTGTGAGCTAATCTTCCTCCCAGCTTGGGAATGGGTACAGTAGAGAGAAACAAGGGTTGGGTTTACCATGACTGGCACTGTGACCTAGAAAAGCAGAAGCCAGGCTCAAGGCACAGTCTAGTTCTCAGGGGAAGCTGTTTTCCCAACCTGTGTGCATATTGTGGTGGTCCCTCTGTCACCAAGAAAGCACAAAGAGCTTTTTAAAGACCTGGAAAGACAAGCTGCCACCCCCCATCAATCACTTGCTGGTTTTTTGCACCATATGGGCCTTCTTCCAAATATCCTTTAAGGACTGCCAAAGCAGCTGCACTCTGCCTGCCTCCGGGTAGTCTCCACAGCATGGGATGCATGGATGGGACAACACATACCACTGCAGGGACAGGACTGGGTGGCTTCCTCCCCAGGACTGCTCTAGCCATCCTTGCCCTCCCGGCCTGGCCTGGCCTGTCCACCCAGCTGGAAGCTACCTTGTACCTGGACACAGAGGAGCTCCAAGCGCTGTCTCTCCGCAGTAGAGCTGTGTGCCAATGCTCCCCAGGCATCCAGCCTTATCACAGCTCTAATTGGCATCAGTGTCCGTAATCTCAGCCTCCAGCTGTTTCCTGTGTCTGGGAAAGAGGAGAAAGCACTTCAGGGAATTAATTTTAATTATAAGGACGACATGCTCTGTGTCCTGGCTGGCAGACAGGCTTGACCCAGCTGTTCCAGGTGTGCAGTGCCAGCACTGAGCACAGCAGCTCCTGACAGCTATGCAGCTGCCTGGGCTTCATTTCGGCTGCACTCCTCTTTGGATCTTGTCAGGGACCTGCCAGGACATCCCTTCCAGGTGAGCAAAACAGGCCTTGTGAAGATGAGCGTGGAAGGAGGTGCACTTACAGGTGCTTGCTGCTCACAGGTGTGCCCTTCCCTGCCTGAGCTGCCTTGCACTCCTCCTCCCTAGGAGGTGTTTTGAAACAAGTGGCTCTAACAAGCTCAGTGGTGCTTTAAAACCAGTAGGGCCTCTTGAAGTGTATTAATTTGATCTGCCTTATGACACAAGCCCTTGCATTTCACCAGGGTACCCCTGTGTGAGATCAATTATGTGGCTTAGTCTGAATCCAGGCATCCACAAAACCATCTAGCTTTGACTCCGAGAGACAGAAAATCCAGCCATTTTCTCTGTAGTCTCATCCCCCCAGCTAATCGCCATTAACAATGCATGAGTTTTTACATCTTGCCCGGATTAATCACAACTTGCCAGAATGTCAAATGCCCAAAGATGTATTCAGTGTGTACATAAACCCCTGCGGCGTCTTGGAGGGGGGGCTCAGAGAGTCTGGAAAGCCAAGAGCGCCGTGCCGTCCTCGTCCCTCTCGTGCAAAGGTTAACCTGAAAGCCAGGGTGCTGCCTCTCTCTCTTTTCTCGGAAATGCATTACGGGCAGATTGTAAAGCAGGACGGCTTTGCTACGGATGATATTTTTACACAGAATTGCTCAGCTAAATATGTCAAATAAAAGGTACAGGATTGGCCTTAAAAGCTCTTTATTTTCCTCCCTTTGTTCTGAACCTGAAGATAGCCCCTGCGATCTGCTGCCCAGCTATCAGGGCACTCTTCAACAGCCGAGTTTAGGCACATCGGTGCTGAAACTTTGGCAGGTGATTTTGTTCTCCTTTTCTATTCAAAAATTCAGTGCCTCAAGTAGGAAAAACTACGGCGATAAAAGTTGCATGTCTTTTGGGAAACCCTGACAGATGTCTCGCTCTGCGACCTTCCCGACCCCTGGAACAGGCTCACAGTGAAATCCTCCTTTAACTCATCCTGGGGGAGCCTTGTGGGGGCTCTTCCCAGCTCCCTGCCGGGCTGTTGGGGACCAGGTCCACCGCAGCCACTTTCAGCAAGCCTCTGCCTGCTGAAAACCAACCAGACTGCTCATTTTCCTGATTCTCTTTTTAAAAACCTGCTCCAAACCACACCGAAAAGGCCCATCCCCCACCGTCTGGTCAGCTGGCATAGGAAACGGGTGCTCCCCTGGTGCTGCGTGAGCTGGTCACTGCCAGCTGAGTTTGTAGGTGGCTGGAGGGCAGTGATGGTGACACTGCGCTCGCTAGCAAAGGCTTTGCACACCACGGGCTGCAGAAGGCAGGAAAGGCAGAGGTCCTAAGAGGTACTGGGTACCAGAGCCTCATTTCCCTGTATTTCACAAGCCCTGATAAGGGATTACATGGAGACTCTATTCCTGGCATATGGACAGACATTGATGGAGTGGCTGGAGAACCAGCCTGCCAGTTTATAAAGGGAAAACTGTGAGGCTGGGGTGTCCACGCTGGCAGAAGGTGCTGCTGGTCATACTTTGCTACTTCATAGCACCTACTTAGGACACCATAAAGCACTTTTTCCTGACACAAAGAGCAGCTGTGGGTGGCTTTCACAGCCTCTCCATCCGCCTGCCCTGAGCCAGAGGCTGTCACAGGGTGACGGGGGAACCAGCAAGAAAGGGTTGTTCAAAACCACTGACCACATCAGATGCTCTCCGAAGGTGACAGTCATTTGTCATCTTTTCTTTCTGGCTTCTCTGGATATGTTGACATACTACAGACCTTCCTTCTTGGCTGCTAGGAAATCAGTTCCTCTTTACCCAGCAAGGGATTGTCTCTAATGCTTATACCTGCCAACAGAAAAAAAGGGAGCTTTTCTGCTCGCCTTTGCTCTCCTGAGTTCACTACTCCCCTGGAGACACGGTCAATCAGCTGGCCCATGCCAGTTGGCCAGCTAGGAGCTGGCAGCAGGCAGACACAGAGGAACCGTGGGACTCAGCGACAGTGAGCAAGGTTTACTGTCGCCTGTGAGTTTGCAGTGAAGAGCTGTCCTAATTAGTGCTTTGCGTGGCTGCTTTTTTTTTTTTTTGGAAGTCAAAAGACTTATTTCACATTTGTTTAATCCACTCCAGGATTAAACTAGTTTAGGATTAAGGCACTGTTAGTCTGGAATAAGGGCTTCCACACTGAGAATTAAGAGTCATTCTGCACTAACCCGCAGGGAAAATCAAGATAATGAATATAAATTAACTGTTAAAGTGGATTAGATAAATGGCATTAATCCCTGTGGGAAGGCAGAAGGCCTGCAGTCACAACTCCATCCTGCTCTCCTTGCTGCTCGGGTAGTTTAAACATACATAAATTAACAGTACTCTGTCCACACAGGGTTTCAGTGCAGTTTCATTAATGTACCTCAGGGCCTCCTTTGGCTGATTTGAGTTGATTTCTTGGAATAAAAGGGCTCTAGTAAAAGCGGTTCCACAGCACCAGCTCCTCGCTGAGCGAAAGCTGTGACAGCAGCAAGTGTGAGGGGTCTTAGGGACCAACCACCAGACCAGCTGAGACCAAGTGATGGAAACCACTGAGCAAATTCACGCTGTCAAGACATACGGGCTTAAAAAGCAGCGGTGGGGGTAGTGCTGTCCCAGTTTACTGCACCGGGTAACACAGATCTTCCTTGTCTGAATTTCACAGCAGATGAGGGTATTGCCAAATGAACTCCTCTTAAACCTGACGGATGTGCAGCTGGGCTTGTGCCCACCTGAGTCCACCACAAACTGCTCCCAAAGGAATGCAGAAACACAGGCAGAGCCGAAGGCATGCGAGTACCCACTCTGGTCTGGTGGTAGAGTGCCAGATTTGGAGAAAGACCTGCTCCCATTCAGAGCAGATGGCAGTGTCTCTCCTGTGCTACGTAGGACTGAGCTTGGCCTTTGTATAGCGCTTTCAGTGCGTGTCAAAGCTGGGTCTGTTGGAAGAGGGAGATGACTAGCAAATCCACGGGTATCAGCATCAACGTAAGGATGCAAACCTACACTGGGGATTGGGAGAGGTGTAATACAACTCAGCACCTACTAAAGGGATGGCATTCTTGCTGGCTTTAGAAAGGACTGGGAAGCCACACCTCTGGAGAGAGCATTTGGCAGACCAGATTGCCAGCAAAGCGCTTAAGCCAGGGTAATTTTCTCCTACTCACGTAGGAAATTGTGGAGCCCAAAGCAGCTGGGTAAAGCAGAGTGTGGGATGATCAACTGCTGTTCATCCACCACAGGGAAGGGACGGTACCCACATCTGACTACAGCCCCGTGCCTAAAACGGGGCCCTGGCTTTTCCATCCTGCACACGTGGAGAGTTAATCATGTCCTTTTTCAAAAACAAGTAAGGGAATTGGGGGAGCAAGGGTGGGCAGTGGGAGAGAGGAATTCTTCCACAAGTCTCAGAGTAGATGAAACTCTGGTAGCTGGAGCCTACAAACAGCTCAGAGAAGCTTCTTGTCTTACGAAGAGCTGCCAATAGTGTAATTTTCCCCCTCTGTGCAGTGTAAATGATCCTTTCCTGCTACACCAGGTAAGGTGGCCCTTAACGTCTGCTCTGAGGTTTGGCAGTACCGCTGGAAAGATCCCACTCAGTGCGGATCAGGTCCCACATCTCCTAAGCCATCTGGGCTAGAAACTGGGGGTCACAGCCCCCCTGCCCTTCCTCAGCCTCAGGCTCCATCTCTGCTAGACTGCACCGAGCTTATGTCCAGCAGGAGTGAAAGTTTCTCCAACTTAGCGAGACCATTTTGCATTCTCACTCTACCCTCCAAGATGCCCACTGCCTTGGTAATATCCTCAAATTTAATGAGAGGACCCTCGCTCCAGTCAGTTATGTGAACACCAGATATTCCTAGATTCTGCACAGATCTTGGAATACAATTTTCCAGTTATTCACCCGACCTGTAATAATTTCATCGAGTCTTTTCTCTTACACTGCTTACGAGAATGCCGCTGAGAGGGCAGCTACAGCCGAGATACGTGTCATTTACTATTTCTCCCCACACCTACAAGTGCTCCCAGGCCCAGTACAGACACAAACAAGCTGTTACTTTCTAGGGATTGAAGCAACTCAGGTTGCTCTTCAATGCCCTGGTATTTTTTCCCTCTCCCCATTTAAAAACAGGAGGCGTTTGCCATTTTCTGGAGACTTTACAGACCTTCAAGAGCTCTTGGAGGTCAAAGCTCCCAGCGCTCATTTCTCTAATCACTGCTCGTGTTACTGCTTTGAGTCTCCCAGGGGAAATACCTACAGGTCAGGCTGACTTACAACAACCTCTACTCCCAACGCTTGTTCACCCGTTGGGGCGTTTCCCTCTCGTGCAGCTTTGTGAGGGTCCAGCCAAGACCCAAGAGTCCTCTGACCTACCACAACATTTGCAATACAGTGCTTGTGGGGCCGGAGCCTCCGCTATTTCCGAGCCGTGTACTCGTGGTCAGCCAAATGCCAAGAAAGGCATTGTGTCCAACGGACGGACACCTCACGGCAGGAGACCCAGCCCTTGGGTTTACCCTCCTCTGCCACTTCTACAACAGGAGTCACTCGATGGCCCAACACGTGCCACGCAAAGAAGCAAATCCTACGCCCAAGTAAAAGAACAAAACATAAACCCAAGGAAAATGACCTCACACAAGCCAACCCTAACACATGCCACTGCAAAGTATTTTGGTTTTAGCCGTGTTTTTTTGTTTCTTTATCACTCACGGAGCCACCGACGGCCGTTCTGGGGCAGGAAGCGCCGAATACGGAATAGTGACCGATTGCTGCTGTACCCGGGTGGCTAACCGCAGAAGGAATTGCAGCTGTGTCTGTGCGGACCTGTTCTCCTCCTGCTCAAGAGGCAACGTGCAGCCTAATCCTGCGAGAAGGAAACTTGCACCGCGGTGGGGGCTGGGGTAAGTTAGGCGGTGAAGGGCAAGGCGCTAATCCCCGGCTGTTTGCTCAGTAAAGCCCCGACCGGCAGCACTCACCTCGGCCACGGGAAGAGCCGGGTTACCAGCAGCGGTCGGTCCGAGGAGAGCATCGTCCAAAGCGGCGGAGGCTCCTCCGGGGCTGGACGAGCCGCCGCGACACGCCCCTCACCTCCGGGCCGGGTGGAGGGTCCCCCCGCGGCGGCAGCCCCCCTGGGGCTCGGCGGGGGGCAACAGAGACGGGACACCGTGAGCCTGCCCCCCCCTTCCGCCACCCCATAAGCCGCTTGGTGACCCAGTTGGAGCCGCGGGGGCTGCAGCCGGGTGGAGCTGCCTCCCGGGCGGGCGGCGGCGGCTCCTCCTCCCCCGGCTCCGCGGAAAGTTTGGGGCCGGCCGGCCCCGCCGCCGGAGCCTCGGCGCGGGGCTGAGCACGGCTGGCGGCGGCGGGAGCCGGAGCCGGGCGCCCGCGGCGAGGGAGCTCCCATGCTCCGGGCTGCCGGGGCAGCGCCGCGGCGCCATGGGGAACGGCAGCGCCGGGGCCGCGCCCGGCAACGACACCGGCACCGAGCTGCTGCCGCCGGCCGGCGGCCACAACGTCGCCGCCCTGGTGCTGGGCATCGTCCTCATCCTGCTCATCGTGGGCGGCAACGGGCTGGTGTGCCTCAGCGTCTGCACGGAGCGGGCGCTGAAGACCACCACCAACTACTTCATCGTCAGCCTGGCCGTCGCCGACCTGCTGCTCGCCCTCCTCGTCCTGCCCCTCTACGTCTACTCCGAGGTGAGGCTGCCCCGGGGGCGGGGAGGGCTGTGGGGGCACCCGTGGGACTGGGGATTGTGGCTTTTGCCCCCGGGGATGATGGAAGTTACAGAGCTGCGGGGTGGGATCCACGAGAGGCCAAGTATCGAGGGTTAAAGCCCCGCACCAGGTTTGTTCCTCACCTCTGTCCCTCTGGTTCGGGAGTGCCACGGTGGCTGCTCATCCCTCCGGGTCAGCGCCTGCCCTCCTGCTCCACTGCGTGTGCCACCTTCCAGCCTCCCCGGCTTCTCCCTCTTCTCTCCCGTGGCATCGCCAGAGCCGCTGGACCACGAGCGATGGGGCAAGTTCGTGGGCTCCCTCATCCTCCTCCTGGGCGATTGCCGAGCTGCAACCGCACCGAGTGGAGACGCACCGGGGTGTCTGTCCGGGCGGGTCAGCAGCTCTGGGGATCCCTTGCACTGCACACTTCCCAGGCTGCCAGCAGCAAATGGTTAGGAAGGGATGGAGAGCTCCGGTCTGGCGCGAGGTGAGCAGGTTTTGGCGATAAGGGAGATCTCGAGCCAGGAAACACGTTTCCGTGTCGAGTTGAGTAGCAGAGGTTGTCTTTTTAGGGAACTAGATGGGATTTGGTCAGCCTACATCGAGGTGGTTTTGGTTGGCTCCTTCTGGCAGGTTCTGTGTTCGCACAGGCCTGACCCTGTGCGCTGGTGGCCGCAGACACCTTGGGGGGACTTTGGGTCAGGGTTTCTGCTGACCTCCAACTCCTGTTCACCTCCAGGACTGTGACAGCTGAGGGAAAGAAGCCAGGAGCTCCTGTGCTTTGGTGGTTTTGCATCTCTGTAAAAGGGTGATAAATATTCACTGCCAGGGGACTGACAATGCCTTGAGATTGCAGGGGGGATTGATGGCCTGGGGCGAGGAGGCTCGCAGGACCCTGCCCGTTAGTCCAGCCAGTGGCTCTTTCCCTGCTGAGCGGGGCGAGGGCTGTCAGGTGAGCTTTGCGTTTTCTGATGGCCGCATGGTTTGTAAGGCGGTGGCTCAAGTGCTTCCTCAAGGAGTGAGAGGGGCTGTCCCCATGGGTGACACCGAACGGCCTGCCCATCCTTGCGGGCTGACCCGAGAGCGTACCAGCGGTGTTCAGGCCTCAGCATCTCCCCTTCTGTCCCACGGCGGGGCTGCCGCTCAGCGCCTGACTGGGATGGGCCTACGCTTGCTTAAGCAAGGCAGGCTGCGGATTAGAGCTTAGGATGCTTTTAGCCTCTCTACCTGGTCCTACCTAGGATTTTGCAGGACATTGTGACCTCTCTGGAGACAGGGATGTTCCAGAGGGACAGGCTTATCTGGGGACCTGTAAAAAGAACCAGTGAAGAACAGGAGCATTAGATTCCCCTCTCTGTCTTTCCACTGCACTGAGACCCCCTGTGCTGTTTGGTTTTGGTGGGTTTGCTTTTCCCTTGTTAACTCAGCTTTGGTGGTTAGAAAGCCTCCGACTTCATCCGGCTTCCCAGCTACTTTCTGCTAATTGGGATTTTCTTTTTTTCTTGCTCTTTCTTGCTCTTCCCGTCGTCTCTCCATCCCTCCAGTTCCCGATTCTGCGGGCAGACACGCACACCGGGGTGGTTTCCTCTAGCTTGCAGGCTTGAGTTTTGCTGGCGTATGTAAAATGCGGGTGAACGCGCGCTGGGGTAGCTCTGAAAATGCTTCCAGCTGGGGACGAGTATTGTGGGGCTTTCCTTGGGAACCACAGACATCCCACAGATTCTGGATGCTCAGGCAATGGATGTTCAGCCCTGGATGAGCTGTGAAAGCCTGGGCTGTCCAGCCTGCGTCGGCTATGATGATACTTGTGTTCACTTGCGCAGCTGCTCAGAAACATCAGTTACGTGGTGTAATTCTGCCACGTCTCTGCACCCAGGACATTAAACAACAGGGAATGAAGGTGGCACATGACAGAATTGTCTTGCCCTCTGATTGCCACAGCTCCTGCAACAAGGCAGGCTTTCCGAGGCTTCGGAGACCCTGTGAGAAGAGCACGCGCCGGGATCTGCGCTCCTCCCACCCAGCGGTCACGCACGGCCGGGGTGTGGAAGGTAGCGTGCAGGAATGGAAAGGCAGCGCCGTGCAGCAGTCACAGCCCCCTCGAGCAGGTGGTGGGGCTTTGAAACGTGGGTATTGCTTCAACACCAGCAGCCGCAGCTGCCCCACATCGTGCCTGCGGGTTTCTCCGTGGGCTGGGAGCCCATAGTGCCCATGTTCCGTTTTAATAATCTCCTGTAGGTTGGTGTGGAATTTGCAGCTCCTTTTGCTCAGAAACAGGCTCGGGGAAGTGAGAGTGGCCACCGAGCCAGTGCCAGGGGACAGAAATTTTGTCTTGGCTTTTTCCTCTGCTTTTCTTGGAGGCAAAAGCAGAAACTGTACATCAGAATCAGGTGCTCGGACAGGGGTACAGTGATTGCTGCGGTTTAAAACCCGCTTGATTTCAACTTTCGTCCTGTACCGTTGCATTTGGCCACTGAAACCGTGGCAGGACGGTGCCGAATGTACAGTTCAACCTTTATTCTTGGTCTGAGTTCTTTTCGCTTGGTTGTTGTTTTTAACTTTAGTGCAGCTCCTGACAGACTAAAGGTGGACTTTGGGGGCTTATTGAAAACTTCAAAACCAGCTGAGAGGGTGGTTTTTGCTTCTTGTGTAGCAGGAACAGCACAATAAACTCTGAGCCCTTCCTTTATTCAGCGGGAGAAGCTTGGTCATCTTGTGCTTTTCTCCTGGGACATGACTTCTTGTGTTAGAGTTTTGGAAGCATCCCATCCCTCCCAGCCTGGGCTTTAGAAGACAGCTGGAGGGATTTAACTTTTGAGGTGATGTCTGACAGCCCCACAAAACAGGTCTCCCACACGCTTCAGGGGGATGGGATTCCTTCCTGTGGGATGTGGATTATCCTTTGCTGCTGTTCACAGCAGCCGGCGCAGTGGGAGAGGCCTTGAGCCTGGCTGTTATTTCTAGTTGTTAAGGAAGCTTATTGCGATGCGTTAGCTGACTCATGCTCTCCCTTTGTACTTCCCAAAGAGGCAGCGCAACTTTTCCTCACAGCTAAACTCTTACTCCACGGTGAGGATTCGGAGGTGTGGGCTGTAGGAAGCCAAACCGTGTGTTGGTTGCCGTCGTTTATCAGTTGTGATCCTCCACAACCTGGTCTAACCAGGAAGCACCCTGTGGATGGGAAGGGAAGAAACATCAGCTTTCCACTGGCTTAAAGCGTCCGTTTCCAAACTGAACAGCTTCTGAGACTGTGGATGTGAAGAGGATTCCTGGCAGGACAGGTTTACAGCCAGTTTCTCTTTTGCAGAAGTACACCATCTTTAAAGAACAACGGATGAACTCCTGTGCCCTCATCATTCCTCATTCTGTTTGGAGTGCTGGCGTGGATGGAGGAGGATTAGCGCAGTGTGGTGACGGGATGCTTTTCCTGTGAGCCACTGCACAGGGGCGACTGAGCCGACGTGCAGGTACCAGTACGCACACCCGCAGCCCTATGCCAGGCCGTGGCATGGTGATGCAGATGTGCCCAGCGCTCCGCACTGAACTCGCTCAGACAAGAACAAAGACACGTTGTGCTGTTTGCCAGCTGCTAATTACCCCGCAGCAGGCTGCCCTGATAGGCAGAAGGCACTTACCTTCCCACTTGCCTGGGAACCTCAGCTCCGCAGTACGCCAGGGAGAGGTAAAAATCCGTGGGGAAGGTAGGCGGCTCTTCCGCAGTGGCCTTGGCTTTTGATGAGAGTGTGAAGTGCTCTCCTAGCAATCCAGTGACCAAGGGGGAAGGAGGTGGCCTGGGGCACTCCCAGGGGTCCACAACCGTTCCCCAGGGACAAAGCCCTGCTTTTGTATGAAGAGACGGCAGAAGATACCGGAGTCTGCCAGGAGCATTGATAGCACTGAAGATGGGGTTATCGCTCCCCTGAGGCAGTGAGGACACGTCAGAACGCAGAGGTACAAGGTGCTGTGGAGATACCGAGTGGCTTTGTCCACTGGGAATCCGCAGGGAGGGAGCTGCATGGCTACAAAGGCCTGTCTTTGCTTCCTCTGCCCGCAGGCTGTGACCACGGCAGGAGCCGCAGCAGCGGTTTATCTAGTCCTCATGAACTGGAGGCATTCCCAGCAATTAGGGCAGGCACCAGGCTGAGCGACTTCCACTCCGGTGCTGTGCTGTAGAGCGTACCTCCTACTGCGCGCTCTGCGAAGCGTTCCTCTGACCAGCGCTCGTCTTCATCTGCGCCGGGCGCCCGAGCTGCGAGAGGTGTCTGATCCGGGAAGCTGCTGGCAGGAGCTGCAAGGCACGGTTATGTAAACATCTTTGGCACTAAGATCTGTGTAATTGATTACGAGAAGGAGGAAACGGTTTTAGCAGATCTGCGTGTTTCTCCAGCCCCTTCTGCGGGTCAGGGAAGAGGAATCTTTCCAGACGGGCGCTCTGCCTCGCAGATCCTGACGGATGCAGCCTGGATGAATGGCACAAGCTGTTTCCTTGGTGGGGATGATGCTGTTCGGTGTAAAACTTTCAGGGTGTCCGTGTAGCACGAGTGTGGAAAGATCTTGTTTGCAGGATGTCTTTTCTGGAATCTCACAGCCTTAGTGGAAATAGATGTTCTTCTGGGCCTGACTGATGCCTGAGCCACAGCCTCTGCCCACAACGCTGGGGAGGCGATACAGGCCAGCGATTATAAACCGGTGCTAAGGATGTTCTTTTCAGTGACCGATAATGGGGGGGAGGTGTCTTCAGATTTCGGGCTCCCCTAAAGTTTCAGGTGGATGACCAGACTTGGTTGTCATTTCTGAAAAACCTTGACCTCAGTGATTTAAGTCAAGAAGGGATGTTAGAGCAGGCGTGAGGCCACCTTTGTCTTGTGTCCCGCTCCCTCTCCGTCCTCTCCCCTTGCAGGTTGCATTGTGTCTTCTGGAGAACGTAGCAGTCGTCAAGGCTCATTTAACAAAAAAAAGGCCCAGAGTCAGCTTCTTGTGGGCATTTGGACAATTCTCTGATGCTGGACCTTGCCCACGTGCAAGGATCATTACTGTCTGGTGGGTGTCGTAGCCGGCCCCGCGGGCCTGGGCTCTTAGGATCAGCGCTTTCAGTCTCCCCGTGCTGCACGCTGGAGCCATGGTGTGCTGCTGAGGGCGGGCAGGTGCTTGTTTGGAAATTCAGCTGGGCATCTCCCAATTCTGTTGCAGGCTGCTGTTGCCTTATTTCAGATGCCATCACCACCAAAGACCGAAAGATCACTTTGTGCTTCTTAGGGACCTGTTTGCAGGGCTGGCAGGAGAGGGGGGCACGAAGCTGCCGTGCGGTGCCGTGCAGAAACATGTGGCGGGACTGAGACAAGAGCCGTTATCCTAGGAAATGGGACTAAAACCTCCGGCCCTGTCCTGGCTCAGGCCCTCGGGAGCACTGGCGCTGCAGGAGCTTGTTGGCAAGGCGGCGGATGTTTTCTTACAAACCAGCTGTGCTTAGGGACGGGACACCAAAATGGGCTGAGCTGGGAGGGCAGCCTGCAAGGGGGTCTGAGAAGTCAAGTCCATCTCCCACCAGCCACCATCCTGTAAAATCTTTCCCTTAACCTCTTTGTATTCTTTGTAAGAAGCAGCTGGATTTGTTCCTCCCTGCACGTCACGGTTGATCCAGAAGCTCAGCGCCCTTTGTGCCGAGGCGCTGGTACCCTGTCGGGGGCCACAGTGGCTGCATGCGAATCTGCCGGCGTTGCCGACCCTGGTCGGTTACACAGAGCAGCCCTGGCGCTGAACACGGCTGTGAAAGGGGCTTGGCTTGCGTCCAGGGCAGCGATCATCGTCGCCTTCCCAAAAACCCTCACCAAAGCGCTCAGGGCAGAGCGTGACCCTCCCCGCCGTGTAGTTTTCCATCTTCACCCAAGGAGTGACGCCTGGAGGTTACGAGCGTGTGGTTGAAACGCCTGACCTCCCCCGATTTAAGGCAGACTGTACTGGTGTCCGAGAATCTCATCGGCCGTGGAACGGTCGTAGCCGGTCGGCTGGCTCGTGGGGTTCTATTTGCAGCGTTGTTTTGGTTTGTTACGGCAGACGGCTTGCCCGAGGAGCACGCTTTGCGTGCAGCTGGCTGGCCGTGTCTTCCCAGCAGCACCGATGGTGCCTCGCTGGAGAAAAACACGGGGCCTCGCGCTGGAAAAGCGGAGAACGCAACAGCGCCGGTGGAAGCGGAGTCGCTCTGGAGCACTCAAAGGCGGCTTGAGCTGTTTGTGATCCCTAAAGCTTTACACCGTGTACCTTGATGGGCTAATCTTCTCCTGTAATTAGGTACCACTCAGTCACATCACCCAGCAAAGCCAGCTCCGCCTCTAATCCACAGTCACTCGCCCATCAGAGAGCTTCTGGGCACATTTTGCTCAGGTGGGCGGCGAGAAACGTGGGGTAACGGCAGGTCCTCCGCCAGCACTTTCCCAAAGACAGTCTTGGCGGTTGGTGGGGAGGGGGACGAGGTCTGAGCATTTTCCGAGCGCCCCTCTGGAATCTCACGGCCAAGGCTGCGTCCTCTGAAGGTGCTGCAGCCTGAGAGCTCGTGTCCTTTTCAGAACCAATTAGTTCCCCAAAATCTCAAACAGGTTTTGGAAACTGTAGCCCAGAGTCAAGTTTTCTCTCTCATAGTCGGAACTGAACTTGTCGAGATCCCAGTGAGCTTGGCAAAAACTTGAGGGTTGGGGTTTTTTCCAATTCAGCTCCCGGATTCCGTTCGGGGTGGCTGCTCTGTGCCAGAGAAAGGCCTGAACGGAGCGTTCGGCTCCGAACCCAGCCCTCCCCCGGAGGTCTGAGCTACCTCTCAAGGAGACGGCTGTATAAAAATAGCCAGACAGTTTCTTCAGGGTCCACTTTGGCTTTGCAGCTCCACTAATCATAATCCCATGCGTGACATCACTACTGCCCGATGCTAATCCTTGCGGAGCTGCCTGCCCCCTGCTCGGGCAGGGCTTTCTGCACCTGCCCGGCGTTACACGGAGAGCGTCACCCCCGTGTGCCGGGATGAACAAAGCCCGAACCTCTTGTTTAGCATCCGTACGTGAACAAACCCGTACCCGCTCCCTGAACCGAGCGGAGGTCGGCGGAGGCTGTCTCCGTGAGCGCTGGCTGGCTACTGCTCCACGTTTGCTTTGGACAGAGGCGGGCGAGCAGCTGCGGAGCAAGCGGAGGGGCCTGGCCGCGTGCCCCGGCGAGCGGGGCTGCGCCGGGCTGGGGGGGCACGGCTGCACCGCTCCCACAGCCCCGGCCTCTCCGGGAGGACGTGCCTGCAGGCTGCCCGTCAGCCTTGGTGTGTTACCTGCGTGTCAGTGCTGGGGGGTGACACCCGCTTCTCTGGGTGGCTTTCTTTTGGGTCGCTTGGACCGAACTAAAGCCCTTTTCCCTACTTCTCCAGTTTTAGAACCAAACACAGCAACGGTCTAATTATCCCTCTTCTTGGCTTCATCCCATCGCTCCTCGCTTTGCGCTGGCGCAGCGGTTCACCCGCCGTCCGCTGTCCCTGTGCCAGGCATTCCGCTCGCTCTCCTGGAACGTTCATCTCCAAACAGCAGCGCAGGGTGTGGGGCGAGGCCGGAGCGCACGGTGCCGCAGCAGGGACAGCCCAGGGCAGTGCTGCTGCCTGGAGAGAGCAGCTCTGGGCCGAGGCATTCCTTTCTGCGCTGGAAGGGTTGTGCCGGGGCAGGACGGCTCCAACTTCAGGCTGGTGCTTCCCAGGAGAACGCGAGCGGCTGCGGCGCCCAGGCAGGGAGTCGCGTGTCATTTTAAAGGCAGCGGGACGTGGCATCTGCTGACCCCGGGGATGTTCTCAGTTCCAGGGAGGCGTGTGGTCCCTCAGCACGGTGCTGTGCGATGCCCTGATGACCATGGACGTGATGCTGTGCACGGCCTCCATCTTCAACCTCTGTGCGATCAGCGTGGATCGGTAAGTGCCTCCCTCCTGCTCGTGCTGGAGGAGGGAGCGCTGTGTCCTGGCACCACGCGGCTTCCTCACAGGCCCTTGCAAGGGTCCCCACCGGGGAGCCAGGTCCTGCGCTCCCCAGCAGAGGGGGTTCTGCCCTACCACCCTCCCCATCGCCAGCTTCGTGTCCCATCACCAAGCTGAAAGCAGAGTTGGGTGCCAGGGCCAGAGCGTCCCCTTGGGTGCTCTTCTGGGGAGGGAGACTGGGTGCAGCCCAGGCCTTGGCTACGTAACCGAGTAGCGGGGCTGGAGCGTGGGAAGCAGCTTTGGGAACGCGCGCGTTACCGGGGGTGACGCCGCCGTACGAGGAGTGACTCACCTGGGGCTGTGTTGGCAGGTTCATCGCTGTTTCAATCCCACTGAACTACAACCGGCGACAAATCGACCTGCGGCAGTTGATCCTCATCTCCACCACCTGGATATTCGCCTTTGCTGTAGCATCCCCAGTCATCTTTGGCCTCAACAACGTCCCAAACCGGGACCCCAGCTTGTGTCAGCTGGAGGATGACAACTACATCGTGTACTCCTCCATCTGCTCCTTCTTCATCCCTTGCCCCGTCATGCTGGTGCTCTACTGCGCCATGTTCCAAGGACTCAAGCGTTGGGAGGAAGCCAGGAAGGCCAAGCTGCGGGGCAGCATCTACGGGGCCAACAGGAAGCTGTATCACCCCTCGACCCTTATCGAGAGAGCGCAGGCCGGGCTGGAGCCGCAGGAGTGCAACCCTTACGCCCGCTCCAACCGCGCAGGGGACTATGTGATGCACAACGGGATCCAGGCTATCTCCTACCCACACCTCAAGTACCCACACCCAGGACACGGTCGGAAGCGGGCCAAGATCAACGGCCGGGAGCGGAAGGCCATGCGGGTGCTGCCTGTCGTCGTCGGTGAGGAGCAGTGGGTGACGGCTGGGGAAGGGCTCGGCCCGGCGGGACTTGCTTGAACCTGGCGAAGGGAACAGGCCCTTGGCGGGTGCCCTGCCGGGAGCCGAAGTGCCCAGGCAGGGGCGCGGTGAGGGCGCCTTGCTGGAGGAGGGGAGGGGGAGGTACTGCATGGAGTGGGTCCAGAGGGGGCCACAGAGATGCTCCGGGGGCTGGAGCCCCTCTGCCATGGGGCCAGGCTGGGGGAGTTGGGGGGTTCAGCCCGGAGAAGGGAAGGCTCCAGGGAGACTTCAGAGCCCCTTCCAGTGCCTGGGGGGTACAAGAAAGCTGGGGGGGGCTTTTCTCAAGGGCAGGGAGTGACAGGACAAGGGGTGACGGGTTTAAAGCGAAAGAGGGAGATTGAGATGGGCCATCAGGAAGGAATTCTTCCTGCAGAGGGTGGGGGGCACTGGGACAGGTTCCCGGAGAAGCTGTGGGTGCCCCATCCCTGGGAGTGCCCAAGGCCAGGCTGGATGAGGCTGGGAGCACCCTGGGCTATGGAAGGGGTCCCTGCCCATGGCAGGGGGTGGGACTGGGGGCGCTCTGAGGTCCCTTCCCACCCAGACCACTCCGTGATTCCGTGATTTTATGATAAAAGCCACCTCCCCAGTGCCGTGTCTTTGGTCCCCCTCCCTCTCCGTCACGTGTGGACTCGTTTTAACACCCTCCCTCCCTTGTACCTCTGGAACAGCCGGGTTGTGCCCAGCTCTCGCTGTGGGAGGACGCTTGTCCACAGCTCGGTGTCCCTCTGAGGCCGAGTGGAGGCAACAAACACCCTGGGGAAAGCAGGTAGGAACAGGGTTTGTGACCCAGCCTGTGCTGCGAGGCAGACCCGCCACTCCTCGTATCCTAAATGCAAATCCAAAACAATCCATAACTTAGACGTTTCCTAAGTGTTCAGGACAAGAAACACATCTTAAATCTATCGTCTGGGCACGAGCCCAGCTCTGCCCGTCAGCCGCGCTCTGAGCTGCCGCTGTCCGGCCCGGGCTGCGTCGCTAAATTAAACCCCGTTTAACACTCACGTCCCTTTCTTTCACGTCCTCCCGGCAGGTGCTTTCCTCTTCTGCTGGACGCCGTTTTTCGTGGTCCACATTACCAGGGCTCTCTGCAAGTCCTGCGCCATCCCCACGCAAGTCACCAGCACTGTCACTTGGCTGGGTTACGTCAACAGCGCGCTCAACCCCATCATTTACACCGTTTTCAACGCGGAGTTCAGGAACTTCTTCCGCAAAGTCTTGCGCCTCCTGTGCTGAGCCCAGGGAACCGGCGGGGAGAAGGGACGACCCGGCTGCTTTTTGTATAGTTCATTAAAGATCTGTTTCTGCCTGAGCTCTGCTCTCTTTGCTGGGGAGGAGGGAAGGAGAGACGGCAGCCGTTTGTACAAGGAGTGACAGGTGAGCACCAGCGGACGCGGCTCCGACACTCTCCCCACCGGGAGCTGCAGGCGCAGCCGCTGTCCTAACCCTCGGTGCTTGACTAGGCAGCAGGAGACGCCGTGGGCCAGCAGGGATGGTTCTGACGGCTCCGGCTTTGGATTTCGGTGTTTGGTCTGGTTTGGGCTTCTCTTAGCTGAGCGTGAACCAAGTCCAACACCCCCAGCCCCGCCGTGATCCAGGGCGGCAGGAGCCCGGACGCCTGCAGCTGCGCTGGCCCCGAGCCGCAGGCAAATTCCCCGCTCTCCCCCTGCCCAGGGAACCCTCCCAGCTCCATCCCCAGACGCGTTCCGGAAGGAGCTGTCCCCCACCGCGCCCCTTCTGGCTGCTGGGGCGGCTCCGACAGGGCCGTGAGGTGACGTGGACAGGACTCCAGCTGGTTTCCCGTGCCAGGGGAGGGTGTACCCACCCCTGCAGCCCCCTTCCCCGTTCCTCTCGCCCGTCACCAGCTCGCAGAGCAGCGCTCTTGCCTTGCTGAATGCATTTTCCCTGCTGGGGAACGGCGCCGGGGCGCAGAGCACGCGCGACAGAACGGTACGGTCAGGCAGGCGGCGCGCGGCTGCCCCGCAGTCCCCGCAGACGTGCCCACCCACGGGCACGACGACGCTACCGCTGGTTCTCCAGGATTCCGGATGGATGCCCGGCACCGCCTCCCTCCTGCAGGAGAAACCCCTTTACGCCTTTCGGTAAGCGCGAGCGCAGACGGGCGGCTACCGACGCGCTCCGCGGCGCGGGGGGAACACGGTTACTGCAGACACCAGCAACGTTCCAGCGACGTCTGCGTAGGGCTGCTGCGTGCCGAGGGGTAACCGGCTACAAACGAAGGGAAGAAGTAGCGCAGGGAGGTCGGGAGCTTTCCTTCGAGGAGCAACAACTCCCTCAATTTCTCGTCAGCAAAGAAACATTCAGTTCCCAACCGGATTAAATTCTGGAGTTCCACGGTCGCCCTGCGCCGCGGCGCAGCTGCCCCAGGCACCAGGGCTCTGCTGGCGGGAGATCCAGTTCCAGGCGACTCAAACCCACAGTTCCAGCGGTTCGGAGAGTCGCCCCACCCTCTCCCGATGTTTCTTCCCTTAACAGATGCAGCAAAGCCGAAGGGTCAGTGGCCGGGGCCCAGCTGTTCTTGGGATCTCAGCTCACCTCTTCATCCGGCTGCACGTGCCCCCGAATCCAGGCAGAGCTGCTCCGGGCGGTGCCGCGGGGAGCGTTCAGCGGAGAACAGCTGAGCCGACGCGGCGAGGCAGCGGCGAGGCTCCCGACGGGCAGCTGCCTGGCACCGGAAGCGCAGCTTCAGCGCTCCGAAGGTGCCGCTTCAGAGCCAACCTGCGCTGCATCCTACCGCGCGACGCCGCTGTCGCCCTCGTTTGAGGAGCGGCGGGATCCACGGCGGGATCCACGGGTGCACCGGCTGTGGCTCAGCAGCCGCGCTGCTCGGAACGCCAGCGCTGCAGGGCGTCCGGGCGGGAGCAGCAGCACTGCTCGCTGCCCTTCCTCCCCCGGCGCTGCCCCAGCCGGCGGCCAACTGACCGGCTCACGGGCCGATCTCCGCCGCGGTGCCGCCGGCCGTGCCGAGAGCTGTGCGCCGTCCCGAGGGCGCGCGAGGCGCCCGACATTCCGCCCCGCTCCCTTCAGCCAGAACCTTAACGGGCAAGAGACAGAGGCGGGAAACGCCGCTCGTTGGCGGCGTCACCGTGGGCTCGATTAAGACTGTTTTCAATTAGCTGAATGTCTTTGAGCTTGCAGATTAAGCTACGCAAACGGGCAATCGTAATTTAGGGGTGTCAGGAGACATTACTGCACGCTCCGGTACCGCTCTGGGCAGCAGGAGTGAGCATTTCCCCACGGGAACCGAAGGATCTGCCTGCCCTGTCCTTCCCAGGGGGTTTACACGGGTGACTTCTCATCCCGCTTCAGCTCCTGCCTGGCTTTCCCTTAGGAAGAGGCCAGCAGGCTGTGCCTCCCCTCCGCCCTCGGCGGGCCCGGCAGCGGCGCTGCCCACCTGCCCTGCCCTTCGGCAGGACCAAACTGCCACCGGCCTGGCCTGCAGGCCCGTCCCCGCAGGAGCGGCCCGGCTGCTGCCTCTGCCTGCAAATGCTCCCGACGGGCGCCCCAACCAGCTCAGCAGGGCAGCAAGCGCGGCACGGGACGAGCAACCAGCCTCCTGCTGCCTGTACCGCGCCGGCGCCGCGTAACCGGACCTTCGAGGCTCACGAGAAGGAGCGGACCTGTGAGAAAGCCTTTTCCAGCCCGTTTGTCTCCGTTACTACATTCCTCAGACCCTGGACGGAGTTCTCCCCTTCTGCCCGCCCTCACGGTGCCGGCTCAGCGGGATTCAGCGCTGAGCCCTCTCGGAGCACAGGCTAAACCAGCCCTCCTCGCCCACCCGCGCTGAGCTGGAGCCAGTGACCAGACGGGACAAGTCACCCCTCGCTGCTGCCGTGCCCGAGGCTACGAACCCACGGGGGTGCGCGTGCCGGCCGAGCTCCTCCAGCCTGCGGCGTTAACTGTCCAGCACGAAGGAGGCTGGCTGATCAGCCGACGTTATTAAAGACCTACATTAGTAATTCAAGGGTTCGGTTGCAAATTACCTCCTCGTGCTCACCGCTCCGTCGTTAGGAGCTCCCGAGCGGCAACGACAGGACGGCGCTCCGTTAACGAGCTCGCTCCGGGCTCCACGAGACGAGATTTTGGCCCCCACGAGCTGCAGCCGAGGCACGCCACACGGCCAGACCGCCCTTCCCGGCCGAACAAACCGCGTCCCAGCCGGCCCAAGGCACAGATGGAGAGCAAAGACGCGCGGAACCGCAGCTGCGCTCCCGCCGGCGCATTCACCGCTCCCCCCGCCGGCGCATTCGCCACTCCCACGGGCGCATTCACCGCTCCCCCCGCCGGCGGCGCATTTGCTGCTCCCGCCACCGGCGCATTCACCACTCCCACGGGCGCATTCACCGCTCCCGCCACCGGCGCATTCGCCGCTCTCCCGGGCGCATTCACCACTCCCCCCGCCGTCACGTTCACCGCTCCCCTGGGCGCATTCACCGCTCCCCCCGCCGTCACGTTCACCGCTCCCCCGGGCGCATTCGCCGCTCCCGCCACCGGCGCATTCACCGCTCCCCCCGCTGGCACATTCGCCACTCCCGCCACCGGCGCATTCACCGCTCCCCCGGGCGCGTTCACCGCTCCCCCGCCGGCGCGCTCAGGCTTTCACCGCGTTTTATTTAACCACACGTTCGTTTTTCCTTGCTATCCAAGCGTCCCGTTTCAAGTCCAACGTGTTCCAAATTTGCCCAGCACAGAGGGAACACAGGAAAAAGGTCTTTCCGATGGCCAACCGAGAACCTGTCCCGACGTTTCGAGGCAATTAAATAAACCAGACCAAGGTCCGCGACTGTTTCCAACCCGGAGGTAGGGAGGCGCAGGGAGCGGGGATGCCGGGGAACCTCACTGCAGCACCTGCGCTCCCCAGCGCGAGAGAGACGAGGAGGGGGCTGTAACCCACAGCGTGGCGGTTCCAGGCTGGCACGGCCGCTCCCGGCTGCGGCCGGGCAGGGCTTGCTTCTTCCAGCCGAGGGTTTCACCTTCGCCGCGCTGCTCAAGGTGCGGAAGAGGACGGAGAGGAGGGAAGTGCTGCCACAGGATCGAAGAGTCTTTCAAAAGCGAGTTCGCTAGAGGCGAGCGTGGCTTGTCGGGAACAGACCGTTCGCGCCGGGCTGCCGATCCAGCCGGCCGCACCAGGTCGCTCGTGAGCGGCTGCCGAGGTAGGTGTGCTCAGACGGTGACTTTCTCCATGACGCTGTCCGCGACGTGCACCTCGTCGGCCTGCACCGTCACCGTGGCCGCCTGGCCGCAGATGTGCTGGTGGTCCTTCCAGTCCTGCCGGGGAAGAGCAGACGGAAAGGTCACAGGGAGAAAGGGCCACTGCGGTGGCTGCAAAGGACTCGGGGCCCCCACAACGGCCCCGTTTGAGGCGCTTTCTCCCGCACGGATGGGCTACAGCGCTCGGCCAAGCGACAACCGATGGCCAGGGAAGGAGCCAGGCGCTGGGTCAGCGTCGGAGGCGGACACGAGCCAAGCGGAATCTGGCTCCTCAACCCACAAACCAAACCAGGGCGTCAGCACCAGGTGTGGAAACCCCCCTACGAGCATCAGAACTGTGACTTAACCCCGTCCCGCAAGACCGCGGGCTGCAAGCCAGCGCGCACGAGGGACCCAGCGCACGAGGGGCCGTAGCTCAGGAACGGCGAAGGAGCGGAAGACGATCCCTCCGAGACTCACCAACCTCTAGTCTGAACTACCGAGCGCTGCCCCTGCCCTGCTCGGCCCGTCGCACACAAACACAGGCGGATCTCAAGGGATCGGCCGCGGAGCAGCGCTTCGAACTCCCCCCCGTTACAGCACCAGCTACCGGCGTGGGCGGACGCGCTCGGGGGTGACCGGCTGTCTAGGAGGGGGACGAGAGGGGACGTTTCCCAGCGCACTTCGTATCCAGAGGATGTTACGTGCCGTGAGAGGCCTGGGGGGACCCGTAAGCTGCCTGCAAGCAGCATCTCTTTGGATTCTGAATCTTTCTGCCGCGCAGGCGGGGAACTTGGCCACCACCACGGTCCGTTACAGCCAAAAGGAGGCAGCCAACGTCCTTCAGCTACGCAGTACGCCCGGCTTCAGCTGGGGAGGACCCAACTGTCACCCTGCCCAAACAGGTGCCACCGCTCTCTGCCAGGAACCTGTGGGAAGCACGAAGCTTCCTCCACCGAGCTTCCCGTTCCCACCTGCCCTGTCCAGTCTCACGGTCTGTCCGCTATCACCCGCGGCATCACAAATAACGTACAGGGAACTACGGCCTCGGGAGCAGAGCGGGAGCGCGGGTACCGGGAGCGTTCAGCTTCCCGGGACGCGGCGGGGGAGGGCTGTAACAGCGCTCCCAGCTCCCCGGTGCCCACCCCCTCACTGCTGCCGTTACTCGGATTTTTAGGCCGCCCTTGAGAGGGATGCGCACCCCCTGGGCCCTGCCCCACCCATCCGATCCGGACCCTGGCCCGCAGACCTGCCCCATCCAGCTGGGAGGGCGGGGGTGGGGGCCCAGCAAGGCTGGTGCTGTGCGGGACACGGCGAGTCCTGCCGCCCGCTCCTCTCGCCGCGCTTCACCCTGCAGGCAGCGGGCAGAGCCCCCTGGCTCCCCCGGGGCTCCCGCAGGCCCCTCCACAACTGAACTGGGACTCACAGACAAGCCGATACCTTCCGCTGGCAGAAAGTGGAGCAGTAGTTGACTTTATGGCATCCCGTGCACTCGTTCGTCGCCTCACGACCGCAGTTGACACAGGACTGCTGTGAAAAGGGACGGCAAAGGGACCGCGTCAGAGAGGGGGAGACCAGCGGAGCGGAGGACAGGTGCTGCAGGACGACGTGAAGCAGGCGCAGCGGTAAAGCCCCCGTTTCCCAACACTCCCTCCCCACACAAACACAAAACGGGCCCCGTGGCTTCTGGCCGGGCCCTCCGAGCCCCCCTCTCCTCGCCGGGCCGGCAGGGATCGCTCTGGAAAACGAAGCGTACCCCTCCTTTCCTTCCTGGCGGGCACGAAGCCTCCAAAACCACGGCTGCGGCACGGGGCAGCGACGGAAACGCGTGCGCAGCTCCAGAGCCGCCTCCCTCCATGCGGGTCGTGGTCGGGGGAAGGACGGCGGGGCGTACGGATGGGGCCCTTGGGACGAACCCTTTCCCGGGTTTCCAGAGGGAAGAGGGATCCGCGGCCGAGCGGGCCCGTTCCCTGGCCGGCCGGCAGCGCGGCTACGTAAGCAGTGTCCGACGGGGAGACCGAGGAGGGAAGTTCCGAAGGCTGTGACGGGAGCGAGGACTGAGAGCCAGCGGGCAGACGAGGTGGGATACAGGGGGTGAAAAATGACACCTGGATTTCAAAGGATGTTTTTGCGTCTATGGCTTTCACCTCGCGGCAGCCACATCAATGCACACGCCCTGGATGTGTGGGTGGAAACTAACTGAACTGCCCCCACAATAACCACCTCACAGAGCCTTCCGCTTCCGCCTCACTGAGTTACTGACATCACCAGCACGCCAGAGCAGCAGCGCGAGGCCGGGACAGGAAGTGCTTCGTGCCACCAGCTCCTCTCCCGAGCACAGCCGACCGCGCGGTCGGCGCCCTCAGGCGCGCCGCGTCCCTCCCCCCCTCTGCTCGACTCCTGTCCCCCAGTTACCGCCTGGTGGGGCTGAACGGCGTTTGTGGTCCCCACGTGCAGCCGGGGATGCGGGGCACCACAAAGGGGCTTAAAGCTGCTCTTCGGGCCCCGCAGAGCCCGTCCCAGAGGGGGACGCGAGCGGTCACAACTGCGCGTTCGGAAAACGCAGCGCGGCAGGCGTACCCGGAGCTGTCTGAGTAACACAGAGCTGGACGGGCTCCATCGCGGGTCCTGATCCGGCTCAGCTCCAACTCTCCCGTTCCGAAAGCCAGAGGGAACCGTGCGGTTTGAAAACGGGACGGAAAGGAAGCGAGTTTCCCTCCTATCACACCTCAGCCACCCGTCAGAGCGGCAACACCACCCCGAGGTGAGCGAGCCTGGAGCAGGGAGGGCTCCAGGGAGACCCTGGAACCCCTTCCAGTGCCTGGGGGGTACAGGAGAGCTGGGGGGGCTTTTCCCAAGGGCTGGGAGTGACAGGACAAGGGGTGACGGGTTTAAACAGAAAGAGGGAGATTGAGATGGGCCATGGGGAAGGAATTCTTCCTGCAGAGGGTGGGGAGCACTGGGACAGGTTCCCAGAGAAGCTGTGGGTGCCCCATCCCTGGGAGTGCCCAAGGCCAGGCTGGATGAAGCTGGGAGCACCCTGGGCTATGGAAGGTGTCCCTGCCCTTAGCAGGGGGTGGGACTGGGGGGGCTTTGGGGTCCCTTCCAACCTAAACCAGCCTGTGACTCCATGATTCTCTGAGTAACCTGGCCCAGAGACGATAAAGGATTGTGAAACCCTGGAAGGTGTGGGGAAGGGGACACACTGTGCCAGGGAACGCTCAGGCCTCCGCCGGAGGCAAGGCCAGACACGGAACACAACGGCTGCAGCGATAAAATCCTGCTCCTGTAAATGGAAGGAGACAAAGACCCAAGGAGCCTCCGACTCACGGGCCGTTCCCGGCTTACCTTGATGATGATTTCGGTTTTCCCATCCACGTCTTCTGTCTGTTGAAATAACTGGTTCTGGTACTGCTGCAAGGGAAAGCAGATCAGACGTCATCTCACAGCCGGAGTACGACGGGAGGGGTTGAAAAGGGGGGTCTGTACGGGGGGGCCTGACGCTGGGCCGGCCTCGGTCAAGCCCCAAACTGCAGGCGCAGGAGGAGGGAGTGGAACCTCGCTCCTCTCTTCTACGGGATGGAGCAGCCTGTGAGGAACGGCCTGAGGTGCCAAACGGCCCGTTACGTGCAGCGTTCACTCAGCCCCCACTCCCCACCGCAGCCAGCCAAGCCCTCCCTAAAGCCAGTGGCTGAACTGCCACAAGGGAACTGCCCCCCCCCCGACACCCTCGGAAAGGAAACACGAGGGAGAAGCCAAAGCAACAGGGCCACGTGCCAGCTTCGTGGGCTAGATCTTGGGTCCAGTCCGGTCATTCCTGATGCACTAACAGGCAAAAGAGTCGGAAGGGACGGGCTGGCACAGCCCAGCGGAACGGGTTAGGGAAAAAACACCGAGAAAATGAACACAGGTGAGACTTGAGAAACAGCATCGCCTGTCACAGCCATTCCTCCCCCCAGCACACGCGTCAAGGGCCTTCCCAGCCGGTTCTGGACTAACCAATCCTCCGGGGTGACTTCCAAAGCCCACCCGGGTGCGGCAGATCCGCTCCAGACCAGCCCGAGTCCCACGCCCCGCAGCTGCCGACACGAGTCCTAAACGCGAGGGATTCACACCCATCCCGACTGCACGATGCGCTCACCCCGACCCACGTTTGCTGGGAACAGGTAGGAAGTAAGACAAAACCCAACCCCCCCACCCCAGGCCAGGCGGGTTCACCCAGGAGCCACCACGACCCGGCGCAGACGGAGGTGGAAGGCGGAATTTCCGAGCGTCAATGTGACCTGACGCCACGGCATTTATCCCCGTGATCACAACCTTCAAACCCTTTGTGTTACCGTGACACAAACCCAAAGGGAAAAGCTCCAGGGAGAGGGAGGAGGCATGTGCACAGCACCCCCCACGCTTCCGGTACCACGGGGGCGAAGCGTCCAGCCCCGGGATGCAGGTTTCAAACCCCAGACCCGCGACCGAGCCGCAGGCGTCCGGTGAAGACGGGGAACGCGCCGGCAACTTGAGCCGCGGCCTCTGGCCCAAGGACCAACCCTGCCACGGCTCGGGAAGGAAACGACCTCGATTCCTGAGAGCCACCAGCGGCCGCGCAGACGCCGGGACGCGACGCCTCGTGCCGCAGCCTCTGCCACCCTCCACGCAGGCAGGGAACGGCGCGTCCGCCGGGGAAGGCTGGAGCGAGCTTTCCACGGATGCAGGCAAGACAAACGCCCCACGTTACGAGCGCTGGCCTAGGAAAAGATGTTTCTAAACGTCTTTTTAGGGAAAACAGTGGAAATCCAGAGCAAAGCGTGCGGTGAGCTGGATTTCAACCCCGCGCAAACACCCCCGCACGCAGAATCCTCGCTAGTTCCGTCCCCTCTGCAGACAGCGCCGGGGCTGAACGCGCCGAGTGCTCCGGAATGAAACCCTTCCCACCACCAGACTCGCTTCAACCGCTGCGCCTGTGGCCAATCCTGCTTCCCGGGCCGTCCCAATGGGGAAGCCGGGCCACCACTGTCCTTGGCCGAGCCGCAGCGGCTGCTCCACCTCCGCTCCTCAGCCCCCAGAGCTGCTGGCGGAGCAGACACCCTGCACTTAACCCCTTCCCTCTCTGCTCCGATCCGCACGGCGAGGCCTCCACCTCCGCACAGCCCACGGTGCGCGGAACGGAAGGCGTGCAGAAACCGCGGAGAAGGAACGGTGTGATGAGAGAGAGACGCCCAGGTCTCTCACACACCGCTCCCAGAAAACCAATAGCCTCCAATTCCCAGCTGGTCCCACTGCCGCTCGGGGCACGCCAGCCGTCACTCGCTCGCCCGACCCTTTTCAGGTTAATTTTGTACTCTCTAGCCCTCAACTGTTTTAATCTCTCCAAGCCAGAATTCCGCCGGCCCAGCTGTTGGCCGACTTAATCTTCCACCTTGCTGGCAGCTGGGCTGGGCTCCCGAGGCATCGCTGCCGCACCAGGAAGGGCCACCAAGCGAAACCACTTGGCGGACCTCAACGCCGGTTCTGAATTTATACAGAAACCCTGTTCATCACGTTGCCCGAACACCTTTGTTATCTCCCAGCAGCACCTTCTGGCACAGGTCGGCGAGCTCGTGCGCTCTGCCCCGCTGACAGCTTGCCTGACAGAAAGGGTGGCTTAGCGCACACTCAAAACAATTGCATTTCGGCAGCGCGCAGGCTCCGGGGCAAGCCCTGCGGCTAATCCGCTCCGCCCGCCCCTGCAACAGCCCCGGAGCCCTTGGCGCCCGCGCACCCGCTTCCGCAAGGGTCCTCCCTGCGTCAAAGAAACGCAGCAAAGCCGACAGAGATCCGGCGGGAGCGGGCGCGCTCGGGCGCAAGGGCATCGGTAACGACGGCGGGGAACTTCCTCGGAAGAGCTGCGCGACGTCCCGACCCAGCAGCTGGTTTCGCCATCCCACGCAAAACGCTGCGGGGCAGGAACAGCTGACGGATACTTTGGTGCTTTCGCGTTGGTGCACGCTCCCCAAGGCTCGTCGGGAACACAAACGGAACCTGTTCGGTGCTGGCCGACGCAAAGCCGCGCGCGGGCCGAGCGCCAGCGCCACGCGCGCCTGCTGTTCGCACGCGCAACGCACGAGGCTCGTGGCCGTCGTCGTTTCTTGCCCAGCAAACCACGATCCTTAAACGTACCCTGGATCTAGGCACGACTGTGTGTCTGGAACTGCAAGTGGGGATCCGATCCCGCAAACCTCCGGTTAGACAGGCCAGCGAGAGAAACGTGACTGGAGATGCTTCTAATGTACGCTGCGCTTCTGATCTGGTACGGCTTTCACTCGCTACCTTTCGCAGTTGCCCCAGTTCCGCCCCGATGTTGGCATTTCCACCTTCCAAAGGATACAAACCAGGCAATAGCATATCCCTCGAAGTCCACTGAGCAGCCCTGGCTAATGTCACTAGCAAGCGTGACCGAGCGCAACAGCGACGTCCACCCTCTGACTCCGCGGGGAAGGCCGCAGGCGCAGTGACAGCACAAGTGCCTCCCCCGCCCCAAGAACACTGGGAGCACAAGCCGGCCGGTCACCCCCCAGCGCTCTGCGAGTCCCCGAGCCCTTCCGCTGCCCAGTGCGGAACACAGCTCCCGCTCTTTCCCGCTAAGCCAGCCAAACTGCTGCTCTGAGGGAGCAGACGGGCTCGTCTGCGATACTTAATGAACTCCGAAGCTCATTAAATAATAAATAAGTGAAACACAATACAGTGAGTGATTTACAAGTCATATAAGCGGTGATTACAAATTATTAGTGCTTAATTTACTGCCCTCTGCGACAGCTGAAGGGAAACGCGCGCGAGCAAGTCTTCCGGCGTGCTGGCTGTTCTTGCCGCCGCTCCTCCGCTCTGCCCGAACTCGGGGCCACTTCAGGCCGCCCGCCCAGGGCCAAGCGCTCTGTCCTGCCCTCCCGTCGAAGGAGAGGCCGTGCCCCGTTCAGCACGGGCGGCAGAGGGGTACGGTCAGGGATACGGAGAGTTACACGATCAAAAGCACTTGAACTCAACCTCCTCAAGAGCCGGGACGACGGCGGGAGCAGCTCTGCAGGCTGCCAGAAACAGAAACAGTGCTGGCGAGGGAGCCGGGAGCCAGCCTGCTCCCAGGAGACCCCTTTGATCCTGCTCTGCATTAAGTCACACCGCCAGGAAGAGCTGAGCCTACGGCTCCGTTACCACGGAATCCGTCGGGCAGCCTCTGCTCTGCAGCTCCGAAGCCACGGCACGGCCCTTCCCTCCAAAACAGCCGGGAACACGCCGCCGCGCAGGAGCGCTGCCGACTGCCGGCTCTCCTGCGGGGAAGCATCCGCGCTGCCGCCCGCGGCGTCCCCGCTCCGGTGAGCGGAGGCAGAGAGAAGGTTTCCCCCGTTGGAAGGTCCGTCAGCGTGAGAATAAAGCACCGAGTTCCTGGTGTGAAATTAGCCCAGCGAAAGCCAACCACCACGGCAGGAAGACGCCCCTTCCTCCCTCTCACACACCTCGCTCTCAGGCAAAGCAGTTTGCGCAGACGCGCTCAGGGCGGGAGGGAGACCAGGGAAACGTTCCTGCAGTCAGAAAAGCGCCTTTGGCCAACCCAAAAGCAGCAGCAATTAGTTGACATTTACTGTAATTACTTCCAGTGCCGGCCCCAGACCCAGAAATCCCAAACTGGAACTCGGCTGCAGTACCACCCAGACGGCTCGGTGCTGCCGGGCCGGAGAATCGGTATGTGCATATTAAAAAACAGCACCATGAGCAAGTGTTTTTATGGAAAGACAAAACTGCCGGGGTACCCGTGGCAAAATAAGGATGGGAAGACACGCAGGTTGTGTAACTGGGGAGCTGGGAGTTACTGGGAGAGGGACCTCTCTGGAAACACACACGTGCTCACCCCTGCCGGTAACGTCGGCACTTAACACACAGGAGCGATTTTAACTCCCATTCCCAGCACAAGACAAAACTGGATCATAGAATCGTGGAATGGTTTGGGTTGGGAGGGACCTCAAAGCCCACACAGTGCCACCCCCCACCACGGGCAGGGACACCTTCCATAGCCCAGGGTGCTCCCAGCCTCATCCAGCCTGGCCTTGGGCACTCCCAGGGATGGGGCACCCACAGCTTCTCTGGGAACCTGTCCCAGTGCCCCCCACCCTCTGCAGGAAGAATTCCTTCCTGATGGCCCATCTCCATCTCCCTCTTTCTGTTTAAACCCGTTAATGACACTGAAGTGAGCTGGATTTGGACCAGAGGGTGAGGGGAATGGGCTCCGAAACCCAGACACCACCGTCAGGATAAATGGAAGGGAAGACAGCACGTACGCTGGGGCGAGCAGCGAGCTGAACACAAGGGGACGTTCAGCTCTGAACCGCGTCAAAGCTCCCAACTTCTCGGTATCCCGCGCTCCACGCAGCTCTGTAGCGGCAGACGGCCCACACCGGGCCAGCAGCACCGACACCCATCCTGCCCAGGCGGACGGCAGCGAGGAATTCACACTCCCGAGGTATCACACACCTGCACATCAAGGATGCAGCGTACGGAAGAGTTTGGCAGAGACAACGTGGCAAAGAACATCAAAGACGGAGCAAGGACTGTCACAGGGGTTCCCAGCTCTCAGCAAAGTTCCCACACACCTCCCTCCAAGGCCTCTCGCTGCGCACCCGCGCCTGCCAACTCAGCGGAAAGCTGACGTTGGCAAGAACGCCGACGGCACCTGCGGGCAGCAGGGAAGGGCAGGGAGCTCATCAGCCTCCGACACCAGTTTCCCGGTACGCTGGTCCCCACCTCTCTCCCTCAAGTCCACACCGGATCTGTGGGAGAAGGGGGAGGTGTTCGGCAGCGCGTGGAGCCAGAGCTGGGGGACAGGCTGAGCGGGGGTTACCAAGAACCCAGGGTCCCCACCACGCATCGGTTAAAGAGGAGAAAAGCAGGGAGAAGAGGGCGGTCCCGGCAGATCCCCCTGCAGGGGAGAGAAGGGCCGCGGGGTACAACCAATACTCCGGTCACGCCAGCCGGCCTTGCAGTCTCGCCACAAGGCTCGTGCGGGATCAGCTTTGCTCAGCAAGACAGTTCTACTGCTCCTCTTGCCCAGAACCTCTACAGCTTGCTGTTCCTTTTACCCCTCTGCCTCTTTGGGCCCTCCAAAGCCTCCGATCGCCCCGCTCACCTGACGCAAAGACAGCGGCCGCCGCAGGGCTGAACGCTCGCCAGCTCTCCCGCACCGCGATGCAGCGTCCACGCCTCAGAAATTTAAGGCTGGCTGATGGGAGAGCTCAGAACACCAAGGAATTTGTATTACCAGCCTGCTACCCGCAGCTCTTGGAACCCCAGAGTGCACCACTCCCTTCCCCACGACAGGAATACTCCGGTTTCCCTTGGTAATACCGCGCTCAAGACCCGCTGGCGACCAGCGGAACAGCCAGCGAAACCCGGCGCGGTGCGGCTCCTTCGTCACTCGGCCACCAAGAGGCCCTTGGCTGAGTCGTCTCACCTCCTCCGCCACGCTTACCTCTTTCCTCTCCACGTCAGCCTGAATCTTGGCTTGGGTGATCGCGGCCTCGCGGAAGGAGGAGCTGGCCTGCTTGGCCTGCTCGATGAGCGTCTTCAGCTGCTGGGCGGTGCTGAGCAGCGAGTTGACCATCTCTTCCAAGTACAGCCAGCTCCGCTGCTCCGTCACTTCCAGCCCATTCACCACCGAAGGGGATATGGCTTTGGTGGGGGTCGTGGGGGGCACGGCCAGGGCAGGGAGCGAGGTTAACACTGAACAGTAAGAAAAATAAAGAGAATACAAAGCATTAGAGCATTTCATTTCCAGAAAGGGGGGGGGGAGGGGGGGGGGGGAGATTGTGTTGGGTTGTTTTCGGGGGGGTGGGGGTGTTGTTTGGTTGCTTTTTTAAAAAATATGGTCTGCAAAAGCTTCCAATCTGGCTGAATTTTTGCCAAACAGACCTCCCTTCTGTGAGCCAAAGGGCACAGAATCAGCCTGTGCAGAACAAGCCCTTGGGGCACTCTCAAACCCACAGGGCAGAAGCACACGCACTCCTGACCCTCTTTTTTACCCTGGGGGGAGTTAACACCCCCCCACCGCAGAGGAGCACACGTAAGCAGCATCCCCAGGGACGTCTCCGCCACCACCATCAGGACGTTTCCCTGAGCTATCGCTGAGCGAGGTTATGAGAAGTCACTCAGTGACCCAAAACGTCTCTGAAATACCCCGACCTCACTCTGCAGATTCAACTCTCAGGAGGCAAAACTAGAAAGAGCGGGCAGGGATCCACACCACACTGCCTGAATTCCGACCTTAACCACAAGCCTGGCCCAAGACGGGACTAACGCCAAGCCAGCTACCATCACCTCACAATTCCATCTATGACAAACGTGCCCTTTTCAAATCCACCGGCTGGGGAGACCTTTAGGAAAACCCTCAATAACTGTAATTTCTTTCGACCTCTTCATCCTGGACCCAACTGTAACACCAACCATGGCCATAAACAGGCACGCACCGCGCCGAAACACCAGCGGTTTTGTAACAGGTATTTGCAGTTTGTCTGTTCTGGGCATTCTGAACAGCAACGCCCGCTGCGGCTCCGAAACCTCCCCATGCCCAACCCCAGGGGCGAGCAGGTGGCTACCTCCCGGATGGAAGCGTTGCCTTCCGACACCAACATCTCCTGATATTTTGGAGTGTTGAACAGTTTTCAAGTAAAGGAATTTCTTGTCTATGGCTCTTTGCTCCAGTCCTACCTACAACTCCCCCCTCTTGTACAAACCGGAATGCCACAGGTGCGAAATGAAGTAGGAAAGCCCGGAAGGCCAGCAAGACTCGCGACCGTACTCCGCACGACATTAAAAGAAGACGGAACCCCCAGCATTCACTGACGCGTGCTGCAGCCTTTACCCTTTCCTGTCCCAGCCAGAACCTTAGAGTAACTGCAGTCTGCAGCGGAAGGAAGCTTGGCTCCTCTCTGGGTCACCTCATCACACCCTCCCTGCGCCGCGTCCCCGCAGCCTGCGTTACAAAACCCGATTCCTGGGGACCAGCGGTGGCAATCTTAGCTTGACCTCTGAAACGTTTCAGCACCCCGGCGGCTGCCGCGTCACTGCGGCAGCCGCTTCTCACACCCCTGGATACGCACCTGCATACCCCGCCCCGGGAGGAAATTCGACGCAGACCCAGGGACCCAACGCTTCGCAGCGTCAGCTCACCGCAGGCGGCACTTCCAGGGCCAAAGGCCTTGCCTGGCCTCACTTCTCCACAACTCAGCTCTAACTCCAGCAGAAAATACTCACCGTCTGCCATGGGATTAAGTCCAGGACATTCACACCACCAACGCCCGACCCCTAAACTCCTCACTAACGTGTTTGCTAGAAAAAAGGGGGCACTGCCAACTTCGGGGCTGGGCAGCCCTATTACCCCAAAGTCTGCCAACAGTCTGCTTCAGGACCTGTACTCACATCTTTAGGGCGGAATTCCAGCGCTGCTGAACACCCTCCAGTGTCCTTGAGCACCTGTACAGGACTGGCCATTGCTTCCATGCAAATGGACCATCACTGGAGTCCAGGCACTTTGTTATCACCTCCGCAGCTATCAATCCCCCGTCCCAACCCGTTTTGGATGTCACTGGCTTCCCAGCCGCGCTGGTCTGGCTACGGTGGCTCCAAAGAGAGAGAGGAGCCAGCCCCAAAGCTCTCTCCTGGAAGGACAGGGAAGAGCGAACTGCCCAGCCTAGGGGAACACACAGGGCAGCAGGCCTCCCCAGCCCTGACTACACCCCACACGGTATCTAAAATTCAATTGTGAATGCTGCCCGGGTGAAAACCAGCCGTAAACACCGTCCTGAACAGCCACAGGCCAACACACCCTCCTGCACCAGGCTGCGACTCCCGCCGTGCCGCTCGCGGGGCACCTCCCGTTAGCAAAGCATCGGCCGGCAACGCAGCCCCTCCGAGACGGCACCGGACACTGAGTAACCTCAAGAGCAGCGAATTTAAGCGCACTGACGCTCGAACCCTCTGCCACACCTGGCAGTTTTCCACGCAAGCGGCAAAAGCCGAAGGAATCCGGCAGAGATTTGGAGAGAGACCAAGTGTGGGACACCACGGCCCTGCGGGTCACTGGGCGCGAGATGCGCGACCCTTCTGGCCCTCGCCACACGGGCACCTTCCCCTCAACAAGCCTTAATTAAATTAGAGATTTCAATCAATTTGCACGTGACCGGCGCAGAACAACCTGCACTCAGGTATGAGGAAGAGAGAAACCGGTCTGTTACCCGGAGCTGTCTGCAGAGGAGCCTTTCCCAGTGCCACGCTTCCCGCCCGGTATTTACGACAGCATGGTGTTTGATAACTTATCTAACGGGAATTACTTCCGATTCCTCGTTCTGGCGTAGGTAGAGACAGTAAAAAAAAAAAAATCACTGTTTAATTAGCAACATCAAGATGCAGCTGAGGCTAAAACCCGACAACATTTCACTCCGGACAGGCAGGAAGGTGCCGCGCTGCGCCACGGTAAAGAAAGGGTCGCGCAGAGGGGAGAACGAGGGCTGCAAGGAGAAGGACCTCGGGCTGCGCGAAGGAAGGGGACGCGTTCACACGATCTTCTGAGAGAACAGGGATCGAAACCTGCCGGGGTTTGACAGGCAGACAGGCTCTGACAGCCCCTCTGCGGCCGCAGCATCACTAGGTACCAGAGTAACTTCACGGCACCGCAGGAATCGGAGCAGCCAAAGGCCCGTGCCGGCCCCCAGCGCTGTTCCCTCGGCCCCCCTGGTCCAGATCGAAACCCGTATAGCAAGGACCAGACTCCAAGCGTGCAATTCCGGCTCCTTCAACGCTTCCAGTTTCTACCAGCCCAGGCAACACCCGCACAGCACTGTAGTTACTCTGTCAGTCAGCTCTACGCGCGGCAGCTCACCACGTTTACAAAATTTCACTACATTCGAGGAGGTATCTGACAGCCAGTTTAACCCGTCCTATTCAACACCACGGGGCTGATTTGCATTTGTCATTCCTCATCCCTTTTTTGGCTCCGGGGCCTACGTGGGGGGCAGGGGAGGCTCTCACTGGCGCTGGTTAACCAGCTCCCGTCACTCCAGCGCAGACATCCGTGCCAGGGGACGGAAAAGTGACACCGGATGCGAGAGCAGCACCGCAACCTGCCCGACGTGCCTCCAGCAGGTACCAGTGGAAGTTTAGGCAAGCTTCTGTGGCATCATTTTAAAGGGGTTGGTCTCGGCAGGTCAAAAACTAAATAAACGTTTGGCCACAGGGCCCCCCCCCCCGTCGGGGAAAAAGCCTTGAAGCCAAAGCCTTAGGGAGGGCAGGGGACCGCAAGACGATTTCAGCAGCAGGATCACAACAACCTCCCCTGGCCGAAACCAACAAACCTAAGCTGTCAATAACGGAGGGAGAAACTTCCCACAGGGTGGAAAATCTCTTTGTCCAAACCTTAAGAACCACAAAAATCTTAAGCAAAACGGAGAAAAGTTTATTTTTCCACCTCTCTTTGCTGAGAAAGAGGATTAGAGAGCAAATTCAAGCACTGCTAGCCGTGTCTCACGTGACGGACATAAAACATACCGATTTTGGGATGAGATGTTGGCAGTGCAGCTTCAGGAAAAGGGGAAATCTGACAGTTGTCCTGGTAACTGGGGTAGTGAGGTTCCGGGTGGCTGACGCGGCAAGGCTGCTGGACGTTGGTATCCTGAACTGCAGAAGAAGAACGGCGTTATGAACTGTGTCACACGGCTGCCGGGCATTCCTCACGCTTCCTCCCTGAGTTGTCTTACGGCTGACACCAGTTCCTATACACTGGATGGGAATTTCAGGGGTTACAAATGAGAAAGAAGCGAGCAAGGCAAGCTGGAACTGACTGCACCTCTCTCTGCTTTCACTCCTAAAGGCAGAGGTTACTGCTGCTTCCCTCCCGCACCCCCACATCTTCACAGGAATCGCAGGACTCCAAACTATGGTTCTCAGAGCGGGACGGTGCCCCCAGCAGAGCTCACGACCCCGCGGATGAATCCAACGGCGATCGATGTCATGCATTTATATTTTGGATGAGTCATTCCCGCATTTTTCACTTAGTTTCAACATTCAGCTAGTTTTCTCTTGTTTTGGTAGTATTTTAGGACAAAGGAGTGAAAAAAATGGCAGAGATTACCATAAACCCCTAGAAATCATGGAGTCATGGAATGGTTTGGGTGGGAAGGGACCTTAAAGACCACCCAGCCCCAACCCTCCTGCTATGGGCAGGGACCCCTTCCATAGCCCAGGGTGCTCCCAGCCTCATCCAGCCTGGCCTTGGGCACTCCCAGGGATGGGGCACCCACAGCTTCTCTGGGAACCTGTCCCAGTGCCCCCCACCCTCTCCAGGAAGAATTCCTTCCTGATGGCCCATCTCCATCTCCCTCTTTCAGTATAAACCCGTCACCCCTTGTCCTGTCACTCCCTGCCCTGGGGAAAAGCCCCCCCCCCAGCATTCCTGTCAGCCCAATCAGCAGAAGCTGACATGAGCAGCTGCAACACCTGGATAAAAGGAACTTCCCCTGCGCAGCCGGTAAGGCCGCAACCTGCTGGAACGGTTTCAAAGGCAGGCCAGCGGGTCACGTATAGTCTCTCTGTAAGCTCTGGAGACAGAAATCCTTCATGCAGCATCCCAAATGCTTCTCCCTGTAGCAACGGGCGTCCAAACCCCTTTTCCTCCTTCTCAAGGATGTCCGGCAGACAGAGACCTGAACCCTTACCGGCAGCTCCAGTGAAAACGTCGCCCTGGGATGGACTTTCCGAGATAATCGCTGTGGCCTCCACGGTCGACGCTCGGTCAAATGTCAGAGCACCGGAGGTAGTGATCTGTCCAGAAGGAGTCACGGTGACTGGAAATATTAGAAGCACTTTCATAATTAACAGTCAGCGCGGAGGCCGCGGTTGTTCAGCTGTTGATGGCCCTGCTCTGAACCATCCAGAGAGCTGACAGGGCAGTAGATGGCCCTGCGATGACCCAAGTTTGGATCAAGCTTATGACCAAAACAATTGGAAATGGGAATAAAAGCCTCGTTTGGCTTCCAAAGGCACTGCTGGCCTCCTGCGGGCCTCTCCCTATTCTCTGGGTGTAGGAGACCACAATGCTCACCCACAACATACCGCCCCCCCAATCACCACCTTTCCAACTGTTAGAAAACTTCACACCTACAGGAAAGGTCCAGTGGGCCCACAAAACCCATTGGCTTCTGCCTGATCCTAATTTACTACCACTTTGGCAAGCGTGGTTCTCCCCCCGTAAATCACCACCTGTGGATTACAACCAATTCTCCGGCAGTTTGCTCAGCCGGCCCGTTTCGGTCTGTCTACAGCGGCCAAGGCAAGGAACGAGTCCCGAAACCCTTCTGGATGAATACACCTGAGCGAGTCCAGGATGGTTAAACCCCTTTTCAAACAGGATTCATTAATACGGCACCACGACTGGGCAAGGGGCCGACTCTGTGGCACAAGGATCTTTCAGCAAAGAACGATGCCGTTCGAAGACGCTGAGGCTACAGATCCACGCGTGGAGACACGTGTGGCTGCTACTGAAACAGACCGTCCTCCTCTCTCCCGGTGCCGGCACCAGCCAACCCGCAGCCTCGCGGCACCTCGCGTTAACGAACCAATCCAGATTAAACCTCCTTGGGGGACAAAAAACCCCAAAGCTCTGAGGAAACCTTGCGTATGCCTCTTCCTGCTGCTGCGGGCAATCTGATCTTACTTTTGGCTGCTCTTCCGGGGGTTTCTGTTGCTCCCTCCGACTCCCTCTGTACTGTTCCCGTCCAGGCGATGCCCGTGAGACGAGGGGACACGGGAACGCGACCGGGAACGCGTGAGCTGGATGCACTGGCGCATTCGTTTCTGTTCTCCCACAGATGCTTTGACAATCACAACCAGTAACCACCCGTGTCCTGAACGTCAGAGAGGCGTTTGCAGATAAAAGCCTCCCCTTCTGTCTCTTCCACGAACAACTTTCAGGCCGCGGATTTCATTCCGCCTGCTCAGAGCCTGCTCTGCTGTGTGGTACCAGAAACAGCACAAACCTTCCTGCTCCGCAGCCCCCACCAGCTTCTAAAGGACAAAACCAAGCTCTGGGGATGGGGATTTGGGGCAGAGCAGAGAAGGGCCAGCCTTCCCCTCAACCTCATTTTAACAGGAGGAGATTTCTCACTGTCATTTGTGAAAACCCCACTGGAAACCCACTACGGATCCAGGCCAGGACTCCGCAACTCCCCCTGCGCTGCCAGGCGGAGCGCGCGGGAAGAGGGGGGCAATGTAACCCCGAACAGGACGTGAAGCCTACTGCTCCCTGCAAAAGGATGTGAAGAGGCTTAAACCCGAGTCCCCTGGAGGCCTAGAGTTACACTTTCCCTGCAGCCCCAGCGTGGCAACACCGTGCCACTTCCCAAGCCAGGAAATTAACTAAGCTAGGGACACGGAGCCAGGGAAACCATCCCCTGAAAAGAAAGTGGCAAAAACTAAGACGTTTTTCTTCGCTGGCTGGTCCCAAGGGGCCACTGATGGACACAAAATACCTAGTGTGGCGATTCTCCAGCAAAGAAGGGAAGCCATTTTTACCAAAGAACCTACACGTAGTAGCAGCTGTAGCAGGAAGCAGGGTGATGTTTTTGGGACAATCCTTCTTCACGGGAGTCGCAGGCATTTCGTTTTCTTTTTTCCGCCTTTTATATGGGACAAAGAGTCGTACAGGGCCACTCTAGGCAAAAGACAAAGGCAAAGGGAAAAGCATTAGCTGAGGCACCTCTCCGGGGTCTGTGGGTTCACCTCGCAGCGTTCCAGATGGACCAAGGTCAAGCAACACGTACTCCCACGGACCACGTCTGGTTTGCAACAGTTGACCAAAAAAATTACTTCTCCAAACCAGAACTATGAAAACAGCGTTGCGCCCCACTGCCTCCAGCTGAAGGGGCACAGACCCAGCCCCTTCCCGCTGTTATTGAAGGAGTGGAGCTGGGCAAGGAACTGGGCAAGGTGGTGGAGGGAAGAGAAGCGGAGCGAGGACAAGGCAGGAGGCAGTTTCAGGTGTAGGAAGCAAGCAAATTATCCAGCTCACAGCAAAAAGGAAGCGCAAAGCACGCCTTCAAGTCAAGCTAAAGACTTGTGCTTTCAGGATTTAACCTAGTGTTTAAATAAGCAAACAGACAAGAAACCAAACGCAAAACCAACCCCACAAACAAAAACCCCAGCACTTAAACATGATAATAGAGATCCAACACATAGACTTGCTCTCCTTCCTTATAAAAACATCTTTTCCTACTCAAAATCCCTACTGTTGAGATCCCCAAAAGGCATTTGACATAAGTACGTTACTGAGCAAGGAACAAAAAGAAGGCAGCAGTACCCACTACCCAGTTTTACTGAGGCTGCTACTGGCAGTTCCTCCTCTCCCTTCTTTACGAAGCATGGACGGCACACGCAGCAGCCACGGTCCTGTGAGCGTTTCTAGGACACGTGCGACCCGCTCACCAACGGCCGCGGCGGCTCGACCCATTAACCCTTCTGAAACGGAAGGATGTCAAACCTACAACTCACCAGAGTCATGTCGTCGCAGCACGCAGCACAAGTGCAAGAGGCAGCGTGAGGATTTAAAATCCCATCCTGAAACGAGAAGAGTGTTAGCTCAGCACCAGACTCGCCAAACCCACCGAAAGCATGGCTGGATCCTGCTGAAAGATGCAGGGAGCTCCACAGAGATGGCATTCCCTGTGCGGCAACAGGGACCAGCTCCCCTCCTTCATAGCAACGGGGTGAAGGGACAGGAGGAGAGTGAAGGAAAACCAAACAAGTTTCACATCAAAAGGCAAGGATATGGGAATTTGAGACTTCATAATCAACTGCCAACCTAGTGGCAATGCCAAATTCTCCACGAGACTCCTGGACGCGGCAGAAAACAACGGACCCAAAGTAATAATAAATGGTGTAAGTGAAGAACGTGCCTGTCAGGCAAACAGAAGGAAGCAGACTGGGTTGTTGAATTACAGTATCATAGAATCACAGACTGGTTTGGGTGGGAAGGGACCTTAAAGATCATCTAGTTCCACTCCCCCTGCCAGGGGCAGGGACACCCTCCACTAGACCAGGGTGCTCCCAGCCTCACCCAGCCTGGCCTCGGACACTCCCAGGGATGGGGCACCCACAGCTTCTCTGGGAACCTGTCCCAGTGCCCCCCACCCTCTCCAGGAAGAATTCCTTCCTGATGTCCAATCTGTATCTCCCTGCTTTCCGTTTAAACCCGTCACCCCTTGTCCTGTCACTACAGGCCCTTGTGAAAAGTCCCCCCCAGCTTCCCTGTAGGCCCAAGGAAGGTATCACGGGTGAGAGCTCACTTCCCAATCTCTGCGACACAGCTCAAGGCTGGATCCATCCTGCCTAAACCGTAACCCCTCTGCAAGTACAAACACGATTTGTATCGTGCTATTTGAAAACACATCTAGAAAAATTCCTCTCACATCACCGAGCCTCAGCCAAACGAAACCGCTGCTCCCATGTTCCCCCACAGCACCATCACACGTAACTCTGCGGAGGCAGCACACGCAGCCTGGGGCCTGGACTCTGCCCAGACTCCACCTGCCCCTTCCAGCAGCGAGGAGGAAGCAAGCGTAACCTTACGTGAATAAGGCACTGCAGCGGCCTGCCGGCATAGCGGATGCTCCGCTTCCAGTCTTTGCTGCTGGCTCGTCCCGCCATAGCTTCAAACTCCGTGGGGCTGTACCAGTTGTCCCCTTGCTTAATGCACCTTCCACGGCCTCCTGGAATAAAACAGAAGAAAGAAACTGTTAGTAAAGGCGAAGAATCATTTTTGCCACTTTCCTGAAGAAGTAAATACTGAAATTGTTGGACAAAATCGCGGTTAATCTATAGCAACCCCTAAAGGTGCCCACCTGCTACTTCTCATCACTCTAGGATAACCGTGCCCATTTATTATCTTGGCTGTGACAATGACTGTGCATGTTTAAACGGCTCCAACTCTGAGCCTCCCCAGCACATCAAAAGGCTGGAAAAAAATTACTCATCCACAAGAAGGATAAGTCTGTCTTGGATAAACACCATGAATTTAAGCATTTCCTTAATTTGCACTTCAATTTCTAGTCCTTCTGGTGGTGAAGGAAACTCTGCATCCAGGCAGCAAGCGCTGTGCTGCGCCGTCAGGACTGCAGACAACTCCTGCTGCTGCTTCAGCTTTCCCACAGAGATGAAAGAGAACAGGAGGGGCTAAGGAGCCCGGTTAGGAGACAAGCTCTCTATCTGCATTCCAGCACCGATCCTGGAGAGCTTTATCGGAACACGGGCCTACTTCTGCGACAAAAACATCAGAGTCAACCTGTTACCGGGGAGACTCACTGCACAGCAGCCTGCATCCTCACAGGCTTGAGTTTAAAAGGCTCTGAAGAGCAAACCAGAAGAGAATAATATCAAAAAGGACGAGGCTGGCTAGGAAACTGGCTTCTTTCCCCTCGTGAGCAGCTTTAAAAGTAGCCTGGTTAAAAGGAGAGTGCACCAACCGACGAAGGAGCCGTCACACTTCCCCGCCCAAGCAGGGCGCCGTTACCTGAGCCGAGTCTGTTTTTATACAGAATGCCACTGATGTTCCGGCACCTCACCGGGAGCTCGTTCTCATACACAGACGGGTCCCAGTTATACTTGGTTCCAGCTTTTTCTTGGACAGAGGTTAAAGGGGTAGGAGGAGATTGCGGTCCTTTGGAAAAAACGAGAAGAGAAAGGTGACAGCAACCGAAAAGCACACGGGTTGTACCGTCGCGCTCTCGGCTAGGCTGGGCCAAGCGTCAAGCGATTAACTGCAGAGCTGACAGCTCCCGGCAGCGAGGCGGGTTACACGGGTGCGCCCTACAAAAATCAGCTTGGGTGTTCTGAAAACGACTGCAAACAAAGCGAACTGCCGGTTAGGAAACGCTGTGAACGCTGAGCTTGCGACCTGCAGAGGCGTGAGCAGCCGGCTGGATCTTCCAGAGCCGCCGCGCAGCCGAGGGTTTGCCGTGCCGTCTGGTGGGCAGGAAGGAAACTGCCAGGCAGCCGTGAACAAACCTTAGCGACGACAGCCGCTATGGTGACACTGAACAGAGCCAAATACCAGCTGAGCGGAGATAAAACTGTATTCGAGGGCTCTTTAAGAAGAACCCACAGGCAGAACCGGGCAATTCATACTTTTATAATCTATACTAAAATGATTCACCTGCCTCTGAGGGCGGGACGGGTGTAGAAAGGCATGAGACAGCGCAGCAGCAGGGCAAGACCTTTCAGGAAGCTTATTCGCAAGGGTTAGGGCAAAGAATAAGAAAATGAAACCTATTTCTGGCAGGAAACAAACCAAAAAAAGTAAGTATTCTTCTACTCCCAAGAAACACAAGTACCACAGGAAGAGAGGACCAACAACCCTGGTACGGCAACAGCATAACAACGTGCACGATGGTTTTTAACCCTAGCAACACAATTAAAAGGGAGAAAAAGCGATTCCTCCGGGACAATGAGACTGCACAACCGGATTGCCTCATACCTGGTGTGAGAGGTGCTGATGGCCCCTTCAACCCCGTGGTTTCTACGATGCTGCCGTCCGTGTGAACCACTATGAGAGTGGCTTTTTCGGTGTTCAGGCTGTCCCCAATCTGGAGGGCCGTCCTTCCAGACTACAGACGAAATAAAGAGTTGAAACGGACAGAGTTAAAATGCCAATGTAGTTTAGCGTTCCTCCAAATCTCCTCCAAGGTCCCCTAAGACACCAGCCAGCAGGGCAGTTACCACGTTAGCTTTTGAGGCTGCAGCCAACCAAATCCAAGGGTTACATGTTCCAGGCCGCCGTGAGTAAATGGGGGTGGAAAGGTAAAAAAACCGCTTCAAGCGACAAAGAAAAAACCGGTTGTGCCCAGCTTCAAGCCCGTATACTGCAGTGAAAACACGTTTCTAACCTCGCTGCAGCTCGAGCACAAACCAGGCTCTTCATTCGCACGAAGAAAGTACGCGGGACTTTGCGAAAGCCCTCAGAGGAAAGGCCAGACTTACCAACACGTGTCCTGAAATCGACGCTGCGTTTGCCACAGACGTAGTGAAAACATTGTCTGCGGAGGCCCCAACGTTGGCTACCGTCACTGTGGTGACCTCTGCGGTGTAAAACAGGCACGACGTTAACATTCTGCTGCACCCAGAGAGCCCGATAAGCAGCTAAACGCCAAGAAATACAACTGCGTTTCCTTCTTCCTTCCTGATCAAAATGATTTCTGGTTTTCGTGACACCCTTAACTTGTTATAAACACATTATTTTTATTAAACTTTGGGCTGAACGTGCTTTAACCTCCCTGAGACCACAACAGCAGTTACCAGCACGTGACCAACTGAGGGAAAAACTAACACTGCGTCTGTTCTACAAAAAACACCCCAAACCGTGGTGTTTTGTGAGCAGGGACTGGCAACTTTCAGAGAACCACCGACTCTCCCTCTGACATCCAGTGATTTCTAGGCTGCCAGCACCCGTGCGCTTGATCCAACTAGAAACTGCCCAGGCTCACAGCCACGTCTGACGCGGTGAGCTCGAGTGGCCAACTAAACCCTGAGGGTGCCACGCGTGGCGAGTGAGGCGTCGGGACGGGTTGCCCAGAGAAGCTGTGGGTGCCCCATCCCTGGCAGTGCCCAAGGCCAGGCTGGGTGAGGCTGGGGCCACCCTGGGCTATGGGAGGGGTCCCTGCCCGCGGCGGGGGGTGGGGATGGGGGGGCTCTAAGGTCCCTTCAACCCAAACCAGTCTGTGCTCCGTGAAAAACCAACGCCGAGGCCCGGGTGGATGCACCAATTTAGCTACGAAAGGCTCTGAAATCTCCCGCCTTACCAGTCTGCCTTCAAATCTCCGCGTGTCCCCGGGCGCCCGGGGGACAGGCCCGGAGCCGCCTCACGGGCAGCTCCTGCCCACCCGACTTTACCTTACGTACTGCGGCGAGACCCCAGCCCCCGCCGGGACCTGCCCCGACTCCGCGGCACCCCCGCGGGGGAACGACGGCAGCTGGAGGCCGGGCAGGCGGGAGCGCTGCCGGGAGGGGGCCCGGGGGGGCTGCCGGAGGGGGCCCGGCGGCGGAGGGGCCGCTGTGGGGCCGGGGAGGGGACAGCACGCGCAGGGCGCTGTGGCGGCGCTGCGCATGCGCACTCCGCCCGCCCTGACCTGCGAAGGCGGCGGCGGCGGCCTCGTCGGCGCTGGGCAGGGGCTCGGCTCCCATCTCCATGTGCTCGGCGGCCGCCGCCATCACCGTCACCTGCGCCGCCGCCGCCTCCTCCTCCTCTTCCTCGGGCTCCGGCTCTGACTCCGAGGCTGCCGCTTGCGGCGGTTCCTGCCGCTGCTGCTCGGGTCCTTCCGCGGCCGCCGCCGCCGCGGCCGCCGCCGCCGCCTCCGCTAAGCCCAGCTGCTTCGCCGCCGAGTCGGCGTCCTCCATCCGAGGCGGCCGGCCGGGCGGGGGGAGCCGAGCCCGCCCCAGCGGGCCCCAACGCCCGCCGCCCCCCCCCGAAGGCCACTGAGGAGGGTCTCGCCGGGGGGGGGGGGGCGGGGGGGAGGGGGGGGGCCGGTCCTCCGCGGCCGCTCGAGCGCTCTCCGGCGGGGCGCCGAGCGGTGCCGAGCGGCGCCGAGCTCGCCCGAGCGGCTCCGAGCGCGTTCCCCGGTGCGGGACCGAGCGCTTCCGAACCGCTTCCGATGGTGCCCGAAGCGTCCCGAGTCCTTCCCGGCCTCCGCCGAAGGCTCCGAGGCGCAGCGCCCGCGCTTCCCGCCGGCCGGCCAATCCCCGCGCGGGAGGCGGCCGGGCCGGGCCGGGGCCGCGCGAGCGGTACCTGCGACCGGGCGGGGCAGCCGAGCCCGCCCGAACAGGGCCGAGCCCCCGAGCTGTCCGGCCCGCGGGCTCGAAGAATCCCGAGCGCGCTCGAGTCGTTTCCGATCCCGGCCGAAGGCGGGCGCGAGGGACGCCGAGCTGTGCCGAGCCCGCTCCGAGCGTGCCCGAATTCCCCTTCGTCGGCCCGAACGGGCGGTGCCCGAAAGCGACCGAACCGGGCCGAGCGCTCCGATCGCGCCCGAAGGCGGAGGGGGCGGGGCGGCGGCGAGCTCCGCCCGGGCGCGCGCGGGCGAACGGTCGCGGCGCACAGGCTGCCGGGACGCTGGAGGACCGGCGGGGGCGGGGCGCCAGCATGGCCGGCGCGAGGCGAGGTGAGCGGCGCGTTGCCATCGATACCGACAGCCCCTTCCTCTCCGCGGCCCGCGGCGCGGAGGGTGACCGGGGGTGGCCGCTTCCCACCCTGTTAGAGGCGGGGGAGACACGACGAGGGCGAGGCGGGAGCCGAGGTGGAGCTAGGCCTCGGCGCCGAGTCCAGCCCGATAGGCGTATCGCGACAGCCCCGACACGCTGAGGTAAACCCCGGCAGCCGCGGGCTGTGTGTCAGGGGCTCGGTGCTTGTGCAGGCTGGGGAGCACCGTTACCCGCGGGCAAACGGCGTTCCCGAGGCCAGGCGACCCCCCTGGTCACTTCAAATCGTGAACCACCGGGATTCGGGGGAAAAATTAACGTGTTCGTTAGCGCGGGGCAAATGATTAATTCCCACGTTCTGAGAGCTCAGAGCTTTCCCCCCAGATGTAAACTTCAGCCCCGGGAGGGCAGGAGTGCAGCGCCCTGGTCGCTGCTGTGCGCCCCAGAGCCGGGCTGGTGCCTGAGCCAAGACCCGCCAGCCCGTCCCATCCCAGGTGGAAATATACGGCTGCCTGGGAGTGACCCTCCCACATCAGAGCTCACACAGCTGGGAACAAGGGGTGTTACACTTTCACAGAGCCATGGGATGGTTTGGGGTGAAGGGGCCTTCAAGATCATCCAGTTCCAACCCCCCCCCGCCATGGGCAGGGACCCCTTCCATAGCCCAGGGTGCTCCCAGCCTCATCCAGCCTGGCCTTGGGCACTGCCAGGGATGGGGCACCCACAGCTCCTCTGGGAACCTGTCCCAGTGCCCCCCACCCCCTCCAGGAAGAATTCCTTCCTGATACCTAATTTTCTTCCCCTGGACTGTACAAGCTTTCAGATAGGCAGAAATCAGGTGCCAACCTGCACACCAGGTCTCGCCGGTGCCACCACACCAGGTCTCTCCAGTGCCACCACACCAGATCTCACCGGTGCCACCCCGCCAGGTCTCACCGGTGTCACCCCTCCAGATATCACCGGTGCCACCATGCCAGATCTCACCAATGGAAATGCACCCCCCCAGCAGGGTGCTGTCCTCGCTGCTGCTATCTGCGTGCTCCACGGAAACACTTTCCAATGGCCACTGCGCCTGTGCCTGTCCTGTGCCCGAACGCTCGGTGTAACGTAGCAGTCCCGCAGCAGCAAGGCAGACTCCGCTAACCCCAGCAGTGAGGCGATCCCGGGGTGTGGGGATTAGCAGCCTGCTCTCTGTCACACCTGAAATGACATACTCAACCCGCCTAACGAGCGCTGCCGCAGCCCTCGCGCAGGCCCGTTGTGGGGTTTAAATGTTCAACCCGTGTGAAACGTCCCCTGTTGCTCGGGGGGGGGCAGCACGTTCTAAATAACAGCGGCTATCAACCCCCTCCTTGGAACAGACGGAGGAATGTGGTTGGTGCCCTCCCGTGGAAAATTATTTTGAAAAATGAACCGCTTAAAAACCAAGCTGGGCAGCTGTCCTCAAGGGCTTCACCGGGGCTTTCCCGGCCGGTAGCCTCGTCCAGCTCCGACCACCCCAGCGGCATCACGGCAGCGTAGCGGCCCGGCACGGACGAGCGACGCCAGTATAGCTTAGCGTTTGGTTACGCAGAGAAGTTCGTACCCCGACAGCTCTTGTGGAGTAACAGGCCTGCACGCGCGCTTGCGGTATTTCGAATCGACATCCTGCTTCGCAGGACATCCTAAGATGAAGACACCTCCGTGCCGCTGCGCGAGAGCGGAAGCAGATCATCTCCACGCAAGGCGTTACCTTCGCGTGAGGGTTTATACCGGGTGATGAGCGCGTATTTAACTGTCAGCCGCTGCAGCGCCAGGTGTGTAACGCAACCTTCAACTCCCATCCTGCAAGAGGAGGGACGAGTCTCCCGGGAGCCCGTAGTCCCTTTGCAGACAGCAGCGAGGAGAGGAAGCACGTCCAGGAGGCGTTTCAGATCACAGTATGAATCACCCTCTCAAATCGCCTATTTCCACCGCGTTCCCAAATTGGATACCTTAATTAGGTGCCTGAAGTCAGTGGGGATTAATTGGGGACCAACAATTGGGTGATGGAGGCCACTGACCTCAGGAAGCCCAGGGATGAGGATGGTGGGGTGTGTCCCGCTGAGGTGTCTCCGAGAGGACGGATGAAACGCCCTGTCACAGCCAGCTCTGCTCTCGGTGAAACGGCGATCATGACTTCGCAAATCCTCGTGTGGCTGGAGAGGCTCGGAATATTAACGAGTTACTTAAGAGGTGCTGTAGTAGGTCAGTGCCACCGTGCCGTACGGGATTTTTACCTGCGGTTTGCAGGCAGGCAAATGGAACCTATTGGTTAGCTTGTAGGGAACGCTGGGTCTGATCTCTGTGGGTGAGTGAAGGTGTTAAGGTCTAAATTGAACTGCTCGTGACGGGAAGTGGTTGGGAAAGACTTTACTTAGGGGGACCGGGGAGCCCTGTGTTCTCCTCGAACGCTTTCTCATGGTTTAAAAACAGATGGGACGTGCTGGTTCCCTTCACGGTTCCCTTGTTCCATACAGTTTAAGACCCCCACCTGGAGTGCTGTGTCCAGCTGTGGAGCCCTCAGCATAAGAAGGAGATCGACCGGTTGGAACGAGTCGAGAAGAGGCCACGGAGATGCTGAGAGGGCTCAAGCCCCTCTGCTGGGAAGAAACGCTGAGAGAATTGGGCTTGCTCAGCCTGGAGAAGAGAAGGCTCTGGGGAGACCTTATAGCAGCCTTCCAGTGCCTGAAGGGGGCTACAGGGAAGCTGGGGGTGACTTTTCACAAGGGCCTGTAGTGACAGGACAAGGAGTGATGGGTTTAAACGGAAAGAGGGAGATGGAGATGGGCCATCAGGAAGGAATTCTTCCTGGAGAGAGTGGGGAGCACTGGGACAGGTTCCCAGAGAAGCTGTGGATGCCCCATCCCTGGGAGCGTCCAAGGCCAGGCTGGATGAGGCTGGGAGCACCCTGGGCTATGGAAGGGGTCCCTGCCCGTGGCAGGGGGGTTGGAACTAGATGATCTTTAAGGTCCCGTCCCACCCAAACCGTTCTATAACCCATTCGATGATAGTTGGAGGGGATGAAGTGTCACCTGCTGGGAAAGGGGCAGGATGGACAAGTTCTAGGTAATGCCCGCGTACCGCTCTGTTTGGAAAGGGATGGGTTCCTCGGTGACAGGGGCTGCTCCCAACAGGGATTTCCCCCAGGTTACTTTAGAATTCATGTATTTGACAGCATTATTTTTGGAACCTGAACCACGTGATCTGAGAAAACAGTCTCCCACAGAACTGAAACCCCGAGATTCCTACAAGCATGCTTGGCCCCCCCCTCTGTGACATCAGTTTTCTGCATGTTTCTGCAGCGCTTTCGGTAAATATTTACACTTACTTTCTTCTCTTTATTTTTTCCTTCTCAATGGAAAGGAAGAACTTCCTCGGTTGTATCCTTTTTTTGTCCCTTTCATCCCTGGCTTGCGGCAACCTTCAGGAAGACCGGCTGAAATGCCTCCACATCTTCCCCCCTAAATAAATCTGCGCCACGCTGGTTCTGTGTTACGGAGTTTTCCACCGTCGGCACCATCCGTGTGAAGCTAAACTGGTAAAACGTTTCCTCCATGGGAGGGGGTTTTGTGCAGCCTTAGCTGGGGTTTTAGCCGAGATTTTGCCCTGATGAGCTCCCACTCCTGCGGAAACCCCTTTAACCCACCCCGCAATCCTGACAGAGGGCTGGCACCCACCTTTTGTGATCACATAACTCTCATTTCTGTAGGAAGTGAGGTTAAAAATTGGATCTGTGGACTGATGGATCCAAACCCCATGCACCACACCCCACAGGCAGCCGACGCGAGGTAGTAAAAGCAGCTTTCAGTAGTACTTCCTCTTCTCTCATGTTAATTCACCCTGCCTTCGCTCCTGCCGAGATCTAAGTAACCTCCTAAGAGGAGACACCCTTGGCTTCAGAGATTTCCATGCTTAGAACCCATCTAGTAATTTTTTGCTCCACCTTCCTTCAACTGGAAGAACACAAAAACCTGGTTCTGCTGAATCAAACGAGCTGCTCTGGGAGCTGGAACACATCCGCCGCGTGTGGGTGGGTGCTCCGTGCATAAACTTGGACGGGCAGTTCCTGTCAAAGGTGCCTGGGCTGAAATCCCTGCTTGGAGATATTTGGAGGATTTGAGAAGGGCTGGGGGAGAGAGGGGAGGATAAAGCGTATTTTGAGGATAGAAAGATGTGGAAAGGATGAAACCTGCACTGGTAACTTCCTTCTGCAAGTGGCACTGTGTTATTTAAGGCTAAGAAAGGCGTTTGGTATCATTTGGTTACCAAAACCACACGAATCCCAACTCACGTAGCTTCAGGCTGCCGTCTGGGGGTGGCCACAGGTGAGATGAATCTGTCCTGAGCCTGCAAGTCATTTCTCCCTGCTCGTACAACAGCTTTCCCTGTCCTTCAGGGGCCTTTTGAGGATGTGTGAAGGACTGTGGAGCTCTCAAATACCTTGGCACCGGATCCACACAGACAGACAGATAACTAAAGCTGAATATTCTCTCCGTAGGGCAGTTCAGTGAATGAAGGGAGTCTGTTCGTCGGAATTTACATCTCCAAGCTGAGCTCGCCCTTCCCAGGCGGTAACAAGGAACACGCTCCGTGGGCAGTAGTAGGGCCTGTCTGCTGCACAGAGCCACCTATTTTCAAAACAGGTACAGAAATCTGATGTACTGGGGCTGCCAACCCTCTGCCAAACTGCTGGCGTCAAGGGGAACGTACACGTGCGCACCCCCCTCATTTCCTGGAGCTAACGAATACCCTACTAGGTACCAAATACGATTTTTAAATAAAGGAATAAAGCCAGACCTGAAGCAGCAAGTTTTTATCCCAACTCCTGGTGTTTGCAGTCTTGGGTTACCCTCTGAACCCTGCCAGTAGGCCAGCCACAGCCGATCTGTGCCGTAGAAAAGCCCAGCGGCATATTTTGAGGTTCCTGGGAAATGGCGATTTCAGGAACTGGATCCCACCTCAGTGCTGTGGAAAATCCTTAACGACCGTTACCAGCTCTCGTCGGTTCCTCTACAAGTGCTGTTCTACGTGAATGGGATTTATTACATCTTTTACTTCGTGGCAACTCTGGCAATGATTGTTTATAAAAGTAAGTTGCAGGGATTCTGCCGCAGAAGCGGGCTGCGTGCTGACGGCAGCGCCGTGGTCTGTCGGTACGCCCAGGGTATTTTAGAATCACGGAATGCTTTGGGTTGGGAGGGACACAGTCCAACCCTCCAGGGACATCTTCAATGAGAGCAGGTTGCTCAGAGCCCCATCCAACCTGATCTTGGGTGTTTCCAGGGATGGGGCATCTCCCACCTCTTGGGGTAACCTGTGCTGATGTTTCACCGCCCTCATCGTACAACATTTCTAACGTGTATCTGGTCTGAATCTCCCCTCTTTCAGCTTAAAGCTAGGACCCCTTGTCCTATCCAACAGGCCCTGCTAAGGAGCCCGGCCCCATCTTACAAGCGCCCTTTATGTACCGAAAGGCTGCAGTTTTCTTGGTTTATTGACCCTGTGTTGCTCTACAGGTCAAGTTTTCAGTTATCCAGATGATTTTTTGGCTCCTGATCTTGCCTTGCTTTTCATTATGGCTGTCCTCGAAGCGCTCCGATTATACTTGGGTACGTCATGATATCACTGAGCCTCTGTGAATGTAATCTGTGATCGTTCTGACACGGAGCGCGCGTCAAAACCTGCCGGTTTAGCAGGTGTCTGGGGACTTGCTCATTTCGGCCATTAAACTTTATCTGCCCCATCAATAGATTTGGCTGGAGGGTCAAACAGAATCTGCTCGCTAATGAAATAGGACCTATGCTGCCACTGAAAAGCAGTAGCTGGGCGGTCAGAAGGCCATATACCGGGGCAGCTGGAATGCTGTTTACAAGTGAGCGTGACTTGTGAGGATGAACACGATGATGCACAGGGATTTCCATTCACTGAGGCGCATCAGCTCATTTCAACTGCTCCAGCAAGGAACCAAACGCCAGAGCGTGGTGGAACGGGTAGTGCTAAGGACATCCCGGAGCAGCCTACGGCTGCCACCGCCACCACACCTTTTCCTTCCGCTCCTGAAGACACATACCAGTTCCAGCATCCTCCTTTCACTAACAGCGTAAAGGGCCCGGTGAGCCCTGCCCTGAGCTTGCTGAAACTTCCCAAAGTCCTTTTTTCTTTAAAAAAAATCCCCTAAGTTCCTATTAAAATCTGTGCTGGATATTCCTAAGACATCTATGCGAGGTGGGTCTTGGGTTCAGCTGACCTGGGGTCAGTTTAGCTGCCTTCAAGCTCTCTGCATGCTTGGAGCCCGGTGGACGAATAAAGAGTTTCGAGCCTGATGTAGCTAAACAGCAATATCCACCGGGGCTGGCTGGGAACTGAGATGCAGCTAAGAGATCAGTGCAGCTCCTCCACAAGGATACTAATTAGGACTGGAAGAGATTAGCACAGGGAACATAGAAGATTCTATATCGCATCAGGTTTTAAAGTCAGGATTGGACGCTCTTAGATGTGCGCCGCAGTCATCAAATCGTCCCGCTAAGCGCAGGGCTGGGGGGCACCGCGGGAAGGTTGGGTGGTCGACAAAGCTGAGCGATCCAAACGGTTGCAGCTTCAGGACTGCTTCTCTGTGCTAAGGGAAGGTAGGCGGCGTGACTGCGTATCGCCTCTTGGCTGAGAAATAATCTCTTACTTAGATTAACTCAGGTGAGCGAGAAGTGGATTGTCCGTTGGCGTCTGGGCTTGCCCTTGCTGACAGAGCCTTGATTCAGGGCAGTGTTTCAGTGTACCCGGAGCCGTAAGGATTAGAGCCTTTTTTTGATCAGGAATACTGTAGGTCATGGTGTTGCCAGAAGAAATCAAAGACTCACATCGGCTTTTTGTTTCCTTCGAGGTTCAAAGGGTAACCTGACCGAAGAAGAGGCTCCGTTAGGGCTCAGCCTTGTGATGACGGTCGGAAGCGTGATTCTGTCCGTGTATTTCCTGGTGTGGCAAACCTACGTGCTGAAAGCAGACGTCATCATAAACGCTGTTCTGCTCTTTACGTACGGGCTTGAGTCAGTACTAAAGGTCACAGCCATCGCTGCCTTCGTCAGCTGAACCCCAGCCGTTTTCGACACTTCTTCAGTGCATTTCTTCTAGAAAAGAGTGGGTTTCTACTTCAAACATCTAATTCTTTTGCATGTAAAAATCCTGTAAAGCTTCCCTCTGTTCAAAGCACAGGTTTCTGAGAGGCAGAGATCTCCCCGAATGGTAGGGAAAACCCCCTGCTGAGCACAACCTCACTGAGCTTATTTACGGGAAAAGGCAAGAGATGACCCAGCAAAATCACGTAATGCTCTGGGATTCATCAGGGATCAACACTAACTATTCAGTCCCGACCGAGAACAGCAGCCAGCGCATCACCCGGCCCCACGCTGCTGAGGTGACGCGAGTTTTTCACGGCGTAGCAGCGCCGTGCAGCCGACGTGACACAGAAACGAATCAGGCCAGTACAGATGGACTCATTTCTGCCTCGCCGCACGCGCGGCCGTGTTTGAGGGCACAGTTTCTCTCCCGCTCTCATTTCTGCTTTCAGCCCCCAGTGGTAATTTCCCGGATTTTACTGGGGCAGTACCTGATTCATCCCACTGGGAGAGAGCTGAATTGAGTTTTGCGTGTACCTGGGGAGCCGAGCTACAGGGCGTGGGCAGCCAAAGGCGGTAGATGAGGGTATGTTTGTTGAAATAGGATGGCCTTAAGGTGAGCATAAACACTCGCCGTTCTGTCCAGTTTAAAAGCCCAACAGAAGTTTGCCAGGTGTGTTTCTATTTGGTGACAAATGCGTTTGCACGATTCTGTAAAAATTCTTACGTTCGAGTTTTGTCTTTTAAATGCAGAACCGTGCAATTTCAGATCTTTCTACTGTATCAAAAACGCATGTTTATTAATGTCCAGCTGGGGTCGTTTATGGGGTTTTGTACAAGCAGGTTTTGTAGTCAGAATTTCCCTTTTGTATTTATTTTTCAAATAAATAGCTTTAGCTCTAAGAAGCGTGTGAAAAGCAGAGCATCTTGTTCAGATCCCAGGCTAGAGCTAAGCCACGCAAAGGAAGACTGGGGCAAGACCGGGTGCGTGCAGACCGACACCACTCCTGGCGCTGCTCTGCGCGGATTTGCACGAGCCAGGGGCTGAAAACGCAGCGGGGCAGCCCTGGATCGCCTCGGCCACACTGCCGTGCAGGGGGGGAGAAAACACGCAGAAGTGCCTATGGAATGGCCCGGTTTCATCCCCAGGTCAGACCCGGGGGACCCCCTTCCAAGTTTGGGTGACACCAGCTCCCACGTTCCGCCGCCCGACAGGCAAAATCCAAACACCGGCACAAATCCCCTCGGGCCGATCCGGTTGTGCCGGTGGCACAAGCAACCCTGTGGCGATCAGAAGACAGCGCGAAAGCCGCAGGACTGAGCGCTAAGGGAAGTGAATAACCAAATATTTGTGTGCCTAACCTGTACGAATCAAACCCCCACCTGTTTGTCCTTCCAGAGCTGCTTGGCGCGATGGAATGTGCTCATCACATACCGGTCAGGAGGAGTGCCAAACGCGCCGAGAGGTGCAGCAGTGACGAAGGCAAACCGAGCGAAGCCCCGTTCTGCGTGCGTGCCAATAGAAGCCCAAGTTTTTTCCTGGCGGTCACACCTGCCCTGGCAGCAGAACAGCTGACGGGTTGTAAAGGAAATACTGCAAAGCGGAACCTTTGTTTTACCTGGGTGTAGGTGGTTCCGGCAGACGGGGTCGCACACGTTCGCTTCAGGTCGCAGCTTCACCTTCCTCCCGCCTCGTGGTGCTCACTACAAACAAAATCAGTACAAACATTGGCACAGCTGGAGGTGGCGGAGACCCAGGGAGCCTATTCGGGAGACACCGGGAAAGCTGGCGGAAGGTGTTTCCACGCCGAGGTATCTGACCCCACCACCGATCACCGTCCCCGCAGCTACCGCCCTACGGCCATTTGTGATCCAGAAAACCAGATCCCTGGCCTGATCCCTGCAGAAAACAGACCTGAAAAAACGGTTCTGCTGATGAAGGTGTGAAGTGGGTGATGGCTGCCAGGTTCCTGCCTGTCCCCACGGCACCATCGTGCTTGGGACAGTCTGCCGGGCCACAGAGCAAAGCAGCCGCCCCCTCAAGGTTTATAAAACTGGGGGGTTTATAGATACATATTTTTAATATATAAAGATATTTAACACATAAATATCCTTACTATATAAGTATAACATAAATCTATACATAATATAGATAACAAAAGGCGGTGACTCCTCTGCTCCCTAACCGTCGCCCAGATGCAGCCCAGGACCCGGCAGCGGGTGACAGTGCCCGCTGATGGTCAGCACTGGGGTAAACACACACACAGTAACACACACGGGCATTCGAGCTCATTTCAGAGCCCCACCTGACGGCTTGCAGCGCGGCCGCGGCGTCCTGGCAGGGCTGGCTGGGGGTCGGCTGGCCCCAGCCCGGGCCTGCGCCCTGAAACGGGCAGGACGGCTCTGGGTGGGTTTTCCCTTCAGATAAAACTGTGCTTGGGTGGGCAGACGCTGGGGCGCTTCCGCTGCCGAGAGCCCTTCGCTCTGCGGCTAATGCGGGATGGGGATGTCTGTACGCTTCAGACAACTCCTTCATCGGGTATTTCCAGGCTTTGAGCTGTCATTTACGCCGGTGACCCCCATTTCGCGCCAGCTTCTCTCCAGGCCGAGCTGGGACACGGAGCCAAGAGAATCCAGACCCGACCTCGGAGAGTTTCTGTAATCGGGAGCTCCTTTCCAAACCATTCCCACTGTTCGACGTGCAGGGCACGGCAGAGCGAAGCCATTGATGACATTTGCGAGACATAAGATTGCTGGAGCTTTTAATTACGAGGCCCAGCCCTGCTGAAACAGGACGAGCAAGTTGGATGAAAATGGCATTAAAAATTTAGAGGAACACGTATTTTGAGGAGCTCGGTTTGGGTGTTGTTTACTCTGTCAGGCAGAAGCCTTTGTTCTCAAGCCATCACAGGGGTGTCTGCCGCCAACCTGATTTAAAAGGCTGATCCCGAGAGGGATTTCAAACTCGGAGCGGTAGGGCTTTACTGGTCCACGGTGGTTTTTTGGGCTCCTCCACAGGCAGAACCAACGTACAGCCCAAAACCCAGCCGAAGCAGTGCAGTGCCCCGGCGCAGGACGCGCGCCCGGCTGGCTCCACGGGCGCGGGGGGCAACGCCCGCCTCTGCCCCGCTGCCCCCAGCAGCGGCTGTTGCAGGGAAGGTGCGGTTTTATCCCCTGTGCAGAGGGAAAGCCCCCTCCCCTGCTCAGCAGTTTGAGCTTTCCTAGGGGCGCAGCCCCCCCAGCAGCCTGCTGTCTCCATCGTGACTGTGGAGCTGGATAGCAAGCAAAGCCTGAAACATTAAATGACTTCTCCAACAGAATCCTGCCAACTCCCTGTTTGCATCCTGGGAAAGTCAGCCCAGCGGTCCCACTGGAACGCCCCAGTGGCAGAGGATGTGTGGCAGGGGGTAGGGATCCCCTGCACAAAACCTTTCAGTCCGCAAGGTTTCCCTTCTGCTGAACCCACATCCCCTTCCCTGCCCGGCGCTGTGCCTGGCATTCCCTAAATGCTGCCTCGCCCAGGCTGGCCGTGTTTTCACGGTGCATCCCGTACCGAGATCCCCCAGGATCTCACCGAGGCGAGGAGGACGATGGGGCACTGGGCGGTACGTCACGCCGAGTATCGGTTCGCATTCTCCCGCGGCGGAAGAGGTTGTTCTGTCAAAACTGAGCTGCCAAAATCCTAACTGTCACGCAGGGAACTGGCTCTCCCCCTGCCCGTCCGGCTCACCCGGTGGCATTCCTCCTGCAATAACTCACCCCGGGTGGTTCCCCTGCCCAGCTCTGGACGCGGGCCAGGCCGCGAGCGGAGCGCTAGCCCCCAGAGCGGGCCAGGCAGCGAGCGGAGCGCTAGCCCCCAGAGCGGGCCAGGCTGCGAGCGGAGCGCTAGCCCCCAGAGCGGGCCAGGCAGCGAGCGGAGCGCTAGCCCCCACAGCGGGCCAGGCAGCGAGCGGAGCGCTAGCCCCCACAGCGGGCCAGGCAGCGAGCGGAGCGCTAGCCCCCACAGCGGGCCAGGCTGCGAGCGGAGCGCTAGCCCCCACAGCGGGCCAGGCAGCGAGCGGAGCGCTAGCCCCCACAGCGGGCCAGGCCGCGAGCGGAGCGCTAGCCCCCACAGCGGGCCAGGCCGCGAGCGGAGCGCTAGCCCCCACAGCGGGCCAGGCCGCGAGCGGAGCGCTAGCCCCCACAGCGGGCCAGGCCGCGAGCGGAGCGCTAGCCCCCACAGCGGGCCAGGCTGCGAGCGGAGTGCTAGCCCCCAAGCAGAGCAGTAGCCCACATAGCGTGGCACGCAGCAAAGGAAACCACGGCGGCAGGGAACTCTACAGGTGCGGAGTTAAGGAAGCCGGGCTTCCTTCAGACCTGTGTCCCGCAGCGGAAGCGCTTTCTCACCTCCTTCTCCAGTGTCAGTTACAGCTATTTCTTCCCTGGGGCCGGTGGGAACGGGTCTCAGAGCAGGTACATGCCACAGGCTCAACACACATCATGGGGATGGTGGGGAGGCCCACGATGCACACGCACTTTAATAAAATGCTCTTTTGGGGCTTTTGAGCCTCATTTTTTGGATAAGATCAGCTAACAGCCTGATCCCACACTGCCACAGACACGTCTGTAAGACCTGTGCATTCAACCGATATTTTCCAGCTCATGAGCTGATCCCATCGTTTTAAAACATGTTAAATCTTGAGACAAATGAAACCAGGTATTCTCTGAAAGTCCTAAGTCTGCCCACGCGAGACACCGTTTCCCAGAGTCCAGGGTCCCTCTAGGCTCCCAAGCACAGGGTCTGCAGGGCTGACAGCACAGCAGATCCCAAGCACAACTCAAGCATCCTCTCTGCAGACTGGGCAGAAACTGAGGAGCGGCTTTGCCAGCTTTCAAAACGTACTTCTGGCTTTTGAAGAGCAAGAGAGGAGCAACAAGGGATTACGTGATGAGATGGGGGTCTCTAAAGAAATCGTAGAATCATGGAATGGTTTGGATTGGAAGGGACCTTAAAGCCCCCCCAGTGCCACCCCCCACCATGGGCAAGGGACCCCTTCCATAGCCCAGGGTGCTCCCAGCCTCATCCAGCCTGGCCTTGGACACTGCCAGGGATGGGGCACCCACAGCTTCTCTGGGAACCTGTGCCAGAGAGCATGGCAATGACCCTGGCCACAACGCAAGGGCTGAAGCTCGAGTCCTACCTCTGCTACTCCAATACAAAGCAGCTCGTGCTTTCTCTGTGCCCCTCCTGGGGCCCTGGTGAAAAACAGACATCGATCTCATTCCTGACACCACCAGTAACAGCGTGGACATCGGCAGGGGAGGGCTGACGCGGTCCTGTCGTGACACGGGAACGCTCTCCGCGATAGCCACGTAGAGTTTCTGTCTGCCAGAACACACGGGCACACGCACGGGAATAACGCCGGGGTCCTGCAAACGGTGGTCGCCCGAGCGGAGCTGCCAAGGAGCGTCTCCTGCCGAGCAGCCAGCCCTGCTCCGGCTGCACCGCGCGGATGCCAAAACCTTTGCTGGCTGCCCAAGGCCAGTGAGCCCTTTACTCCGTCCTGTGCCACGGCACTCGCTGCACCGCGGTTCCTCCGGAGGGTGGCTGCCGCAGTCAGTCCCCCCTCCCTGCCATAACCCTGGTGCAGCTCTGCAAAGCTGTTCTACCTTTGCCCAGTGGCAGGGGCTGAGGTGTGGGGACGGGGATGGTCCCCCGCTACCTCCCGCCAGCTCTCGGTGGAGCTGGGGCAAGACGAGGGGCTTTATGGCGGCGTAACCCTAAGGAGCACAGTGCTGCGGTGTGGGGTGCCCCAGAGGGGGCTCCGCTCCTCAGCCCCCGCTGCTTTGGGGACCTGGGATGTTTTGCCCTCTACCTCACAGCACCGTTCCCCCTTGCAGACGTCAAGGCAGAGAGAGCAGGCGAGAGCGAAGCCAGAGGAAAACAACCCGACGGCCAGCGCGGAGCTGCGGAGGAGAGCACCGGGCTGCACAAAAGGTGCCTTGTTCCCCCCACGAGGCACTTGGGCAGCGCGTCCCCTCCCTCACCGACGATGGAAATCCCAGCTCCAAGCACTCCTTCACCACCCCGAGCTGCCTTCAGCCTCCCCCTCCGGTACAAAACGTTCTCGGGTGACAGAAACCTGAAGTTTAACACGTCCCCTCCCAGGGCAGCACCTTGGCTCGGTTTCTGGTCCCCTTGCGCGGGGAAGGCCCCAGCCACCCCCGGTGCCTTGCGGGGATGCAGCCGGGGCACCGGCTCCTGGTTATACAGTAACCTGTTGCTCCGGGTCCCAGCTCCACCTCTCGCTGCCTCCACATCCCTCCCCTCCTCTCTCCTCTGCCAAGAAACCTCTGTCACCTGCTCTCAGACAACTGGGGCGAGCGGCACCGGGACGAAAGGGCAGAGGGAAGCCAGCGGCACCGGGACCCCCAGGGCTGGGGCACCAGGTGGGCTCTGCCTCGCTCCCTCCTCCATCCTCTGGGCTGGGACGGTAGGCAAAGCGCTGCGCAGGGCGGCAGAAGGAGCTTGGCTGCCGGAGAATGGCAGCAGGAGTTAACTAGGAGGGCACGGCTAACTGGGAGAGGACGCACGGGAGCCGAGGGGATTGCGGGAGACGAGAGCGGCTTCTCAGCACCGGTGAGTCCTGGCAACCCCTAAAACTTCACATCCCCCCCTCAGCCTCTGTCTACTTCAAAAGCCTGGTTGATCGAGCTGCGGAGGGAGCGGGACTGGAGAGGGAGCTGCGGGAGGAATAACTGTAGGTGCAGTTTTATGGGGGTTTTGTTTTTAAAGGGTGAAAAAAAGTAATTTTTCCAGCGTTGTTTTCTGGGGTTTTCCTGTTCTTGCGCTTCCCCACGGGGCCAGGTCCAGTAGGCGGCACTTTCTTGGCAGCAAAATGTCCGTCTGGCACAGAACAGGGTTTTTTCTTCCTTCCTAATGAAGTCTGGAGACGTAGTTTTGAGCAGCTGTTTGTTTGCAAACCTCGGGGTTTCCTTCATTCAGGACGCGCATGGAGGGAACTGTTGCCGTTCGCCCACCGGGCACCTCGGCGAGCTGCTGCTCTCGCCGGGCCAGCATTCCCTGCCCTCGCCGGGCGAGCTCTCCCTGCTCTCTCCGGGCAAGCTGCTGCTCTCGCCGGGCGAGCATTCCCTGCTCTCTCTGGGTGAGCTGCTGCTCTCGCCGGACCAGCATTCCCTGCCCTCGCCGGGCGAGCTCTCCCTGCTCTCTCTGGGCGAGCTCTCCCTGCTCTCTCTGGGCGAGCATTCCCTGCCCTCGCCGGGCGAGCATTCCCTGTCCTCGGCGAGCTGCTGCACTCACCGGGCGAGCTCTCCCTGCTCTCTCTGGGCGAGTTCTCCCTGCCCTCGCCGGGCGAGCTCTCCCTGCTCTCTCTGGGCGAGCTGCTGCTCTCGCCGGGCGAGCATTCCCTGCTCTCTCTGGGTGAGCTGCTGCTCTCGCCGGACCAGCATTCCCTGCCCTCGCCGGGCGAGCTCTCCCTGCTCTCTCTGGGCGAGCTCTCCCTGCTCTCTCTGGGCGAGCATTCCCTGCCCTCGCTGGGCGAGCATTCCCTGTCCTCGCCCGGCGAGCTGCTGCACTCACCGGGCGAGCTCTCCCTGCTCTCTCTGGGCGAGCTGCTGCTCTTGCCGGGCGAGCATTCCCTGCTCTCTCTGGGCGAGCTGCTGCTCTCGCCGGGCGAGCTCTCCCTGCCCTCACCTAGGCAGTATTTCTCATTATTTCAGAAGGAAGGGAAGGCTTGCTCGGAGCTGCCCCGTTCCCTTGCCTGACAGCTCCGGCTCCCCGTGAGCTTTCATCTGCGTTAACGAGTTGGAACGCTGCTCTCCTGTCCCCTTTCACTTATTTGCCTGGAAAATGCCAGTGCAAACTCCGCCGAGGACAAGGCTCAGGGACGAATGATTTGACTGATGTTATTTCTGAATACTGGAAATAATTGTGAGACAACACAGTAGTTAAAATACGGTGATTGCCCTGCTGTAATTAGGGCAGCGGGGAGTAACGCTTGCGCTGCTGGGCTGGCTCCGAATCGCTGCACGGAGCGAGTGCTGGAGCAGGGATCAGATCCGGCGGGGGTTGCTCATCCGAGAGCTCCAGCGCTGGGCTGCTTCGGTGAGATCTGCCCCTCGAAAGGGATTTTTCTGAGTTAAAGAAATGACAGCAGCGGACTCAGCCCCCAGCTGACACACCACAGCCTGGCCGGCTGAAGCAGGGACCCACGCAGGCTTTCGCGCTCACCGCAGCACATTCCTGGCTCCGTTTAGTTGAGTGATCGAGTTTTCAGTTGACTGGGGAGAAATACTAATCCTTCACGCAGAGAAAAGGCAGGCAGCGGCACTGAGTCACGGAGCCCTTTAAAACAGGGCTCTCAAGAGGGACTTGGGATCCACTGTGGGAACGTGTCTGTAAGTGGCAAAGGTCATTGCTTCGCCCTGTTTTGAACCAAGGACTAATCGGTGTTTGGGATAACACGAACAGCTCGATCCCCGCTGCGGTCAGGCCCGGCTCGTACCTGCTGCTGGTTTCCACCGCTGAAGTGGTAGGAAGACAGGCTGGCCGAGGACCTGGCGCTCTTTTGGCCGGATCCCAGCCCTCCGGCACGCGCAGGCACCGGCAGATGGCCCGGCGCAGGGTCCGCTCTGCCGTACTCTGCCAGGCAGGGTGGGTTTCTCGTTTGACAATAGAGCTCAGAGGCACTGGGGGTGTTTCTGGGGCACCTGAGAAAAAGTTGAGCGCCGGCATCATTGAAGCAGGTGTCAGAGGAGTCCTGGGCAAGGGACCAGCTGTGACGGACGGTGAAGAGCGGCTGCTGCGCGCGCACACGCCTGCGCACCCGCTTGCTTGGCGCGATAGAGGGGTTCACCAAGACAAGCTTGCAGGCCTTGGCTTTGTGCCCCTCTGCCAGTCACGTGAGGGTGGGCGAAGACACTGAGACAGAGGCGAGCGACCCTCCCACTGCACAAAACGAGGAGGAAATGTCTTCTAGGCCACGGGCTCCGTATCGTGAAGGCAGACTCTCTTCTTCGGTGCCCACCTTTGTTGACTGCAAACAACTGGGCACCAGTCGGAGTGACAAACCCTGGCCTGAGCCTGGTCCTACAGGTTGTTCCTTCTGGGCCTTTGTCTCCCCGACTCCTGATGGATGCAGGTGCTGGTCTGTACGGAGCAGGTCGCCAAGCCGGGTGGCAGCTCGCTGGTGTGCGCACGGGAGCATCACGAACACGCTCTCTGTGGTAACAGCAGCCACCCTTCTGTGGGGCTGTCCTGTTGTGGCTGCCTTCAGCCAAGGGCATGAGAAGCCAGGGAGGGGTTGTGCAGGAGGAACCCTGGCCAGCTAGGTTCCAGGCCAGCTAGCTCTGCTCCAGCGGAGTGACCGGGCTGCTTGTCCAGGGAGAAAGGAGTGAAACGGAGAATACATGCGTTGGCTTGCGTGGGCCTGAGAAACATCCATATAAAATAAGTCCAGGTGCAAAGCCTGTTTGTGTGGGAGAGCCTTGGAGTATTATTCCCAGAAGGCTGTGATCCTGGGGTGCTGGTTTGGAGCTGTGTCTCCATCATGCTGTGTGCTCTCTTCCTCTCTTTTGTGCCGTGGTCTCCCTCAAAATGCCAGGGCCGGGTGGATGAATACTCAGGGGTTTCCTCCTCGTGCGGGGCTGAAGTCTGGCCTCGCATCTGAGCAGTCAGCAGCACTGCCCTTACCTCCTGAGCAGGTGTTGCTGCACGGCCTTTAGCCTACGAGTTTGGCAATAAAATTAATCACCCTTTAAAAACACTGGAGCTTTGTGAGCCTTCCCTAGTGTCCCCCAAGCAAAGAAAATCCACCGACTTCCCGGAGTAACAGAGATGGTTTCCTGCACTGCAGCAAAGCTTTACCAGCAGCCGGGTGTCCGCCTGGAAGAGCAGGATGGGCAGATCTGGCAGCATGCACGGCCTCCTCAACCACGCTGCTTTGGCCAAGGTTCAGCAGGTGCCCAGGAAAATACCCACCCGCCTGCCCAAGGTATTCAAACCTCCCACTCGGAGGGAGGAGAAGGGTGGTACCCCCAGAAACCCTCCCTGCTCATCCCACTGTGTTAGGGAGGAGGCCTTGCACCATCAGAAATGCTGCCAGGCACTGTACAGCGCCTGAGTGACACAGGACACGAGACGCGGGGAGACCCGAGGTCACAATTTGGCTCCTGGATCTCCCCCACAAGACACCCCCCCCCCCCCCCCCAGCTTTTCATCTGTCAGGGTTACAGCAGAGAGGAGCGTTACGGATTTTTACGTAGCGGGGAGGCTGGGAACAACAAATCTGTCTGCTTGCAGCAGGTTTGAAATGCCAAGCTTGGAGAAAAAATACGCTGTCACCCATCCCTAAAATATTTAGTTCCCCTGCGTCAAATCCCCGTCGAGGGGGAGTCAAAGGGGATCCCGGGGAGAGCCGATCCCGTGCTTTGGGTGCTGCTCCCAGATTAACGAGGCCACCCCCGCGCACAAGGCGAGAGCTTGTCCTTTCCCAGGGCAGCGAGAGGCTCCCCTGCTCCTGGGCTGGCGACAGCGCCGCCTCAAACTCCAGATGCGCCATGCCAGCGGGTAACCAAAAGAGCCCCGGCGTTTTCATTTCCTGGTCATCAGGTAAATCAGGAGGATCGCAATTAAGAAGGGAGGGAAGGGTGTGTAGCTGAGCGTTGGACCGGTTTGGAGCTCTTCCCGAGAGCCCAGCCCTCGTTCCCTTTCCCCAAAGGCTCCCACGGGCGTTACTGCGACGTGCTCACCGCCACCAAGGTCCCTGATGGACCAAAAGCTTCCCAACCCACGGGAAGAGGAAGCCAAAGGTGGGGAGCCACAGGCTCTCCTGCTCAGCTGCCCTGGAACACCGACGGAAGCGGGCAGACAGGCTGCTGTGGCCTTAGTTGGGGCACCAAGCGAAGCCGGGCGGTGACTGTTCCCACAGGGAATGTTGAACTGGGGGGACCCTCACAGCTGCATAAGGCGAGAGACTGGGCTGCCCCGTGTCAGATCAGGGGACAGGGTGCAGCCCTGGCTGCTGTGGCAGCCAGGAACGGATGCTCTATGGCCTTTTGTCCATCAGGGAAGGGCCACAACTCAACCCCACTCCCAGGATCTCCCCGAAAGGTTTTCCTTACCCTGTTGAGATGGACAAACACACCTCACATGCCAGAAACCCTCATCTCGGGCGCCAGGAGCGCGTTCCCACACCCAGATCATGGTTGGGTCTTCACCCACTGAGGCGTGAGCCCCCCCCATTCACCTCTCCTCTCCCACTCCCCAGTACACTGCCACTGCTTCCCTCAGGCACTTTGGCTGGGACGGAGGAGCAGAGCACCCATCAGGGCAACAGGCAGCATGACCCAGGGCAGGAAGAGGCAACCGATGGGATTTTACAACAGCCCTGGCCATCATGACAGGCAGGTGTGGCCCAAACAAGCCCTCATGGCTCACTGGCCTCTGACCCAGCCTTGCCCTAGGCCAAGGCAGCTCTTCTGATGGCAGGTGGAGCAGTAATGCTCCACATCTGGTGGGCTGGGGTCTTCCAACACCACCTTGGAAAGGGCCAGCAAATGCTTCCCTTTTTTTGGCTTCCAGTTGGCCCCCAAAAGTTCTCCATAACTTGTTTGAATTTTGTTCTTCCTGCTTCATTTTTTCTTTTCCCCCTCTGTCTTATCAGTCTCAACCTGTCCAGATTTATACCCTATGAAGGTAAAGAGCAGCCCATCTGAGCGGCAATAAACCAAAGTTCAGCCACCCAGCCATAATGCTCGCCACCGCTGAGTGATTCAGAAAGTGAAATACTGCTGCTGGCAGGACGGCGATTAAGATCAAGCGATCAGGCACAGTCCGAGGCAACATCACCCTCCCCCAGGCTGCTTACGCGTAGCTTTTCTCCCGCTGAAGATGACCAGAAGTGGGAATTATCTGGGAGCCGAGCTGGCTCGAACCCCGTAATGCATTAGAGGTCTTGCCTGCCAGAACTAGAGCTGCCCCCAAAGCCGTGGGCTCCCCCAGATTCCCACCCCAGCAAATACAAAGCAAAACACAAAGCCTGACCCACCTCATCGCTGCGGACAACACAAGGGGTTGTCCTAGCCTGCCGCTCCCTCCTCATTACCACCAACGGGACCCCGCTGGGGTCACCCCTCACCCTACCGCTGCCGGCAGGAGGGGGTTGGCAGTAAGGAGGGGGCTGGAGGGTGCTGCCCCTTGGTCTGGGGGTCACGAAGGGTTGGGGCTTAGGCCAGAACAGCGACTTGTGGACACGAAATCCTCCAAGCCAGGTTTGAGGCTTTCAGTGGTAACTGTACGGAGGAAAAAGCAGTGACTCTGCCTTTGCCGTGGATGAACACCGAGGCGCCCATTTGCCTGAGCCTGACACACTCCTTTCATCAGTAAATTCACTTTACACAAACACTGGGGAGAGGAGAAGAGAGAAAGGTAATTGCACCCACGACATCCCTTAATAAATCACAGGCTGGAGCCTGCTCTCATTCCTGACACTGCTGCCTCTTAATTATAGCTGTGTTCATCTGAGGAGACAGAGAAGGAGAGCCTGGCTTTATGCAGAAGGGAGCGCTAATTAAAACCTCTCTGTTCCCTAGAAAGATATTCATGCTTTCCTCTGGGGAAGAACTGAATGGACTTGTCTCTGGCCATTCCCTCAGGTTAATCTGTAACGTCAACTTTCACACAGCAAGGCAGTTCGTCCTGTTTTCAGTACCTGATGCTCCTGGCATTGCTTCTGGGTTAAGATATGGTTCTTTCAAAACTCCTTGAAGAAGGAGGAGTAACATGTATCCAGGAAGCCTGTGCAGGTGTGCAGTAGCTTGCCTGGGGTAAGGTTGGGTAGTAGGGGGTGGCTCCTCGGTCGATGTGCGCTGACCACGATAGAGTTTTGCCAAATCTCCCTTGCTAAGACTACAGCCCTTCATATCTGACACAGACAGGACTTGTGTGATGGGGAGTGTGTCCCAGACTCCACCCAAGCAAATCCTCTGACTGGAATTAGATGGACTTCAACAGGCTTGATCCATGCTCAGATCCATGAGTAAAGAGTTGGGTCCCTTGGGTCGGCAGGGGAAGGATCTTGTAGCACCAGGCACCAGCATCTCTGGATGATCTCCAATGGGCTTGGTACCTGGCCACGCAGGCGGGTGCATTGCTGGTTCACCTCTGTGTTTCCTGAGAACACAAACCCTGCTAAATCGCAGGCAGAGAGTAGGACATCCGAGCTATGGAAACACCAGCTTGGCCCCCTGAAGCCAAAGGGCCGATTCCCAAAAGGTGCCAGTCATTCTCCAGCTGCAGAGGTTCAATAGCAGAGACCTTGAGCTGGCGAAAGAGGGGGTCTGGCACACCATCCAGGTACACGCTGACTCCAGCCAGGCACGCAAACAAGGCCAGAGCAGGTTGGATGTGAACCACATCAGGAAAATGTTGGGTTGGACTTTTTTCCCCTCTTTTTTGCAATAGAAGGGGCAAGGGGGAGGAGAGAAAAGGTGACAGGAAAGGCTCTGGAGGTTATCTGCAGGACCAAAGGACTGTCAGGTTTGCTGCTGAGTTGCTACTGCTTGGAAAAAGATGAAGTTTCACCAGCTGAGAAAAACTAGACAGCCGAACAGCTGCAGCTCTCGGATGAGCTGCACCAAAGGAGGCTGGAGCAGGTTCCACAGGATAAACTGAGAGTAAATGTACCAGAGCCGGCTGCTGGGCTCTGCAGTGTGAGCAGGTAACACCCAAGGTGTGGCCCAGCCATCAGCTGCCTGAGCAATCCTCTCGCCATGGAAGCGCCCTCTTCCCACTGCTCCCCCGCGCTGCCGCGTCTGCCCCCGGCTTCAAAATCAAGAAGGAACGGCCCCCGAATACATGGCTTGAGTTACGACACTTCCAATGCTGTTCAGCTTGGAAGAGAGACAGCTGTGCTCCTGGAGAGGTGCGATCCTGCCCGTGGCACGGAGACAGTAAGGGAACAGTTGTTCCCGTATTCCCTTATTATCCCTCTGATAACAGAGCTGGGGGCACCCGTGAAACCGGCAGCTGGCAAGTGTGGCCTAAACAAAAGGAGGTGGCTGAGCAGACGATGCAGGGCCGAGCTGCGGAGGTTGTCACAGGTCATTCAGGATGTCACAAGTTTACACAGGTTGGCCAACTTCAGGGATGTGAAAGGGTAGAGAGCTCCTAAATCCCACTGCTGGAGGCTGGGAAACTTTGCAGAGGGGCTCCCCATGGTTCTCTCCTGTTCTTGTCCTCTCCTCTGGGCATCCACGTGCTACAGCTCCCAGCCTGCCACCCAAGCAGGGACTGAGCACGGAAGATGGGAGAGGTGATGGTCTGCCCCACGTCCAGGCAGCTCTGGCTCCTCTGAGCCAAAAGGGAGGATGGAAGGGAGTGGAGCTCCAGCCCCAGTGACTGCTCAGTGGAAGGAAATGTCGTGCCAGTTTAATCACAGCCTAGGAAGTAAAGACTGAGGGTGGCTGGAAGAAACAAGCTGAGCGGTCAAAGCCCACCTGCCACAGTCACATGTGAACTAGACTAGACAGGTCCCCAGAACATCTGCCCCACAGCTGGCAGCAGCCCAGCGACATTGCAGCTCTCTGCTCCCCGCCTGCCTGACCTCGTGAACAAACAGGCAAAGGTTAGAACAATCCAGAGCAGCCGAGAAGAGACCTGGGCTGTCACCACCCTCAGCAGTCCCTGGTATTTCCCTTAGGGCACCGCGTGCGATGCTGACTCCAACACAATCCGTCCTTGCCAAGACAAGTGCCTGTAGCTGCCAAGATGCTGCTCGTGGAGGCCATGCTCCGCTCTGGCACCGATGGGCACTCGGGTCCTCTCAGAATCCTGACCCCGACAACTCGAGTTAAATGACAACCTGGTTAGCTCACGCCACCCAGCTTAGCAGGAGGCCTACACGGATCTCTTGCCAACGGTTAGTCCCACAGGGCAGGACTGAGGAGCACCCGGATGGGGAGCACCAGGAATAGCCCTCTGCTGTAGCCCAAGCGAGCCCCACCAGCCCGGATGTATGAATACACTGAAAGAACATCTTTGTGAAAGGGTGGCAACGTCCCCTCGGAGGCGCTGCGGGCAGGAGGGCTGCGTCCCCGCCAAAGCCAGGCCAGGAAGGGGCATCACTGAAAGGGCTAAAAATGTACATAGATTTATCTTCACTTGAGGGAGAGCAGCGCAGGAGGGCTGGCTACGGGGGTTGTATCGCTGCTGGCAGGAAAGCTGGTGTTTGCCAAGGTGGAAGTTTATGACTTTGGTTTCTCCGTTCCGTCAGAGTCTCCCTGTCCCTCTCAAAACAAGTGTATTCCTGTGCTCTCGGGGCCACCTGCCCCTTCCCTTCAAAACAACCTTCCCAGAATGTGCCAGGCCCTTCAGTGCGCACGTTTAGACATGACCCTGCTTCTGCAAACCCTTCCTTGCTCCCGAGGTGACCCATAAACTGCGGCTCACTTAAGGATCAGTGTACCCTACAGACAGCCCAGCGAGGAGAGCGTGCTGGCTTTCACCCACAGGTTGTGGTAAACACCACCCCCGCCTCCTCCTTGGGCTGCAGGAGAATCCCCGAGGCCTGTGTTGGCACTCCGCGTGCCACCCTCCAATAGCCCCAGCTCTCCCAAACACAGCTTGCCCACCTGGCATGGAAGGGCTTTCTGGCTCCTTCCCTCTCTCCTCTTTGAGGATCACGCGGTCATTCAGGCCAGAAGGCACCTCAGGAGACCCTTAGTCCAGCCCCAAGCCAGGTTGGCTCTGAAATCAGAACAGGCTGCACAGGGCTTTGTCCTTGAAAATCTCCAAGAACAGAGACGGCACAACCCCTGTGGGCAACCCGCTCCACGGGGCTGAGGTTCCCACAGCAGAAAGCCTCTCCTTCCTGTCCCCCTGCAGGGCTTTAGCTTTTGGGGAGTGGAAATCCCCGTGCCAAGCCACTGTGGGCATGCAGGAGTGGCTAGTGAAACCTTGCCTCGTTCGGACACTGCAGGGAACTCTTCTCTCCCCTTCCCAGCCCTGTGGTCACTCGTGCTCTCTCCCAGCCCAGCTAACAGACTGCCCACACGGCCTCTCAGCCCAGGACTCCACTGCAGGACCAGTCCTGCTTTTTCATCCTTTCCTTTGCAGGAGATTAATTTTTTTGTGGCAAGATTATTAAAACATTTCTGCACCAGAAGATTAGAAACTGCCATTTAAAATCTTTTGATAAGCCCAGCCTCACACATCCTTCTATTCTAAATGAAACAAAGGGCAAAGGGAACAGGTTTTTTTGGGTCTGGAACGATGTCTCCCGGGATTGTTCTGGTTGCTGTGTAACTGGTTGCTCACGCTGCAAAACCCCCTCCAGCCGGCCCATCCGCAGAGCTTGGTGGCTTTACGGAAAGCCTAAACATTGGAAATCCACCCAGATGGCAGGTGATGACCCTGTGCAAGCCCAGGGTTTCCGTGTGTGATGCAGCGGGAAGCTCCACAACCGGCAGCGATGCCGGCTTGAGCCGTTCCCAACCGCTTGCGCTCCTGGGAAGCTCCTTCATTGTGCCAGCTTGTGGGTCTGGGTCGCGAGTCAGGTTCTGGAGCTGATCTGGCTGGAAAATAAACCAGCGAGTTGAAAAAATGCAGGTGTGGGGGGAACAGGAGGGCTCTGGGTCAGGAGGGCTCGCACACACCGTTGCTGGGTGGGAAGTGCCAAAGCTGCTCCTGGAACCGACTGTATCTTGTCACGGTACCGTGCAGGTTGCTAGGAGAGAACCAGGCCTGTTTGTTCATCTTCAGCCCAGGTTTCAGAGTGAAAAGCGAGCAGGAGTTTAAAAGCAGGAGAGAGGGACTACCAGAGTAAGCCTGCTGTGCCTAACGGCACCCCCAAGGGTTAATACGAGGGGTCTCTCGCAGACCCTGCGGACAGAAGGCTCCAAACGCTACAGCCAGGTCAGCGGCCACAGGCAGGACAGCAAGGCGAGTGGCTTAAAGAAGGTTGAAGCGAGTAGGCAACGAACGTGCCCATTGGGGTGGGCCGCACTCGTGTCCGTCCCGTGGGAATGCCAGGACTGACTGCAGCCCCTCTCCGACAGACCCCGCTCTCGTCCCAGCTGGGACACCTGCAGCGCACCTCTCCTCCGAGCCGCGGTAGCTCATCTCTGGTCGTCTGTCTGCTCCTCGCTGCGTCCGCTCTTCTCGTGCCCTGTCCCTGGTGGGAGCAGAGCAGGGTCTAAAGGACGTGCTGGAGGAGACCCAGAGATCTGTCCGAGGAGCGAGCTCAAATCTCACCTCCGATGTCCAGTTTGCGTCTTTAAGGAGCGCGCTTCCTGCACGGGGTTTTTGAGAGCAGCACCTGCTTCTCTTCCCCTCGCCGTTTCCGTGACCGTGCACTTGCCTTCTGAACCCAGCGCAGGGCTACCCTCCGCGGGGCGTGGAAGTGGGGTTAAAGGGTTTGCAGGAGAACACGTTTGGCATCAGGAGTTGACGTTACGGTTCCTATGGGGACTGTCTGTGGGAATCCGACAATCTCAGCGTTTTGCAGGTAAAACAATTAAATGCCTGACAGCCAAAGGGTATTTTTATGAACTCCTATTTCTGCCTTTCAGAGGTGACTGGGAAGTGACAAATCACCATTTTCCATAGAGAATTTTATCTACCGTGACATATATATGAACACACCAACAGCAGAAAGAAAGAAGCTAGATTAGGTTACTACTAAAAAAATGCCCAAGTGCTGCTGCACGGACATTTGTTGCTTATTGCCACCCTCAGCAGCACAGCCCTGGCTCCCCTGCGCCAGGTATCACGGGGTAGATACACCCGTGTTGAGCCAAGCTGCAGCCACAGCCGGTGCCAACGCCCCGGGACGGGTACGCCAGCAGCGAGCTGCGCTCTGCCAGCACGGACAGTCGTTCTGACGCACAGGCTGGGCCCAGTTCTGGCTGCCTGGGCTCCTATGCCAGCGCCCGCCGGGCGAGCTGGCACCTCAGGGCAATCTGGGATGGAGGAGCCCAGCAGCAGCCCCTGAGCAAGACCCCGCGCTCCCTCTGTGCTCGGGAGACGCGGCCGTCGCCTGCGTCGAGGGAAAGACGCCTCAGCTGCATTTTGAGGGGCTGAATCCACCCTGTAAGGAACCCTCCCATCCCGTGCCAGCCCAAAAGCTGCCACATCTCTGCCAGCATGGGTGCCACCAGGCCACTCGGTTAACCAACGCCAGCTTGTTTTCCTGCAGTGACACTCAGAGCCGAGCTCCCAAGTGCCAAGTTTTAGCTCAAACGAATTGTTAACAACTGGCCAAAAATACACCGACAGGATGTGAGTAGGAAGCACAAAACAGGGTGGGAAGAGATGGCAACGAATGTTGTCGTGATTAGCCTAAAGCAAGCTGGAAAAGCCTTCAGCATCGAATGTGATTTTCAAGAGATGAATCTCCTGCCTCAAGCGTCTTGCCCCACCCTCCCATCAAAACTCCCAGGGCAAGTTTTACAGCAGGAAATGAAAATTATTGATGCATTAGCCTCCCCAACCACTTTGGGCAGATGTTTGGAGAGGGAGTAGGGAGCAGAGAGGAATAGCTACTCGCTGGTATAGGCAGAGGGGGACAGGCTGCAGCCCTCTTCCTCTCTCTGGGGAAGGATGCCAGGGTGCATCCTTCCTACGCGGGGAGATGCGTATCTCTTGGTTTAGATTTACCAATCTCCCTGCAACCACAGAGACTTGAGGATGACCACGAAGACAAACTGGAGCGAAGCGTGGCCCCCAAAGTGGCTCTAATAACAAGCTTTTCTCTGATGAAGAAAAAGCTCTTGGCAGGCTGACCGTCCTGCTGCGTGCCTGAGTTTCTGCCAGGCAAGTGAATCAGCATTTCAGGGAGTGACCAAAAATGCCCTTCCTTTAGGAGGAGGTGGTGGAAACATCCCATCGACCTCAACGTCTCTGTCTTGCTCATGAACCGGTCGGTATGGAGTTAATTTACAAAGCAAACTCCTTCTGCCCCTCCTGAGGGTTGGTGAAGGACCCACCGTACCTCCAGTCATCTCTCGAAGCCTTCAGCCCTGTTCGGGTGGTACTAGCCAGGCCAGTGATGTTCTGGTTTAACTATCACAGTCCTCTGGGGGCTAAAGACCTTTGCTGGGATGTATTGTGGAAAATGATTCGGCCTGCCAAATTTCTTGTATTATTAGTTATTTATTTGTACAGGTCTCCTGTAAAAGCAGCAGCAAACTAGGACTGCTGAGGTTAGCTTGTAAGGATTGTGCAATATCAACATGAGGCGGGGTCACTGTGTACTTACACATTAAGGCAATTGTTTAATGAACAATTAAGGCACTTGAGGGATTAGCTCGAAGCTGTGGGGACAGCAAAGGCCAATCTCTTACCCACCTGTACGGCCACAGCTCGCAATAAATGACTGATACCCATCGGGGACTACCGAGGACCACCCAGGTATTAGTATAGCGTTGTGGGTGTACACACAGCAGCTGATGGTCGGACCAGACAGCTTCAAAGCTTCTGGAAGCAGCAGTTTTGCTCCAGGTGCTTTGCATCCACACACCACCACCTTTCAGACACAGACATGACAGCCCTGAGCAAATCAGCCTTTTTTCCTTGACGTCCCACCACGAGGAACACTTTGCTGTGCCCTCGATCAGAGCCTGAAGCAGCAGGAACCCTCCCACCCTCTCCACCCCTGGCCGCTGGCCCATCCTGCCCCACCGGTGCCAGCCTTTGGCCCAGTCTCCGGCTGTTTCACAAATGCCTTTGAGCCTGGAAAAGCCATAAGAGAAATGAGAGAGATTCTCAAGGCGCACGTGAGGGACAGCTCTGGGAGCCGGCGCTTGCAGCCAGGAGACACGAGCTCGCTGCCAGTCATGGGCGTTTGGTGTTTTGCCCGAACAGGGAGGCGATTCAATCCCTCCGTCGAGCTGGGCTGGAGCGGAACGGAGCAGCGCCTTGGGCCGTTATCCGTCCTGCTCTGGAACATGACACACACACGCAGTCACTCCCTGTTTTTACTGGCCTGATGTCTGAGTCCTGGTTTCAACACACAGAAAATAAAAAAGCCCTCTTTCATCAACAGAGTCGCCGCATCAAATCTTTCCCCCCTTCTAAAAATCACAGCTATAACCCCCTTACTGCCAGTGATCCAGCTCCCAGAGTCTAGCACCAGGCTAGGAAAAAGGGATCATTTTTGGGGGTGGATTGGATAAGGACGCAGGGCAGAGAAACGTCAGCGTGACAACTACCAGTGCATTTCGTCAGCAAAGCCTTCTGGGTACCAGGCGTGCTGCACCCGCGGGTCCTGCCAGCTCCAGCGCGATGGCCGGAGCCCTCCGGCCTTCCCATCGCGTCCTGCCCACAGTCCCACGGCCCGCTCCAGCCTCCCGCGGCTCCCATCTGCCAGGAGCCGGGTGGTGCCAGTCGCAGGGCGAGGGGACAGGCTTTGCTCACAGAAGGTGTGGGCACAAATAAAAACAGGACAGAGGAAAAAGCTACAGCACTCCCCACAACGCTTCCCAGGAAGCCGAGGGAACACGTCAGGTTGTTTTTTCTTCCTAGGGAATGCAAGTGACTCACATTACACTTTCTCCCATTTTGTCTTGAACTGGGGCCTTTTAATTTAAACCATTTAATGAGCTTTTACACAAGGTGCGCTCATCCCTCTCCTTCCATCTTTCCATTAACATTTGGCACGCTGTTTCTGGCTCTCAAGCTTGCTGAACTGCAGCCCAAGCGTAGATAATGCTCCGCCTGGTACCCCTGGCAAGAGCCGGGCTCCACAGACACGCAGCAAGCCCCAACCTGCTCCGTGCTTTCCCTCCACCAGAGAGGAAAGGTGTAAATTCGGGGGCTGTGACTCAGCACGGGGACTCTGCAAACACCTTTCAGAGGGGTAGTGGAGTAAGCTTCCTGCTTTTTCCCCAAGATCATGGAGATTGTGGCTATTTGTGCGTTTTCCCTGGGTATTTATAGAGCAGGCACTGTCTAGACTTGCTTTTGGTTGTGTTTCTTGGAGGAAGGCTTTGCCTTCTGGCAGGAACAGGAAAGCTCCTGGTTTGGTGCAGCCAGCCTGCAGAGCCCTCCTCTCCCGCCCCGACCTCCGTGAGCAGCGAGAGCCGCCGGCGCTGCCTGGGCTCCCGGGAATTAGATGAGGTCTGCGTGCGTTATCACCTACGGACCGCAACAGCCGCACACGAGCGTGCGTACCTGCGTGTCTGGGGGGAGACGGGGAGGCGACTTCCCACGCTCGCTCTAGGTAGCTTGGGAATCTCGCATCGGGAATTTGTAAATACTGGCGCTTTGGGGTTCTGAGCGCTAACTCTGGGCCTCCATTCCGGCTCCTTGGGGGATCGGTTCTAAGGCCAGCGGATGCATTGCCCAAATCTCCAGAGCAGGTCTGCGTGGTCTCCCAGGGACCGCTCATGCCAAGCCCAGCTGCCGGACAAGCGTGTGGGTGTTCCCCTCTCGACGCTGGGAAGTCTGCCTAAATATTTTCCCAGGAAATACTTTTAAAGCACAAATTACTGTATCTGAGGATGTGAGCGAACAAGGCACGGCCTACTTGGGTGTGATCCTCCACAGCGGGTACAGATCTTATCCTGGTGCTCTGCGGGGCACGGCACGGAAGGGCACAGCGCACAGGGCAGGAGAGACTCCTAAAGAGTGGCCATCGGGGTCTGGCAAAGCTGGTAGGGGGGTGGCTGTAGCTCTGAGTTGCCTCAGTCTAAAAGAGCTGCTGCCGCTTCTCCCACGGAGGCTGAAGAACACTTGGTTCTCCTCTGCTGTGGCCTGTTGGGCTGGGTTATGTTTATCCAGCTGTTTGTCTTCTGTAGAACCTCCACAATGTGAAAAATTCCATGTACAGAGCAGGGAGTGTTTCTTTCAGACACCTAGCAGGTTGTACCCGCTGCCTGTGACCCGGTGCATGCCACGCACACCCTGAAACGACACAGGCATTCACGCTCACCTCTTCCGTAGGGACAAGCGTCTTCCCAACGCGACCTGTGATCGCGAGTGGCTAGGTGCTGTACAGGTAACTCGAAAGGTGCCACGGGTGGGAAGGAGGAAGGAAAGAACTCACCCCTTTCCAAAACCTGGGGCACTGTGAAGGCATCTCAAACGATGCAGATAAAAATGGGGACTCCTGGGGTCACCGGCCTCTCCGAGAGAGATCGGTTGGATGCGTTCCCCTTTGCAAAGCAGGAATCACCGGGAACAGGCTAAAAGAGTTGTGACGTTCCGACCTGGTCCCATTGAACCACCATGATTTGTGAGGCCTGACTGGCAACGAAGGGTTTGGAAATTTCAGATGGGACACGACCCTCTCTCGCTTTTACAAAGCAGCAGCAGTAACACGTTTGCTTGTTTGGGTATCAGCCTCTTTGCTCCAGATTTAGGCTTCCCCTGATGCTTTCTGACTAACCCAAAGATGGTTTTCTCTCTGAGTCCTTGGTTCTTGGTAGAGACCCTATGAGCAGGTCTGAATTTCCTTTGGAGCGCCCTGACAGGTTCAGAAAAGCAGCTCAGAGCAGGAGAAGGGTGGTTTCATCATTAGGAGGCTGGACCAGGGCACGAGAGACCCCCGCTAAGTTCCCAGCTCCACTGCGGGCTCCCAGGGTCCATCTCACAAACTTCCGGAGATCTAAACCAGACCATGCGGATTTAGATCTCCTGGTGCCACACGAGGAGCACTGAGCACAGAGATCCCAGTGCCTCACCAGCACCCGAAAGCTGTTTTGGTTGTGGATTGGCATGGGATTGTAGCCTTTCCTATCTGCCAGGACCTTCAATACAGTCACAGCAGACAGCATGGATCATGGGAGCCGGCGGGATACTGTCAGGGGCTGGGGGGGACCGCCTGGAGCACGGACAGCGCAGGGGATATTGCACGGGGCCTGCGCTCACTTTACCCGTGCGGGTACAAGCAACTTTTCCTTGCGGGACAGCCCGACAGCTTTCCCCGGTGTGACATTCCCTTACGAAAACACTCCGCAGCCCTAACAGACAGCGCTTTGTTGTCCTGGGAAGTTTAAAGATAACATCATGCGGTCGCCAGCTAATGTTTCGAACTGACGCTTTGTGTTACTCGCCGAGGCTTTTGCTAAGCTAGCATCGCTGCCTGACCCATCCACTTGGCACCGGCTACACGCACAGACGGCAGCGCCCTCGTTGCACCTGCCCCAGGCGGGACCCCCAGGCAGCGTTTCCATCACGTATGGAAAGCGGTGATGGTTTCACCAGTGCCCAAGCCCCGTAAGCTACTGGGTGCAGAGACTTCCCTCACCACGTCCTCCAGCAGCTCACTCGCGCTGTGGAACGAAGCCATTCCCCACCCCTGGGTTGACTTGATGGGACATAAGGGATGTTGGCATCATTCCAGGTGGCCCAACCTGGTCAGGAAACGCTTTAGGCTACAGACATCAAGCCTTATTTGACACCTTTTTGGGACACGCTGGTTAAACCATCAGTATCAGTACTATGGCTCCAGGGAGGAAAACCAGTTACAACAGCGGCTTGCGGGCATTTCGGAAGTGCTGTCACACCGGGCAGATTTCAGTGGAATGACGGACAGAGACAAAGACAAGGTCTGTTAGAAATGGGTTACAGCATGCTAGGAAAAAAACCTTACTCTTACTCTTGGACAGTTTGTCAGTTTTTAAGGTTTTGGGGTTTTTTTGCTATATTTTTCTACTGCTCTTGCAGCAAAAGCTGTTTCATGTTGCCCAGCATTTCTCCTCCGCTACAACCATCTGTTCCAACAGCCTCTGATACCAACAAACGTCTCCAGCTCACTCTACCTGGTCACACTCTTAAAGGTACTCTTAGACCACTGACGAAAAACACTCACAAACACTCAATGCTGCTGTTAACAGTAATTGTAACAATAACAGCCCTACAAAAGACACTGGTATTTCACATTTTCAAGTTGTCCAATCTTTGCCCAAAGTCCAGACACCTTCACAGTCCCTTTCCGCTTGCTGTAAGGACAAAAATGCCTGGCCACAGCAGACAAAGGAGAAGTATTCCTAATAAAAATAACGGCGATAGCAGAGATGAGAGCTATTATTCTTTCCCCGCCCATAGGAATTCTCCACCCTTGCAACATCGCAGCTCCCTCTTCAAAAAGGCTCAAAGAAAGTCAAAAACAATGAATGGCCCGCTTCCATTTGCTGTAAAAGTACAGAAACGTAGCACAGAACAATGCCAGGCTGCTATCATGACCCTGTGTGTCTTCGGGAGGATATTTGACCTCCAAGGATAGGACTGTCCGGAAAGTCAGGGAGTGAGATTTCCTTTGCTTTCAAGTCCAAGACGACTTCACCCACCTCGATGTCCTTCAGCAGTGACCTGCCGGCCTCCCAAGGCCCTGTGTTTCAGCACAGGGGATCTCCTGGCCGGGGGTGGGGGGGCACAGTGCCAGGCTTTAGCCGGGCAGTTCACCTTCCCCTGCGGGTCCCCACAGCCAGAATTTAAGCCTGGCTTTGCTGCTGGAGCCCCCGTTCCACGAAACACTCCGCTCACATGTAAGGCTGCGCTACCTTTCCTGGTGACACGCGGAGAAACGCTGCCCCGCGCCATCAAAAGCGCGGGCGCACGGTCTCAAAACTGGATTTGACAAGGCTGCGTCAAAGGCAGCCCCCGCGCAGCCACACATCACACTGCTAAATTTGCCTCTCGCTTGCCTTCCCGTGCATGCTGCCCAGGAGAAACCTCCCTGTGGGTGGGGGGGCTAAGAGGGAGGTCGGGAATCCTCTCATAAGGGAAGCGTGAGCCACAGCTGAAACGCCAGCGGGGAGAAGACACCGTCTGTGTCAGGGGTTGCAGGCTGTCGGAGCTCGTAGGGATGCCCCCACGGGGAGGGGGGAGCATGGGGAAAGCCAGCTCCTCCGCCATAACCCCATCCTCTCTCTTGCGTCTTTGGCTCCGTCCACGTTAGGGGTGAAGCACTCTCAGCCCTTTCTTCATCTTATTCAAGCCTCTTGACTAAGTAAAATCATTATCAAGTCTCCAACCCCTCAGAAACGTGCCCCCCCCCAGTCTGCCAGCCAGGGTTCTATTAACGTCAGCAACTTAAACTGAATCAGAAGCTCTGGCACGAGGCTCTGTCCTGGTTTAGCTCGCCCAGCATCACACCACACCCTCGTTTCGATTCGCCCCAGTTTGAACACAGACATGGCCCCGAGAGCAGCGGCGGGAGCTCAGCAAAGGTTAAATAACACAAATAGCATGAATAAATAAAAAGAAGGGAGCCCGGCAGGGTAAGGACCTGGCAGGCGCTCGCGTTGCCTCCAGTTCCATGCCCTCTTTCGGATGCAGGCGCCCCGGAAACCAGGACAACCTTCCGATGGCGCTGGGCAAAGGGAGCAGGGACGCTGGGGTTGACCGCGTTACAAAGCCAAGACGAGGGATCGCTCGATCGGACACGTCGGAGCAATTTATAACCAGCCCCTCGCTGAAACGTCGGCAGCGCTAACACGTTACAGCTTCTGCTGGGCCGGGTGGAGGCTTTTGGAGCGTCGGGGTAGAAATGGGACTGTATCAGTACAAAATCTTCCCGCTGTTCCGCGGGCGGTGGGTATTCCCACCAAGCAGCGCATTGGCAAGTCATTCCGACCTCGGCTGCATCCCTGGTTCCTCCAGGCTGGGGCCTGGGAGCAAACTCTGAACTCCACGGGCCAAACTCGGCACCACTTACCCTCCGGAGCAGCCTGGATTTCAGTCCGTACGGACACAGCCCTGGGACTGCGGGCGAAAGGGAGCCAGGAATACGACATTAAGACACAGAAACATCCCCAGCTATTATCAGCCGTGGGACTAAAGTGATCGGATGGCGTAAAGTAAGCAGGGCAGAGCTGGGTTTATTAGAGCCCGTTCCCTTTTCTCGGTATCTTATGCTAATGCACAGAGATCTGGGAGATAGGGACAGTTTGAGGACTGTAAAAGGAAACCAGCAGACAGCTATTAACAGAGGAAAAATTCACAGGTTCCCAAGCCTGGGCGCAGGGATGGGTTGTATTACACTCGGAGGGGTTGGCAGCTTACCAAGTTTCTGTTGTAGCGTGTATGAATTTATACCTCGTGTGTGCGCGTGGACTTCAGCATCAGCCACAAGAGAGACGACAAAGGGAGAATTCAACATACCAGCTAGAAAACGCACTTCCAAGCCATTTCTAACAGTGCCTCGGTGCTGAGGAATATTACTGTGACACAACCAAGCCAAATGCCGTTAAGGCCGAGCCCAAAACACGCCGGGGTCCTCCGTGAAGTCTGCGTGTTCGTGTGCGTGGCTGCGCCACGCTGTTCCCGAGCGGCACGCCGCGTGCTTCGCCTGGAGAGCTGCATCTCCACGAAATACACCCCTCCGACAGACGGGGCAGTTTGGTTGAGATCAGTGAGAAAACTCGGTATCTGCCCTCACCTCAGGGTGCAACACAGGGAGCAAAATGCCACAAATGAGAGTTTCCAACACGAGGAATAAAACCGGATACGTAAGGAATCTGCTGACGGTGCAAAGAGACTGGCAGCAGAGACAGTCGGCCTCCCGAGGGGAAATCCCGGGTGCCAGGGATAACTCCAAAGCATTCCCCAGGGATTACACACGGTTCAGCCTAAACTCAGCTAAGAACCACCTTGCGGGGCAGCTCTGCTGCTGCCAGGGACGGCTCCCCCGAGCCCCACGGCGCACGCCAAGCACGCCCAAAGGTCCCCTCACAGGAAGTCCCACTGACACCAATTAATTTCTTCCTTCAGGCTAACGATGAGTATTTTAAAAGCAGTATCTTGGCATTCTGACAACCTCACAAAGAGGTGAGCGGGGTCTGACCCAGCGAAATGACAAAGAGGTGCCGAGTGCCCAGCCCGCTGGCAGGTCCCCCCCGAGCTGTTCAGAAGGGAATAAAAGTACTTAAAGACTTTGCCTTGGCTTCCCTTCAGCTCACACACTAGAGCAGAGGGGAATATCTCGGATGCCAATACAAAGCATCCCCTGAGGTTTTATTATACATTGTTTTCCCCTTCCTGTTTTTTTCTCTCCCATCAGTTCTGCTCTCAGATCTCTGTCACATCTTTTCTCACATTATTTATAATTCTCACCTGAAAAAGGAGGGAAAAAAATCCATAAACGGACCCTGTCTGCCTCTCACCAAGCACTAACTGTGACAGTAAATTCTTCTCCATCCCCTGCCAGGGGAGCAGCATTCACAATTACCTCGCTTCTCTCTACGCGGGCAATACCCTGGGTAAGGATACTTAAACCGCTGGTTTAGAGCTTAAAATTACCACATAACAAAAGATAATGGCACTATAAGCATGAAAAATTACTCAGGACACTTACAATCACGAGCACACGGCCACAGGGATCTGGATGTTTGTTAATGGCCTCTGACAGACCATAAGGGCCACATCAGTCCCTGCTAAACCGCAGGCAGGGCTGCTTTGCTAGAGGAAAAGTACCACCACAAAGCTGGAGTGTGCCTGGAAGGGACAGGCAAGAGGGGAGAGGTGGAAATAGGATTGGGAGAGGCATCCTGGGATGTGTCATCTGAGAGGTGTCTGAGCTGTGGGGCAGAGAGCAGCAAGACAACCCCCTCGCACTCACCCAACTGCTCTCCTCTGCCCACCCTGCTGCTTGGAGACACCAGGTCGGAGGCAGGGAGGGCAGCATGAACACCGGTAAAGCACCTGATAGCGCGTTTTTTACCACTAACCCTGTCTCTTCTGCTTCTGCTGCAGTTGCCCATCCTGCGAAGCGACATGAGTCTGAAGGGATCTCTCAGCAGCAACCCTGGCTCATCAAAGTAAGGATCTCCGTGGTGGGCTTCCTCCGTGTCGCGACTGGCACTACCACTCCTTCCTACCAACCAGGGGGATGCTCCTAGGGGTCCCGCTTCCCTCTCAAATTCCTTGATGCTTGTTTCCCCCTTCCTGGGCTCCTCACAAGCTGTGGCCATAGCCAGCATCACTGCCTCACTTGGCAATGCCACGTTAGGTGCGGAGAGAAGGACACCAGCAGCCTCTTCACTTGCGGCTTCAGGGCTACAGCAGCCCATGGCAGGTTCCTGATGGAGCCGCCAGCTTCCTCCCTCCGTCCTGCATGCTCTTGGACTTGGGAGAGCAGGGTGTAGGTATATGAGCACCATGAACCCTCCTGCCCTTGTGGACATCGTGACAGAGCAGAAAGGAGCCACCAGCCGCCCACTGCACTGTGCAGGACAGCCCCACTACAGCACCCAAAACCCTGAGATCCCGCTTTGATTGTTCTCAGCCGGGCCTCAGTCAGAGAAACGCTATCTCCTGGCTGTGCACTCCTACACACAGCCCAGGCACGGGGGGGTGGGTGGCCCTACAGCGGATGTAACCCATTCTTAGAGACCTGATATCCCAAAACTCAAGTGTTTCCACACAATTACGTCCTTCCACATTTTTACATGGGACATGTTCTACATCTGAGCAGCTGCCTTCAGGGAGTACAGCTCAAAAGGCATCTTAATCACAGACTGGTTGAGGTTGGGAGGGACCTTAAAACCCACCCAGTCCCACCCACCCACCCCCCCCACGCAGGGACACCCTCCACTAGACCAGGTTGCTCCAAGCCTCATCCAGCCTGGCCTTGGACACTCCCAGGGATGGGGCATCCACAGCTTCCCTGGGCAACCCGTCCCAGTGCTCCCCACCCTCTCTGGGAAGAATTCCTTCCTGATGTCCAATCTAATCTCCCCTCTTTCAGTTTAAATCCATTACTCCTTGTCCTGTCACTACATCCTGGCACTTACACTGCCTCAGGTGGACTCAGGTATATCATGGAGGGGTCTCCATCTACCTGCACTCCTCCCTTACTGCTCACTGGGAGCCGCTGTCCTTAAAACAGCCCCTCCAGGGGACACTGTGGAAGGTAACTCTAGTGGGGACAGGCCTAGATGGGCTCCTATGTCTCTTGTTTCCGGCTGCTGGCTTTAGTGACATGGGCCTGCGGTGTGGATAACAGCTAGGGTTGCACAGGGAGCCACCGGTACGGTTGGACAAACAAATGCTTTGCCTGGTAACTGGGAGTTGTACCACATCCAGTGTGATGAGGAGCGCAGGGCTGATCCCCCTCGGGAGAGCTGCGGGGCTGCTGTGCTGATTCGTGTGAGCTGCGGTGTGAAAGCAGATGTTAAAGAGATCTGGGAGCTGATGGCTTGTTCGTACCTTCCTTTCACAGCGGCAGCATGGGCAGAGCGGATGGAGCCTCCAAGCTGAGCGCAAAGGACCTGTACGGTGAGTCGTGCCCACAAACACATCTAAGGGTTCCTGTAGCAAAAGCATCTCTGGAGGTCTGGACATGGCTGGTGGGGAGTTTTAGGCTGGAACTCAACCCCAGTGTGAATCCAGACCTCTGTATCTCACGGGCTGGCCTGACAGGGCAGCAAAAAGGCACCTCAGCTCTGCGCCACGGCCTCCCAGGCTGGGCACCGCTGTGATTTTGTGAGAACGGACAAGCTACCCACGATGCTGCTTCCCCTCGCCCAGATCCTCTCCAGCTATGTTTGCCAGATAACCCGATCAAGGGCCTCACAAAAGAGAGACTGTCCTCAGCACGTTAATGATTATCCTCACTTAACTACTCAGTGAACCATGACAACTCCAGTGCCCTTTGGCTCTCTGGAAGCAGAGGGACTCGGCAGGACGGGTGTTGTGCAGAGCCTGATCTGCAGCTTGTTATACACCACCCCAGCTCCAGAGGAGCCACTGAGGCACGGGGTGAAAAGCTGTAGAGAACGGTTCGGTATCAGTAGCAGTTATCCCTGATGACAGCAGCTCTAGCGTATCCCGAGTGGCGACCGGGGCTGTGCGGAAGCAGAGAGTGGCGTGAGAAGTCACCTCGCCCAGTCATTCCCTGGATAAGACGATGGGGGTTTGTCTGGGGGAACACTAGCAACTTTTGGGGAGTGCGAGCCTGCAAACTCTCCCACCTGAGAGCCGCCGATGGGCCTGGATGGTGCTTTCATTGGGTACGAACAGGCTGCGGGTGCCCCTACGGAGCGCTGATATTGCTGCGTGGGGAGGGTGGTTTGTCCGTCCCTGGGACGTGAGTTTGGTCGCTGAACAGTTTTTGGCTGGGGTTTTATCAGTGTGGAGTGGCCTGGTCCCACCCGTGACCTATTATCCTGCCTGGGGAGAAGCGGTTGCTGGTGGGGAGACGGGGGCTGCACGTAGTGGATGAAGTGTTAAACAAAGTCACTCATAACCTCGATTAGCTGCAAAGAAGTGAAACCCGGGAATAAAGGTGGAGCTGGAGTTACTGGCCAGGGCTATTTGTGGCCTGGATGCTGCATGCTGGGCAGGACTGAGCTGTGTCAGTCACCTGCCTGGAGGTGAGAGGACACACGATAAGCCTAGAAAGAAGCAAGAGTAAGGTAGAGAGGTGTAAAAGCGAAACAGAGAGCTGACAACTGTGTTGGAGACACGGCACGTGCCCTCAATTGCCAGGGTTCCAGGGCGGGACCGAAGCGTGAGCGCACGGCAGACCCGGTGCCTCGGCGGGCAGGGGCCACCCCGCAACGCCTCCGCCGCAAAAGCCAGTGGAGGGAAAGGCCGACAACCACCTGTAACACAAACCCCCATTCTCAAAGTCACTTTCAACTCCAAGTTCCATCTTTTAAATATTTCTTTGCACGGACACACCCCAAAAGCAAATTTCACCAGGGATGGGACCTCTCCGACCAGATTCCAGCAAACCTGAAGCGAGGATCGTAACTCCATGGGCCAAATCCTCAAGAGGAGGAAACAAGCTGCCTAAAATTTCCCTGCCACGTCTCAAGCGCAGTACGAGGTCGCAGTAATTTACTGCCTAAAGCAGTGGCCGTAGCCCGGCTCAGCTCGAGTACACCACAGGGCTTGTGAACTCAACCCCCCCGCTAACTTAGCGCGCCTTTACCGAAGGACACGGCGTGTGTTCAACCCGTACTTAATGCCTGGGTCCCCTTTGCACTTGTATTCTCCCTCCCCCCATATTATTTTCTGCTGTGAGCTTGCACATTTGGGAGTGGAGGGCAGGCAAGAACTAAAATTCCAGGGAGAATTATGTTTCATAATGAAACAAATCACATCCAGCCGAGCTGGCCTTGATTACGATGCTGCTCAGGGACATTCAGAGCTTACGCGCCTCTTCATATTTCCCTTCTCCAGCGTAATCAGGCTGGACCCTCAGCCTGCGCACGCTGCCAGGCTTCCAAAGAAATGAGTGCAACGACTCCCAGATTCCCAGCACACACATCTGCTGCATTTAGAGCTCGCCGGGTGACGTAACAGATGCTCCAAGGCACACGGGTGTCTAAATATCACCCCAAGGTGAAGGAAGCCTTGGGTTAGGCTTCCTTAAGCTGGTTTTTTCTACAACAGAGTGCCTCTCAGCACAGGAAGGAGGGCATGGAAGAGCTCAGGTATTTGGGCTCTGAATACCAACCCAGCCTGAGCCTTCATCACCGGCCTGACACGACAGCAGTGCCAACCGCAGGGACACAACTGTGACCTGAGGTGTCCCCAGTATCAACAGGGACTTACTGGGGGTGTTAAAGACACCTCGGGTGAGACCCTGGAGAGCGATATTTTGAAGCATCGTGGTGAGGCTGAAGCGGAGCAGCAGCTCCAGGCTGTGCACACAAAGCCAACCCGATGACGGAGGCGAGGGGGCTGCGAGGGGTGTTGAAGGACAGTGTCAAACTCACAGGGCCATGTAGGACCGCACAGGGGACAGCGTCGTGCCGGTCATAGGTGGGGAGGGTGGCTGCCCTAGTGTCACCCTTGGCCTGCTGTAATTGCCTTGATCGTCAGGTACGTGGCACGCCACCGCATCTCTTCACCGTGGTGAGCACAGGGGGATGCAGGGAGGGAACCAAAGTCAGGAGAGAATTCTGCAAAGAAATTGGCTCAAAGCCCCGAGATCCCTTCCCCCAGCTCCATCCCTACTAGAGCCGGACACACTTTCCAGGTGCTCCACTGTCCTCGGGGGAGTTTCCTGGCTGTCACAGGAGCAGGATACTCATCCCTTCCTCCCCTGCTTGGTCAAACGGCATCACGTTTGCTCAGCTCCACATTCTGGAAGAGTCTGTGGCTGCCTGCACAGCGCGAGCCCCGGCTCGGCTGGCAGCAGTGGGCATGGCTGGCACCTATCAAGTTGCCACCTTACTCAATGCACAGCAACCAGCTGAGTAAATGTTAATGCATACCATAAATAAATTAAGCTGCTTCTCCGCTTACTGGCGGCTGTTCTGAACCTAGATGAAAGGCCGGGGAGGGGGGAAAACCAGTGTGGCTCCAGCAGAAGGCAAGGGAAGGGCTGAAAGGAAGTATTTCTGTGTGGTGCTTCCCACAGCAGGCTCCTGCCACCCTTTCTGTGGCGACACCCGTTTGGACTTGAGCAGGGCTTCATCTAAGCTGCCGTCGCGGCTGATCAGACAGCGCTGTCTCTCGTGCTGGGTTCAGCAGCGTAACCACAAGAAGCTGCAGAGCGAAGGGCAGTTTAATAGTGGGTTTCTCATGGGGCTGTGAGAAGGCAACAGCTCTGCAGCAGCACACAGAGCACCTCTGTGGCTACCATGGCTGTCCCTGCGGTGCTCAGCCGCTCTCCAGCACCTCTGGCCAACCCCTTGGGTGCCTTTGCCTCTCACTTTGAGTGCTGGGGCACAGAAGGGTCCGGCAGACCCAAACCCAGGCTGGCCCCCCAGCAGGGCCGCAGAGCAGAGGGGAGGGATGGTGGAGGTGCCAGTGCTCGTCTTGTATCCAAACCTGTGAGACCCAACTGGTTGCCTCCAACCTGCCCACCCAATCCTTGATACACTCATTTCTACAAAAAACCAAAACTTGTCGGGATACAGGGCTGGAAAACAGACTTTGGTGCAAGAGAAGCTGCCTGTAGTATGAGTTAGGCTGGAGAAATGCGGCGCAGCAGCCTGCGAGGTGCTATCACTTGACGCTGCACACCCCCAGTAACCCAAGACGGGCTTCGGCGCTGTAACAGAACACGCAGCATTAACACAAAGAGAAGAGCCATTCCCGCCTGCCTGGCGTGGGCCTGGACAGGGATCATCTGCCTGGGCAGCTGAGACTCCACCAGCACCAGCAGCACTGGAGGCCTGGCAGAGGATGCTGGCCCCAGCTAGGCAGAACACGCTAATGGCGAAGGAGCTTAATGGTCACAAACCAGCTCCTGGGAGACTCCACAGACTTCCCTTGACTCCCAAGGGGGCCTTCCAGCCCCCAGCCATGCAGGGAGGTCTCTGAGGTGAGACTCACCAGCCCCCAGCATGGCCCCCAGCCTGTCATTCTTTGCCGCCAGCTCTCCCGCAGCCTCGCTCGTACCCTGGGTGAGAGGGGGGTGAAGCTGGGCCTTGGGGTCGCCACTGTGAGATACCCACCATAGACAAGAGCTGTGCTGACTCAAGAATCGCCCCAAAAGCAGAAAGACAGGAGCACAGACTCGAGACAATCTTGCTTTCCCTAAGGCTGTGTCATAAAAGTGCGTTCATTATCGACGGCTCGGCACGATGACCAACAAAAGGGTCACTATTTACCATTAGTTATTGCTTGCCCAAACCATGAGCTTATTAATTATTTCAGCAGGCGGTCACATAGCAGTCCTAAAGTTACCACTGAGCTCTGAGGAGCTGTTCCCTCCCACAACCCTCTGGAAGAGGGTTTGTGCACAGATTTAACAGACGCTGGTATCGTCTGCAAGGTACAACCGTGGCAGGAGCGGTGGCTAGAAAGCAAGCTTGCTCAGCTACACGAGAGGACCATGCTCAGGCCTAGACCCGAGGGGATCTGGGCAGCGTCGGAATGGTGCCACCCACCGTCGCATCCCTCAGATGCGGATATATCGTCCGTGCCTTTTAGCAAAAGCTAAAAGTGGGAAGCACTGGCACCGAGACGATTTGTGAGGTTCAATAGCTGGACAGAAAGGCCGGGTGTTTGGTTCTGGGCACGTCTGACCCAGAGGAGCTGGCCTCCCGTGCCCTGAAGCTGGCCCGTGATGCCATCTGTAAAGCAGCGAGGCTGCGATCTCGGTAAAGCAGCGTCACACCCGACTGAGCAGCCATTCCCTCCAAAGCTGTCATCCCACAGGAGGGAAAGCTGAGATCCAGCAAAGACCAAGACTGCTTGCTGCCCAAGTCAGAGCAGTGCGCGAGACGTCAACTCCCCACCTCCGCCGCAGCCAGCCTTGAATAACTCCCTTCTCCTCCCCCACTGCTCCCTCAGTGCCACTTCAGCTTCTTTCTTCACGTCCCCTTTCCCACCCGAGATCCCAGCTTCAGATTACCCCAGCTCCCCTCCGACACCGACACCGCCTGGTGGGTGACCCTTGTAGTCAAAGCCTCGGACACTTGATGCTCCGACTGGAAACAGGGCTGGAAGAACAACAGGAAGCCAGCATTTTGGTTGGTTCCTGCAGATCAAAACCCAGTGGTGGGTAAGACAGGGAACGTGTAGGCTCGGCTCAGCCTTGGCTGGAGCTACTGTGTACAGCAGGCACTGCTCTGGGTGCTGCTGGCTGGAAAACCGGGTTGGCTGGGCTCAGCATCCGCTGACCCACCACAGGCAGCCCTTCTGTCTGCATCGCAGGGCCCTTGGGATGGCAGACAGGGATGGGGGCTGCAGACAAGGACCTGCCCCCTCTAGCGACCCTTTTTCTTTGCCACTTCCAGATTGCTGAGCAATTCTGTCCTTGCATGGAGGAACTGCAAGAGTCTATCCATATGAACATTTTCTTAGGTGGAAACGGGCTGTTGGATATGCCCAAGTACCTTGGGAACAAAAGTTGTGTTAGTTAAGAACAACCAGAAAAGGGAAACTGTTCATTATTAGTTATTTCTGGTCCCCAGGTGAAGCAAATCCACCAGTTTGCTTTATTAAATGAAGGTTCCCAATCTTACTAAATCTATTCTGACATTCATAAAATGTCATTACCAGCCATGGGAAGTTCAAACCCAACATTTCAGACTGTTTGGTGAAAAATAATATGGCATATTTCTTCCAGCTCTGGTTGTAAAAGGGAAAGGGGAACACCTCTACCCAGGAGCTGCCCCTGCAGCTGCTCAATGCCGTGATTATCTTCTGCGGAGCGGCCCCTGGGTGCCTGCCCAGCAGACAGTATCCTACTGTACACACCGCCCCGCGCTCCCTGGCACGCCGGGGACAAACACGCAGTGATTCCCGATGTACTCAGTCCTTGCACAGCCCAGGAGGTGGGTCAGGTTTTTATTTGCTCTTCTAGAGCGGGTTGTGTCTTCAGCTAATAAGAGAGGAATGTGAGCACTTGGGTCTGAGCTAGTGGCAAACATGAAGCGTGCCGAGGAGGAATTCAGCCTCACGACGCCTACTAGCAGCTGTCGACACACTATCGGTAAGGCAGCTCCGTGCTGCCGCAGACCATTCATACCTCTGGCTGCCCCCAACCTCAATGAGAGCCTTTTCATTCACTTCAAGAGCTCCAGCTCACGTCCTAACGTGCCAGCCACGAGCGTTAGCTGCCCCGTGCGAAGATTCCCAGCGCCACAGCCACCGATACAACGCCCTGGCAGTTCAGAACATACCACGGTGCCAACGGGAAAACCAGGGAGTTTGATGCTTCATAAGAAGCTGTAAAGATGCTTCCAAAAAAGAGCTCCCCCCGTGCCAGCCAGCCACAAGGACCCTGGAGCAGGGAAGCCTCTGCAGCAGCAGAAGCAAGGTACGGGCCAGCGGATAGCACGGCTCGCAGGGTACAGACACAGCGGGTCTGTGCAGCACCCAAAACCGTATCCTTCACTAACCCTACAGAACCCAGAGCATCCTCCCACTCGGCGAGGAAGCAGGAACCTGTCAGATGCACTACTGCAGATACACAGACTGCCAGATGGGATCCGGCCCCGTGCTCAGGTCCTGGGAACGGATGCTGTTTCCTAAGGCTGCTTTATAACACAGGCCCGGCAAATTTGCATTGTTGCCATTAGCATAGAGAGGCGTTTGTGCTCCTCTGCAGGGCTGCGCCCTGACCTGTTGGTTTGACACGAAGACTAGCTCATGCTGCACTGGCAGGTTGCTATAATCAGTGTGTGCGCTGCTAGATAACGTACAGATAACAGAGACTTGGCAAGCTCCGGAAGACAACAGCCAGGACTGTTCTAATGGGTGTGGAGGCCAGGGAGGTCTCTGGTGTGATGCAGGGAATCATGGAGAGGTCCTTGGTCTGGGACCGCCAGGGAAAACAAGCCTCATCGGATCCACCTTGGGTACCTGATGGATGGCTGCACACGACTTGTCCATCCCCCACCTTTTCTGCCAGGCCTTCTGCCCAGCAACCGCTGAAAACAAATACGGGGAGACAGGGAGGATCCTGGGCGATAAGACTCGCTAATTAACCAGAGAAGGATGCGCATGGCGAGCAGGCTGGGGCCCCGCAGCTCCGGTGTAACTGGCTGCAGTCAGTACAGAGGCTCTGCTTACACCACAACTGGCTTTGGCCCCGAGCACAGGCGAGGTTTTGTTTAGAGCAGCAACAAGAATGTAAATGGATGGGAATGTTGGGACGGAGCCTTGGGATCCTGCCTGTAGCAGCCTGTAAGCCCTGTGCAGCTCAGCAGAGCATCGCAGGTGCTCCCCTGGCCAGCCCCAGGAATGAAGGGCTGGAATTCCCAGGAACCACTGGGAATACAGTGTTACGGCAGCCCCAAGGCCATTCTACCGTCCTCCAGACACTTAAGAAAATGCAAAAAGGGCAGAAAAAAATGCTATAGCCCACTAACAATTCAGGAAAATGGAGCGTGGTGGGAGCACCCCCTATTCAGCCTGTTCACCCCACAGGTAGAGGTGTAAGTGTCTCCTGCCGGGAGGTGTCCACACACACAGCTGCGTCCCAGCACGGTCAGCACCCAGAGGTGTGTCTGGCACGCAGCTCAGCTCACGTCTTTGACTCTCCCCTTCGGAGTCAGATAAGCTGAACCCCAGAAGAGCCCATTTCCCTCCTTCCTAGGCTGGCATTTCCCCCTGTGAACGCTGACAGGCCATTTCAGAAGCTGGCAGCAGAGGCAAGGCCCAAGCCTGGGTGTCTTACCCCTACGACCACCCGTTCTCTCGCCCTCAGTGCCGCTGGTGCGTGGTACCGGGGATGCTCTGCCCCGCTGGCTTGGTGAGACCATGCACGAAGAGAGACGAGTCCGCTCCTGCCCTCCTTTGCTCTACTCTACATCCCTGGAGACCTCAAGCAAGTTATTTCAGCTCTAAGCTGGTCCCAGCAGGCAGGATTTATCCCATTAGCTGATCTCCTGCTGGGCTGAAGGGATTTCACAACCATCTCCTAACTCCCTGCAAAAAAAGGGTGCATGGAAACTGGGAGGGAACTTGGCAGAAGAGGTGTGCATTGGCCTCCTGGCTCCAACCGATAAACCCCGTCCCTTCAGGATGTGTATCGATCCTGCCTGGGGTTTTTTTCCTCATTTATTACTCTTTCATCCCTTCCACTCTTTAACAGAAAGCCAAACAGGATGCTCTCTCTTCCAGCCCAGATTTTAGCCTCATCATTGGGATTTCAGCCCAGCACCCAGTTTTGAGCCCCCGAGTAAAATCCACTTCGCTACCTCTGCAATGGTCTGAGCTTTGTCCATTTCTTCACGTGGCCACTGGTGCCAGTGGGAAACACCATTCCCACAGCACTGTTCATCCCTAAGATACTGGGGATAGATAACATTCTCCAGAGAAGGCTTTGCAGTTTTGCCCACACCTCTGGGTAGAGGCAAGATTAAAGCTAGCTGGCTAGGGAAGGGCCGGACAGCTGGCCTGGATTCAGTTAAAGAACCATTTATACAGTTTTTTTCCCCTGAAAAGGGTGTCTTAGGGCTCAACGAGCCAAATCCTTAGACCAAGAGATGAGACAATTTACCAGAGTGTACGCATGTGGCATCCACGTTCAAGCCATTCAAAACTTCCTGGATCACCCCCACCATTCATACAAGAAGCGTTTGGGTTTGGCAACGGCGCCACTGTGGACCACCCATCATTGCTCGTTAGGCCACGGCCACGTTCCTCCCGATGAGGCAGGATCCCCACGCTACGAAGAGAGTTTGTTGCCAGACACCACAAGCGAGGGACAAAGCTGTATTGTTTTCCCATCTCTCGGACTCTCTTGGCAAGCAGAAAACGTACAGCGGTGGTCACTGTGGGCTCCTGCTTCTATCACCTTCAGATGTTTGCTGTCCTCGTGCCACAGCCCTGGAGCGCTCCTTGCCCTTTGCAGCCCAGCCCGGGTTATGTCAAGGGTGTCCTCCACCGCTACAGCCTCTAAAGGTCACAGAGAATTCATTTAAACGGAGCTGCAGATTGGTGCCTAAGCTTTGACAGCAGCTGCCACCCAATGCGAGGAAAATCAGGGCTATATTCCTGTAATGCTCATTTATCGCAGGGGGATTATGCAAATTCTCTGCCTCCTGGGGCCAGGGTAGGGGTTGGATAACACCTTAGGGTGCTCAGGTCTTGCAAAGTGTCCTGGTAGGAGAGGTGTCAGGTAAACCCGGGGGAAATTAGCTACTGCTAAGGTGCCAGCCTGCCTTCATACAAAATTCAGCAGGAGGAGGACAGGGCTGTGCAGAAGGGCAGCGTGGGAGCCACCCTGGCCAAGCGACCTGTCCCCTCAAGTCTTTCCTGGCTGAGGGAGTTCACCTGTCCAACATAAAGGATCCCCCTTGATCCGTAGAGTCAAACGGCCACAGATCTCCATGCAGGCATCCTTTTGTGCAAGGCATATTTGGCCCAGCCCAGCACCAGAGTTCAGCTAAGGCAAATAACGACGCGTCCACGGAAAGGTCGCACCACACGGATTTGAAGTAAACACAACAAAACACCCTCTTTCTTCTCGAGCACCCACCCTTCTGGGCTAGATGTGGCCTAAGAGTGACTCTTCTGTGATTTGCAGCCCAGATCTTTAATTCTCACTGTGTTTAAATCAAAACTAAGCGCTGGGAAAGGAGGTTTCGGTGTTTTGGCACCCTGCTGTCCCCGGAAAGCCTGGCTGTTTTCAGGCCTCGTGGTTGTATTTGCGGATGCCAGGAGGAAACACAAAAATAAAAGTTTCCATGGGCGTGGGGGCCAGGTAGACGCCAACTAGAGAGAAGGGATTTCAGGAGAAGGAACACCAAGACACCTTAAAGAAAGGGACAGGAAGAAGAATATGCAGAAACACCCCAGTTTCTGGGACGTCACTCGAATGGCATCCAGAGACAAAACAGAGGCACTTTGTTCCAGTTCTGCACTCTTAATGCAGAAATTCCCCCAGGGGGAATCAACAGGGGTAGGGACATCTGCATTTTCTCCCTGCCCCGGAGCTTGCTTCTGTCCAGCAAGGGCTGCAAATGGGAAAGGGGCCTTTGCCCTCCGCATCAGCTTGCCCCCCTGTCAGAGCAGGCGACGGGGAGCTGGGCTATGCAGAGCTCTGGGGTTTCAACAGGTCCCCAAGATTTCCAAGGGCTTCTCCAAACATTTTCTCAGAGGTGCACGCTGAGTTCTGCCCTGGGCACTACACGTGCAGCTTCTTTGAGCTTGGAGGATGGGGCAAAGGCATCGGAGGGGACCCTAGAGAGTCTGTAGGCAACGAGGAACAGCCCTGACCACTGCTACAGCTCCGTGGGCTCTTCTCCTAGCAGAAAGCCAGCCTATAGTCCGGTAGGCTGTTCTCCTACCAGAAACACAGACCTGTGCCAGCCTCCCTGTGGAAAACACATCCTCCTGGTATACCTTCCCTTCCTGTGGGACTGCCGGCTCCTGACGCAGCTCTGCACCCTTCCTTTCAGGGCTGGGGACGTTTGTCTGCCCCAGTGTAAAACCCCTTTGTTTCCAGAACAACCACTTCAGACTTTTCCATTCCCTTTTTAAAAGGAGGGGACGGGATGTCTTAAAATCCAAATTTGTCTCCATCCCACACAGACCTGGTGTTCTCATTTCCATTAGTGTCATCTATTTACACGAGAAATGCTGGGTGAGGAAATTGAGGTTACTGAGAGAAAAAAAAACCCACCTTACTCACATCAGACACAGATCCCTGCGGCGTGTGGTGCCGTGTGCCCTATTCCAGACCTTGCCCCACATTTCAAGTAGGGCAGACTGCAATTAAAACACCCAGCAAACAGAAAATGCCATTGACCCTTCACTGCAAGCCTAAGGTGGGAGGTGGCTGTGCTGAAATATTCATTAATTCACTCAAGGTCACGCTGGAGCTAATAGCGGAGCAGGGGGCTGTGCCAAGGGGCTGAGGTCTTTCCCCTCAGGCTGTCCCTGCTCCACCCTGACTCGGTGCTGCTGGTGTAAAAGGCACCGTCTCAGGGACCCGTATTCTCCGTTAATGCCCCCCAATAAATCATTTCTACTTGCAAACAGCAGCCGCCTCGGGGCTATCAGGGATGGGCTGCGGGGGTAAAGCGCGCTGCTGTGTTTTCAGGCACACACACGAGGTGCAAAGGACTCGGGTGTCCTACCGAGCTACCTCAGCCTTAAAGAGTGTTAGAAAAGCGTCAAAAAGCATTAGGAATCAGTTTGTGTCAACCCTTGCCAGGCTCCAAAGGAGAGCAGCGCTGTCTCCTCACGTTTGTTGTCTCTGGGGTGTCTCCGCACGCTCTGCACACCGCGGCAGCCACGGGCGGGTTTGCTCCCCGCGCTCAGCCTTCCGGGAAGTACCAAGAGGAGCTCAACTTGAACGCTTTTTCTCTGCTGGCCATGGAGAAAGGTGAAACCCCACTCTGAACCCCAAGGAAAGCAGTGCTTCGGGCCAGTGCTTGTTCTGAAGGGACACCTGGTGGCAATGCCCACCGAGCCCAGGGACACGCTCATCCTCCTCCCACGGATGCCAAGGAGAAGTCCAAGAGTAAGGAAGAGGCAAAGGGAGTCTGGGGAAAAGGGTCACAGTGGAGAGGTGGTACCCAAAGCCAGCTGTAAACCTGCACGTGAGCCAAGCCCCGATCCCAGCTCCGCCACCCCAACCCGAACCAGGGCAGATCACGGAGCGACAGCACCCGACAGGCACTTAGCAAGAAAACTACAGAAAACCCGCAATCCTGAGAGGTTTGAGCTTCTTCAACCATCACCAGCTCTCAACTGCCCTCCCTGCCGGCTCTCTGATTTTAGGACAGTCAAAGAAATCCCAAATTCCCGCTAGGTGTGAGCTAAATCAAAGTGAGATGGAGCAGGAGCATTGGCAGAGACCGGACGGATCTGCTGGAAATCCTGTCTCCTGCTAGGCAGGAAAAATCCAGGCATGAAGCTGTTACATGCAAGGACATGAACACTCGTGGGGAAGGACATTCGCAGAAATCCTGGCAATCAGCCCCGAGGAAGCACGTGCCTGTAGGGTATATTAACTCTTGTCAGCTCTCTGGGAAAGCAGCAGATCCGGGGCAGCTTCTCCTTCCGCTGCACAGGATCGACTGGCAGGAGGGTTGAATAACAGCTAGACAGGTGAGAAGTGAGTACTCAGGGCTCCAGGACTAAGCTAAAGATCCAAACCGGTGCTTTGGGGGTTGTTTGCTGCTCTTGCCACAGCAGGATGCTTTCTATGCTGCATTTTCTCCTTCCTAGCACTCTCCTGCATGCAAGGCTTAAAGGAGAACACGTGTAGAGTTGGGAAGTTACCCCCAGCCAACGCTCAGGCTGTAACTCAGTGTCGCATCTTCTCCATCACCACCTTTAGGAGCTCCCATCCTTCCCCAACCCAGCCCTAGTTTCTCTGTCCCGTTACTGCCGGCCCCCGACCCCTCCGCTTCTCCCCCGCTGCGCGTGGGACAAGCTCACTCAAGCGAGCAGAGGGAAAGGGACGTCCGCGGTCTGAACTAGCGTGGAGGAGCAGCAGGCAGCTGCTCGGGGTGGTGTCCCTTTGCAGGAGCCTCCGTGGTTCCGGGGAGCTGCGGACAAGACAGGCTTGGTAGATCCTGTAGAAGACAAGTCCGTGGTTTGGGAGCAAGCAGGGGACTGTGCTTTCTTGGGATGGAACGGTTGGAGACCGTTTTTGCTGGGATATAGTCAGAGAGAAGGAACAGGCTGTCAGAGCAGCACTGCTTCGGTCACTATAGCAATGACTGTGACAACCTTCCCTTCTGTGGGTACCCTGCTGTGCCCTCCACCCCTCTGTCCCACTTGTGGGACCCCTTCCCATGCAGAGACCCCCAGGGGGGTTTGACCCCCAACTTCTCTCCCCGACCAGCACCTTGGGAATCCCCCCACTGCCGCTCCCACTGTGAGCTCAGCAAGATACACGTGTAAAGAGTCTGTCAAGCAGTTTGCTAACAAACGTGCAAACAGCACAAAAGCTGAGCGAGTGCTGTTCCCTTCCGCCGCCCCTTTGTCCCTGCTCCTGTCACCCACACTCATGTCCTTCTGCACCCTGTGGGCCAGACCCCACTCCTGACCCTGCTGAAGGTGGCTGGGGCACAGGGGGAACCCACGCTGCTCGCTCCACGGGGCTGGGGCTTGACGGCTTCGCTGTCATCAACACAACTTGTGTCTCACACCCAAGGGCAGGAAGGCAGCGCTGAGGAGACACGTCTGGCCAGAATGGGCAGCGAGAGCCCACTTCATGGGGGAAAGAGAGGGGGTAGTAACTTCAATAGCACAGTGGCAGCAGCCACTAGATAGGGAATAGTCACTTCTGTTTTACACGAGGGAGAGAGGGGAAAAAAAGGCAAGACACCAGCAGTGGCAAAGCCACATCTACCGCTTGAGCTCCTTCAATCCCGAGCTGCGCTCATTTACCCAGAAGGGAAAGGATTTGCACAGAAGCAAACCAGGGAAGACCTGGGTGCATAGGCAGGTGTTTGTCCTGCTGAACAAACTACAAGGATGCAAAACACTTGCATTGTCAGAGGAGAGTGAAAGGAAAAGTCAAACCGTGGTGTCCCTAGGGAGGAGCTACATCACCAGCACCTTGTTAGGGTGTTGTCCTCCACCTCAAAATATCACCCAAAGCGGTGACCAGAGCCCTGGTTGCCCGTAGCCCATCCACATGGGCAGAGACATTCCAGGGGTGATGGTCCAGGATGGTCCAGCGGACCCTGCTCCTTCCCAAAGCCCCTCACCACTTCCAGCCTCTCCCAGTCATTGCCCTGCTTTATATTCCCTTCATTTCACTGTCTGCACTTCAAAATGGGTTTATCACTCGTTTTCTATCTTTTTTAATAAAAAAAAGTCAGTCTCTTGATTACAAGGAGAGCTTAAGTTTTTAGCAATCGAAAATACTACCAGTGCTTCTCGTAAGCCTTTGGGGAGTGTTTTTCAATTAAAATGTGACATACTACAAAAACATAAACTAAGGGAACATTCTGGAAAGTTTTACCTAGGCCTTGCACCACTTCACCAAAAGAAGAGAGAAGCCAACATCCCCAAGAAAGTATCCCAGAGAGCTGTGAAGTAAACCACAAATAAACTAAGATTAATATACACTCCTTTAGAACACGAGGGGCCCTACCGTTTGCTGGGTTAGAAACCCCCTTGGTTGGGACTGTGCTACAGAGGGCAGGATATTCTAACACAGGCCTCAAAAGGGTGAAAACAAACCTGCCGTCGCAGTTTCCAAGCAAACCAGAGATCAGAGGATGTCCTCTGCTGGCGAGGAAGGTATTTTCAGTTTGGATGCTCCCCGATCCCTCTGGGCCTGGATAGTTAGTTACTACTCCTCTGCTACTCAAAGTGTTTATAAGGAATCCCTGGACAAGCCCCAGTTAAACAGCAAGTAAGAGCTAGAGGGTAAATTCTTACAGGATTATATTCAACAGCTTCACAGAATTCCAAGCGATTGTTTTTCCCCAATTGTCCTTACTGCTGCTTTCCAGCGAGAAATGCGGGAAGTAACGAAGATTTATCGTCACATAAAAATACTGTACAAGAACCTCAGGTTCCGACAGGCTGGCCTTGATCCCTAAATCCCTTCCTATCCGAAACCACAGCCCTTTGCTGCGGCTCGCCAGGAAATGCAAGCAAGCCAACTAAGAGCAGCATGGTAGAGCAGAAGGTTTCATCCTGAGGGTGGTTCAAAGGGCTGTTATGTCTGAACTGGTGGGTCATGGTTGGATTTATTGCCATGTGCATGTCAGAGCCTCGTGCCAGCCTTCCCAAGCCACTGCTTACCTTCCCAGCCCTCTTCCGAGACCCTCCCTAATCACTCCTTCTCTGGGGCTTTCCTTTACTCTAGGTTTGATTTCCCCCACAAATGGTGCTGACCTCCAGGACCCAAATTATCAGCAGCGTTAAGGGGTACACGGAAAGAAGGAGATTGAGAGGGGACATCAGGAAGGAATTCTTCCCAGAGAGGGTGGGGGGCACTGGGACAGGTTCCCAGAGAAGCTGTGGATGCCCCATCCCTGGGAGTGCCCAAGGCCAGGCTGGATGAGGCTGGGAGCACCCTGGGCTATGGAAGGTGTCCCTGCCCATGGCAGGGGGTAGCACTGGGGGGGCTTTGAGGTCCCTTCCCATCCAAACCATTCCGTGACTCTGTGACTGTGTACCCTACATACCCAATCCGCCAACCCTAGTCACAAAAGTTAATATCGTTAATATATCTTATTATTCCCAATACTCCAACTGATGCTGGAAGCTCAGAGACTATGAGAGAGACTGTGGCACCCCATCACGAAAGCCATAATTCCCAGACCCCGATACACCGATGAACAGCCACTACAATGAAGACTTGTTTTCTTTTTTTGTTTGCAGAACAAAGGAAAAAATACTCCAACTCCAACGTCATTATGCACGAGACTTCACAGTACCACGTACAGGTGAGTGTGCAACGAAACGTTGGGAACCTTCTTACAATAAGCAAGTGTGGCCCTTTGCACCGCGGGAGAGGCAGAAAGCAGAGCTGTGTGAAAGCTCCTATTTCCTTCCCTGATGCCGGTAGGCAAACTTGGCTCCTGAGCTTCCCGCCCAGCTGGATGCGCTCCCTGTGTCCAGCTCCTGCGCCGCAGGACACGCTGTCAGACAGCCACCTGCTGCGATCTCCCCCCTCTGGAGCTGTGGGTCCCTGTGGTCCTGCCAGCCTGGAGCCAGGCGCTGAGACCACTCGGGGCCTCCCAATGGCACGTAACTGAGCTGGCGTTGTCCGGGCTTCTCATCCCTCCCTGTGTCCAGCTCCTGCGCCGCAGGACACGCTGTCAGACAGCCACCTGCTGCAATCTCCCCCCTCAGGAGCTGTGGGTCCCTGTGGTCCTGGCCAGCCTGGAGCCAGGCGCCAAGACCACTCGGGGCCTCCCAATGGCACGTAACTGAGCTGGCGTTGTCCGGGCTTCTCATCCCATTCCCCCGAGTACAAAAGGGCAGGAAAGGAAAGAGCGTACATACATAGGTGGAGCACAGGAATTTCTTCACCACAGACACACGGAGGAGATAAACCAAAGGTCTATGACAGCAGCACGAGCCCTGAGATAGTTCCTCTCCTAAGACTGACCCCACTCCTTCCTGCCTGTCAGAGGACTGGGGCTGGACTGCATCCCTCTCCTTTCCCTCCTCTCCTCTCACACGTTGCCGCTCTAAAAGCGACACCAGGTCTCCTGCCATCTTGCATTTCTCTGCTGCTCCTCTCCAGCTCCTTGCTCTGGAGAGCAGCACTTGTTCCACTCCGGTGAAGCGTTATTTGAAAGCCCAAGCAGACTCCGGTTTACCTCCCACATCCCCCCGCAAGGCTACAAACAGCTTTCCAGGGCGCAACTCTGGATCGTGCTCAAATCCCGTAACAAAGCCGGGTCGAGACTTCCATGGCTCCTCCCACACTGCATGACAGGCCATCCCTGTCCCTCCCCTGGATCCCCCACATTCCTTTCAAATGGGGAGTGGGAGAGACCCACACTGGACAGACCGCTTTGGGACGGGCGGGGGGAAACAGCGACCGGTCGCTGCTTCTGCCCCTCCAGTGTGCTGACAGCTCAGACGTTACCGGCCCATCCCCTTTCCCTTGCTGGGCTACATCAAGGGCCAGAGTCTGTGGACACTTTGGGATCAGCAACTCTGTCCTCGTGCTCCGAGGTGGGACACGTGCCTGGGAGGTCACAGTCTCGGGGACTTGCTGTAGAGCCAGCAGGGACCAGCCGTTCAGCCGGACACTTTCTGCCGTTACAGCCTGCAGATGGGAAACGGCTGACGAGAAGGGAGGACAAAAACGATCACTAAGAAACAGGAAGTTGGTTTAATTACATATGGACCTCTTTTCTACTTTAAATTTAAATGGAAAGTGATATACGAAACCCTCATTTGTCAAAAAATTACTTCCTTTCTGAATAATCAAGATTCAGCAAATTAAAATGTTGAGGGGTAGGGGAGAGAATGGGGGAAAAGATATTGAAGACAAGTGAAGTTCTGTACGAGGAAACAGGAAAGGGAGAAGCTGTTGTCCTCTCTTCCTCCTCTGCATTTGAAGCAGCGGAGTAGGAGCTGCTGTCCCTCATCATCACCTCGTGCTTCAAACCCTCCTTGGCCAGCACGGGCAGACAGGTTAGAAACGGGGCTCCCGTGGAGTTACAGGAACCCACCTGCCCAAACAACGGAGACCACAGTGGCTATCTCAGCTCTCCCTCAGCTACTGCATCCTCCCTCGTAATTCAAAACCCTTCAACCATGACAGGCACTAAGCCAAATTCATCTCCCAGTGTCGCAGACATCCACTTAAAATCACAGGAGCCAGCCTGGCCGGCCTGGGCCCGGCGATTCCCGGAATTCAGCACAGCGGCCTCCGCACCGCAGGAACAGGGGTGCCTGGCTGAGGCCAGCTGGGCCGTTCAGCACCGAGAACTGGGTGAGGCGAGAAAGGAAAACACTCGGCGAGGTCCATGTCTAGTAGACAGGGCCCTCTCCTCTCCGGTTTAAAAACCCAGTCTAGCAGGGAGCTTAAGTACACAGGTAGAAAGAAAGGAGGTTGTTCAGTTGCTTAAAATGAAATTTAGACTTTTAAAAACACTTGTTTGGAAAGAAGCCCGGGATTCCATCCGAGAAACCAGCCCGATGGCCAGCTGCCACATCGGTGCCTCTGCCAGCCATCCCCATCCATGACTCCTACCAAGTCAAGTCACTCAGGGGAGCAAAGAAAGGACTTTAAACAGTGACACGTACAGGAATTCTTCATTAATTATGCCATATGCCACCCATTTGTGAGCCTCTACCTTGACCTTTGCCCAAGGCAAACAGGATTTCAGTGGCAGGCGGAGAGGTAGGAAGAGGTTTCCTCACAAGAGGCATTTTACACCCTTTGAAATAATCTATAAACGGATCAAAGTTTAATAGTGGACAGAGTCATTGCCATTCTTACAAAAGCTACTATATTTGAATATCCATCTGGATGAAAAGGGGGGTTAATGAGATAAAGAGAGTAGTGAGCTTCTCTCCCTCTCACTCCACCAGTATCTAAAGAAAATGGAAAAGAAAACACTATTCTAATGACTGAGTTAGACAAGCTTTCCCCTCCATGAGAAGTAACTTCCTTAACAGTGAGCAACAAAGGAATTTATGAAGACTGTAAACCCGGCAGATACAACAGTAGAACAGATAAGAATGCCCGTCATCAGGCATAAACCAAATCCCTTCACTGCTCAGAAAGCAGAGGGTTTGTCACCTCTGCACAGATAATGTTGACTGTAAAACGGCGCACGAGAAGGTATTCGCAATTACAGTAACATATCCCTGAGCACATTCTTCATAGCTGACTGTGGGGCTAATCTCGGTTTCCAGCTCAAATACCTGCCAGGAGCTTTATTTAGACAGCGCCTCACCCAACACCTTTGCTTTGTGAGCACGGCCTTGGCTCTTACACCGCAGTGTTTATCTTCTGCTCGTTCCAGCCTTTGTGAATTATCCAACAGCAAATTGGTCACCACAAACCCTCTCCACCCCTAATCCCCACCACTGACCATTATGTTTAAACTCAGCCCTTTCTGCCTGTCAGGGCTACAAGTGCTTTAAATCTGAGCCTTTTCCCTGCATCCACCTTGTCTGGAGCCGATGGCACCAGTGGTTCTTGCCTGTGCTTCAACACAACCATCCACGGCTCCATCCTCTGCCTACACGGATCCTCCTCAGGTCCATCTGGTCTGTATCAGACCCTGACATTCACAGCCTCTCCAAAGGCCCTTTGTAACCTGCTTCCATGGCAGCAGAGTGCTGGTCCCCTCCCTGGTTTGGAGCAGGGTCAGCTTTTGCTGCCCTGTAGCCTGCTTCCCGCTGTGCATCTCCCTGAGCTCTTACAGGTGAAAAAGGATGCTCTTCCGAAGGAACTCTCATCCTCCTCCATTGCCCTCCGAGGCACACGGTGGGCACTACCCACGGGGTTTTTGATCAGCTCATGGACTGAGACTGCTCCTGGGAACAGACAGATTTCCCCCCAGCCCCTTCTTCCTCCTTCTCTTCTTGTGGTTTGTGGCTCTCGCTCGCTAGCCTTCTGGGACTAAGGCTGCCTTTCTGTGCCGTCCCAGACCCTGACATGACACCGCCGTAGCCAAGAGCACCAGAAACTGCTCGAACCCTAAAAAGTCTGGTCACTGGGAGAAGGCACAAAGACAAGGGATCAGAGGGAGAAAAGCCAGGCAAAACTCATCCCTGAGCTAGCGACAACAAAGACCCTCCCCACATTTCACATCCCAGCGTGTGGCTTGCTTTAAACACGCCCCGGTTCGTCCAGGCTGCAGGATGTGCGCAAAGACGAGCAGGAGTTTCCACCGCCGGCAGCCACACAAACGCCGAACGCCCGGCAGGTTTCTGGGGTGGCAGCACTGGTGCCCCCAGACCCACAGCACACACGGGTGATGCATCTGCTCTACCCACATCTCCTGCCCGCAGGGTTAATCGGTGCTGGGGCTCTTCAGCTGAAGTGGGGAGAGGGTCGTGCTGGTGGATGGGCCATTGATAATCCAGGGAAGAGAGGAAAAAGCTGGGACCTGGCCTGAGGAGCGTCCCGGCAGCAGGCCGTAGGTCCCCCTGCGGCACAGATGCCTCAGGCAGGCCTATAACTTGCTCATCCAAAACCCTCCTGCCTTTCTCTCCCAGAGAAAGCAAGTTATGATCAAGAAAAGCTTCAGCCACGTTCCCAGTCAGGCATTTCTCCTTCCCTTCTCACCAGGAACACAGCAGGGCAGCAGCAGGAACAAGGTGAAACAGAACCATTTCCTTTCCCTTCCCAATTTTTTGCCCTGTTGTCACCTGAACACATGGCCTGGCCGTGCTGTCACTCATGGGGACAACAGGCTGGCTGCCCCGAGCAGGCAAAGCTCCCAGCTCCTCCTGCCATGCAGTCCCCTCTGCGGGGTTCTCCCCCTCCACGGGCTGCTGACCACAGTGGGGAGCAATGAGGTACCTGGATTTCTGGAGTGGCCTTCACCCGCAGCTGGGGGGGCACACGCACCGTCTGGGTGCGACACACTTCTCCTTCCGGCAGCTGCCCGGCATCCCCCTCGCGTGGAGCCCCGGGAGCAATTGGAATCCTGAGGGTGCAGCTCGATTACACAATACGAACGCCAAGCGCAAGGCTTGGATCACCACGCGCTTCCGGACACAGCCAGGGATGGGAAAGCCGGTCATGCCCGGAACGCTACCACCTCGCCTGGGCTGCTCCCAGCCCAAGTGCACACACAGGGCAGCGCAAGCTGGGAGGACAGCACGGAAACCAGGCTGGGAGCGGGCAGAGCTCTAGGCTGGGTTTATAGGACAGGTGGAGCGAGGGAAACCAGGCTAATCCAGGAAAGCCACAGCGCAGGATAGAGGCAAATAGCGCAAAACCCCTCCTTGCAGCCAGCAACACCAATTATCCCTGTCCTGAGGGCTGATGTGGGTAACCAGGGGGGAAGGAGCAGGAGGGGATTGAAGGGCTGGTGTAGCCCGCTGCCAGGTTTGGAGCTGTCCTGCAGCCAGGGTGACTTTGCAGCGCAGCAGCAATCCGGGACAGCTGGGCTGCCTGGCAAGTTAGCCAGGGCAGGGGACATGGCTGAAGCCCACGCACCACGGGGGTCCCACCTCGGCACACAGCACTAACACCCGCCCATGGCTTGTGTAAGCTCTTTGCACGGGACAAATTCCACGCAGGGAGATCCGCTGTGCGAGAGGAGCGAAACCCAAGTGCTTTCAGCTTGGCAGGTGAAGCCAAACTACTGGATTTAAGCTCCCAGGCCAGTCTCAGAAAAACCGGGGGAGCAACTGGCGTGTAGGAAGCGTTTGCAAACACGCGCTGCTGGACGGGGGCCAGAGCCGGCAGCGCTGACATACACGGGATAAACACGCAGGTGGTGAAACGCGTCACGAAAGCCTCGTCCTGCCCGACAGGCCGGTGCTAACCACCGCAACGTGCGCTTTCCGCAGCCGCTCTTTCACGCCTGTGCTCTAAAAAACCAGACAAAGCGTAGTTCAAGCCTTTACAGACGGTTTCACCCCCGATTTATGGCACGCACCCCATCAAATGTCTTTCACCTGGCTTTTTTCCACCCCCAACTTCAGCACTTGGCCACCTTCATCATGGACAAGAGCGAGTCCATCGTGACGGTGGATGATGCTATCCGAAAGCTCATCTTGCTCAACTCCAAAGAGAAGATCTGGACGCAGGAGATGCTGCTGCAAGTGAACGACAAGTCCATCCGCTTGCTGGACTGCGAGTCGCAGGTACCCAGGGCTCCGCGAGAGCGAGCCACGGATCGACACGTGGGGTGCAGCCTGTGCCCCTCCCTCTGGGAGGGCCGTTTCTGAGGAACCCAGAGAAGGGTGAATCCCTATGAAAAGGCACTCCAGGGCACGTGGGGGGTTGACCGACTCCAGCTCCAAGGGGAGGTGGGTGTGGGGCGATGGATTCCCGGCTCCAGAGCACAGAGGCTCCCAGTGAAAGACACCTTGAGCTGCGCCCCAGGCCAACAGAACTGCTTTCTGTGGGAGGGCTGCAGAGTTACAGGTCCAAAGAGATCTGCATAAAGCACAAGCAGAGAGGGCAGGACATGCTATTTGCATTCAAATAACACGCAGGATCCCCCGCCTGAGAACAGAGCCCCACTTTGACAGGTCAAGCATGTACACGACACCTGATCTGAGGGGAAAGAGCAGCCAGGCAGTGGGAGAGGGAGGGTGCTGCCCCAATTTTAGCCATGAGAAGCTAAAGAATATTAGCCCAAGGGCATCCAAGGAGACAGTGGGAGGGTTTAGCCCCTGACAGAAAGCACCATTCCTCCCAGTGCTCTGCTGGGATGCACAAGTGGACTGGTGCAGGTAAAGCAGAGGAATAAGACGATGGGGAGCAGCAAGGCTCGAGTTATTGAAGCCTCACACTGGGCCCCATATTCAGGGCTCAGAGGGGAACAAGAGCTCACCTCTGCTGCCTCCCTTGCTCCTACTCCACAGTCCCAAGCCACTGCCCCTCTGCAAACCTCAACACGTATGTTTGCTGGGCTCTTCAAGGCATTGCCAAGAAGCACAAGCTCTGCCGTGTCCCTATCCTCAAACAGGGATCCCAGGAGTTCATACGCAGGATCATTCCCTGTAGTTCAATAGCTCCCCTCTGTCTGACCCCTTCCTCTTTCTCTTCCAGGAGGAGCTGGAGGACTTCCCTCTGCCGACAGTCCAGCACTGCCAGACGGTGCTGAATCAGATGCGCTATTCCTCCATCCTCCTCCTGGTGTGTCAGGATTCGGAGCAGCACAAACCTGACATCCACTTCTTCAACTGTGACGAGGTGGAGGTGAGCAGAGCCCTCCTCGCTGATGTGAAACAGAGAACAAAACACGCTCCCAGCTCTCTGCCAGCCCCTTCTGCCTTTGCCCACTTAGAGCTCTCGATCCTCCCCAAAGCTAAGCCCTTAAACACATCTCTGGTTTATCTTTGAGGCGGAGATGGTTCACGAGGACATAGAAAGCGCCCTGGCAGACCACAAGCAGGGGAAGAAGATACGGCCACAGACACTCAAGTACGTACTGCAGGGAGTACCTTAAAATTAAAACCAAGCCCCGTTTCCACTGGTGCACACCAGTCCCTCAGCAGCAGGATCGGCAGCCGCTGATGGGGTTGCTCTCCGTTGCTTCCCTTGCAGAGCAAACCAAGAAAAGATCAAGCAGAGACAATCCATCCTCCCACCGCCGCAAGGGCCAGCTCCCATCCCGATCCAGCAGGACATGCGAGGCTCAGGGATGAACAGGAACCGGGTGGCACCCCCTTCCCAGCACAATCCAGGTACTGGGGGTTCTCAGCGGGTCTGTCCCGGGGATGGGGGTCTGGTTAGCCGGGACAGCTCAGCCTCCTGCAATGGCCTGCCGTCATTTCGGGCCCCGTCCTGCTGCAGCACAGGGAAGCCCAGTGTTTTTTACCACATTGTAATGTAACGCAGACACACACCAAAGGCACAACATTCTGTTTTATCTCTGGCTGTGCTTTATAAATGCCTAACAGCAAACATGTCTGCTCACTGGGCTAGCAGTAGACCTATCTGCTCAACAACAGCTCAGTGAATCAAAGCTCATAGAAACTCCTTGTAACAAACCATGTATTTTGGGGATCCTGAAATTCCCAAATGAGGTGAAAGCCCCTCATAAAACTGAGCAATCACATGAGGTTTGGACCAGGCACCAGTGGTCTTAAAATGTACAGACAAGCCAGACCTGGTCCGAAAGGCAAACTCCTGGCCCTCCTGATTTCCCAGAAGCCAAGGTTACCCCCTCGAAATCAAGGGGTTTGCATGAATTCTCCTAGAGTTGAGCATGGAAGTGCAGATCTGAGCTCACCTCCCTCATGTGCTCATCTAAAATCTTATTCCAAAGCCCTCCTGACTCCAGCCTGTCTGAGCTGGCTTGGAAAAACTTGTATTTCTCTTCAGAGAAAGAAGTGTCAGAAATAAGCTCCTTCTCTGACAAAAACTCAAATTGACAAAGACGATGAGAAAAATTCAAGCCTATTTTATCACTGCCTCTTGTACCACCTTCCCTTGGGATTAATTTCTAGGTTCAAGGAAAATGAGTAATCAGAATAAGAAACTCCACACACCAGGTGAAAAGAAAAAAAACCCACCCTCCTTTCCCTGGGATGGGATCTGAAGCCGATTTGGCAGCTGGATCCAGGTCCAGCTCTGCTAACGAAAATAAGATCTCTGTTTCAGAGCTGGACCATATATAAACGTCCATATTCTGCTGCGCAGCAGATTTTTATGAAACAGCCACCCCTGACTCTGCCCTTCCCTTCCAGAATGCTTAGGAGAAAGCTTTAAGCCCGCTGCTTACATCGGCGGAGCAGGGCGTTTACCCAGGCAGGATTTCTGGGTCTGAGAACAGGGAGCCTGGCACAAAAGCCGGTGACAGGAGAAAGCCTCGAATGATGCCTGTCTGCCGCGATCACTTCTTTGCCACACACCTCACTGCTTTTGCTACGAAACCTGTCAAAACTAATCACCTCACCTTAACACTTAAGGATGGAGTAACGTTTTTCACAGTCCTTTGCCAAAACTGCCTCCCCAGTTCTCCCACCTGGTAAATCCTGCTGGGCTGGCCCTTTCAAACCCCGTTCCACTGAGCTGACACGCTGTCCTTTCCACAAGGGCCCACCCGAGCGATTGTTCACACCGACATATCACTCCCTCACCAAGCGTCTGCCTTCTGGGAGGTGCCTGTGGGGTGGGTTGTTTTATTGCAGGAGGATTTTTTTTTTTAAATACCCATTAAAACCACCTGAGAGCCCACACACCAGTTTGTACAAAAATGCTGATCTGTGCACAGGCCTGCCTAAACGTCAGTCATGCAGAATTCCTGGCACGCCGCTTCCTAGCCAGGGATGGTTGCATTCACTTCCAGGTCTCATTTCTTCTCTCTCACCTACTGTTTAGTCAAACCGGTACCTCTGGGTCAAGGCAGGCTCCTGCGCAGAGATGGGGGTCAGGAGTGAGGGTGGGAGTTAATCTACTCGTGCTTTACGTACATGTGGAGCTCTGCAATGCGTACTAAGGCTGCAGTGGAGCCACCGTCAGCTTTGATGCACCAAAGGCAAAGGAATCAGTGACTGGGAGCAGCTGAAGACCGGGGCTGGCAGGTCTCTGCACGCAGCCGGCAGCTCTTCACGATTCATTCACTGCTTACATTGGGCACCAGGCAGCGTATCGACACGGGGCTGGCGGGCAGGTGCTGCAACCCTGGAAGACTTAATGGACAACGTTGATCACCTCCTGCTCTTTGTGACCCCCTCAGGTGCTCTCATAACCCAGAACAACCAACCAAGCCAGGAGTTACCATCCCAGGGGTCCCAGCATTGAACGGAGCCTGTTTTCAAGCTCTGACAGTAAATGTATTTTTCTCCCCTCCCCTGTTTGCAGACTATGAACGACGAAGCTCTGGCTCCCACGACCACGAAGAGTCACGAGCCATCTTAGCACAGAAGATCGAAAAAGAAACGGTTGGTAACAAGAACGGTGTGGGGGCAGTGGGCAGGAGAGGAAGGGAGCAAGGGGCTCCTCCACGAGCAGACACTGTGTGCACCAATACCTACCCGTGATAAAGGCAAACAGAAGCAAAGCTCCGTCGCTGGGTGGGTTACAATCTCCTGAGGTAGCTCTGCTCCTCCTCAGCCCACAGCCCGGCCTCGGCGTCGTTTTCCAGCCCTCCGTTAGCAGGGGTCACTTGTCACGTTGACAAGTACAGCACACAACCAGGCGCAGCTTTGTGTTTGGGAAGCGATGAATTCAGCTTAATTTCATGCCTGGATTCCCCCTTCCTGTGCACTCTTCCAGGAAACGGAGCAGGCACGGAGCGGCGTGCTCTGGGTTTCGGGCTTCGCAGCTGCGTGCCAGCCGGGCTGTCCTTCACCGGGGTCTGTTGCATTTCTGCCCCCACAGCAAATCCTGAACTGCACCCTGGATGACATCGAAGTGTTTGTCGCCAAGCTTCAGAAGGCTGCAGAGGCATTCAAACAGCTCAACCAAAGGAAGAAAGGGAAGAAGAACAAGAAGAAAGGGCCAGCAGGTAGAGTGCAGAACACATGGGGGACACGGGGGCAGGGACGGAGGTTGGGAGGGGACCTCAGCTTACATCCCAGCAAGGCCAGGTGGATGCAGCAGCACGGCCAATAGCAGCTACACCAGTCTGGGAGGTGCTGCTGGTGGCGAGGACCCTCTTGTAGAGCACACAGAAGCCTCCAACACAGAGAAAGGCTTTTGGCTTTTCTTGAACCCTTCATTTCCAGTAGTTGTAGTCTCAACACCCATCACTGCTGTGCCTTCTGCACACCAGCAAGACAAAATGTTCCTGCAAAGGGATGCTCTGATGAAAGTGTCTTCCTCTCCACTTTCTCCTAACAGAGGGCATGCTGACTCTTCGAGCGAGACCCCCAAGCGAGGCCGAGTTCGTTGACTGCTTCCAGAAAACCAAACTGGCTTTTAACCTCTTGGTAAGACACAGAGCGGTGGTGTCCCGGGCAGTGACAGGGCTTTTCCCCACATACCACAGCAGTAGGCATTCACGTGAACTTTGAACTGAAAGCACTATCAAGGGACAAAGGTGTGAACTCCAGGTTCTTCAGCATCCAGAACTCTGTGTCAGGCTCGGGCAGGTTTCTTGGGCCACGTTGTTAAAACCGAAACTAGAAGCATAGAGTGCAGGATGGGACTGAGCAGGCAGGGGCCTTGCAACACCTGGATCTGGTTTCAGATCATAAAATCACAGAACGGTTTGGGTTGGAAGGGACCTTAAAGATCATCCAGTGCCATGCCCTGCCATGGGCAGGGACACTTTCCACAGCCCAGGGTGCTCCCAGCCTCATCCAGCCTGGCCTTGGGCACTCCCAGGGATGGGGCATCCACAGCTTCTCTGGGAACCTGTCCCAGTGCCCCCCACCCTCCCCAGGAAGAATTCCTTCCTGATGGCCCATCTCAATCTCCCTCTTTCTGTTTAATACAGGTACACTCCTGACACCTACTTTTTTACTCTAAAACTGAATGGTTCCTCCTGCCTGATCACTCGCTCTTCTTCCCAGATTTCTGGTGCGCTGCTGAACGTTTCCTCACTATTCAGGCTGCTATTAGCTACAGCGAATACCAGTCAGCAACGATCCCTCCACGTGCCACGAAAGAGAAGGCAAAAATCAGGTTGGGGCTAAACCAGGTTCCCTTTCTCTTTTCAGGCCAAACTGAGAAAGCACATCCAGAACCCCAGCGCTTCAGAGTTGGTGCATTTCCTATTTGGGCCGCTGGAACTGGTAAACCTCATTCACAGGTTTCACTGTGAACTCACTCTTTCTTTGGGAATGCTGCTTTCGTGCTCACGGGCAACGAGGTTACGCGGAAGAGGTAGAGGAGCGCTCGCAGCCAGCTACAGCTTCCTCGGTGAAGGCTGGAAGCACCAAGGCCAGTGTTTCTGACCCTGATCTGATTTCCAGCTTGAAGTAAATACCCAAACCCTAGCAAATATGAATCTTTCCACCCCATTAGGCCTTAGTGTGAACAAAAGTGTAAGCCAGCCACGGTTCCCATTGGGAATCTGCCCGATCTCACCTTCAAGCCCACACGCCTCAACACTTGCACTGAAAGTGGGAAGCAGAAATCCCAGCTTGAAAAGGGAGCCAGGAAGGACACGAATACCAACTGATTTTCCATTTTTTAAAGTGCCAGCTTGCGATGTCTCCCATCCCTAACAACGACTGATTTTTGCTTTGACTCCAATAGAAAAATTCTCGTGCTCCTCTGAACATCAGAGTCTTCTACAAAGATTCAGGCTGATGTTTCTTGAGACAGCTGAGTTGATCTAAGGATCAGCTGCTGCCTGCAGGAGTCAGGCCATCCCTTGGCATGAAGCCTTCCCTCTGGCTCTCATTTTATGCCTTGGAGAACTAAGTCAGGAACCATTTGCCTTATCTATTTGCCTTTCGGTAAGAAAATCTGCCAATTAAGTCCTGTCATGCAGTGCAAGGATAGCGAGGGGATACCGAGGGAATACAGCATCCTTTTGAGGCGACAGCAAACCATCAACAATTCATCTGTGTTGTGAAGCCTCAGGCTCAGAAAGGCACAGAGGAGAACTTTGGGAGTGTAAGTCTAATGTGAACTAGCCTGATTTTAGAGTTATCTGCCATGGAGGGAACATGGGCTTCCTTTGGAGCAGGCAGGAATAGAGACTCCAAAGGGTCAGCGCCACTGATTCATGTGTGTGTGCTGGCTTGATATTTTGAGCATTTCCTGCACAACCTCTCACGTTTGTGTGTCATCCAGATCGTCAGTAGCTGTGGTGGCCCTGAGCTTGCCAGGTCTGTCGTCAGCCCGCTTCTTTCTAAAGACACCACAGATTTCCTCAGGGGACACCTGACACCAAAAGAGATAAACCTCTGGGAGTCCCTGGGAGAGACGTGGACCAGGTCCAGGTGAGGACAGAGCTGCCATCTCACTGGGTTTCCAAAGCTCTTGGGAAAGGCAGGAGGGGTGTTTGATTTTAAAGCTGTGTCTGAGGGTCAAGGATGCCCTGATGCCCCTGCTTCTCCCTGACACGCTTCCAGAGACATGTTCCTTGTGACTCTCACCACAAATTCCCCATTTCATGTCCTAGAGCTGAATGGCCCCGAGAAGCAAACATCCCTACCTACATCCCCAAATTCCGCAATGGCTGGGAGCCGCCCATGGAAATCTTCCGCGGAGCTCCCTGGGAAATAGACATCGGACACTTGCAAGAAGAGGTTAGTCTTGGGTCCTCGGTCACCCTTTCCTCTTTCCCTCTCCCTCAGCCTTTCTCAGGGTGAGAGATGGATCTGTGGAGCTTGCAGTGGTGTGTAAAACTGAGTTGGATCTGGTCACTCCAGTTAAATACGGAAAGAAAACAAGGCCAGAAAAGGGCAGCAATAACCAGCCTCACCTCCTGATCAGCAGGAAACAGGATACTACACCGTGACTGAGCTCCACGGGTGCAGGTTTGCCCAAGGAACATTTCTTTGGCACACCCCATCATCACTAAAAGCTGCCAGGCTGCGATTCATCCACTCCCTGTCCTTTTCCCTGATGCAGCTTTCCCCTTTCCTGATAACGCTGACGCCACTTTTACCTTTCCAGCTCTCGTCAGCCAACGGATATCCTTACCGTAACTCCTCCCTCAAGCGCGGCCAGCCCGCCGATCAGACGCAAGCGGTGGATGCCTTTAAACAGAACGTAACTCAGCACGTGAATAGGTAACGTATCAGACACGGCGCCTCGGCTCCCAGCTCGTAACCCCAGAAACGCCCGCTGCAGCGTGTCGCGACACGGCCCCTGCCGTTATTAATTCAGGCTCGTTAATAAGAGAACTCAAAGATCAGGTGAGGGATTATTCATGCAAACGCTGCCTGCTTTTCGATCCCCGGCAGGAAACGGGTTACATGTGTGTTCCGCCACGCGAGGCGGAAATAGCGAGGCCACGAGCCGATCAGTACGGCTGGACTTGTAACACCAGCCCCAAGCGACGTTAAGGCCACGTGCCAAAGATACCGCGCGCGTTCAGCATCTCTCCGTTCACCAAACGGGCTGCGTAGAAAGAACCTGCCTGTGGGAGGAATCTGAGCACGCGCAAAATTCTGCTGCCGAAACCCGCGGTGCCGGGAAGGAGCAGCCTGACCCCAGCAGCACTGCATGGAAACCATCTGAAAGGAGGCAGTGCCTCAGTTTCCCTGGAGGCAGCACCTCCTCCTTTTGCTTTCAGACACAACCGAAGGGAAAAACATTCATTAGAGGCTGAATAAAACGAGAACGTGTTTCTGCTCTCACCCGTCTCTCCGGAGGAAAGCGACACGAGGTTGAGACAACTCTTCTTAATGAGAGAAATCCAGAAAATGGGGAAAACCACCCCTCTTGCCCACTCCTCAGGGGTCTTGGAAAGCTCAGTTCTCAACCCAGAACCAGCCAGGCCACCCCTCAGGCTCTTTTCCAAGGGAAAGGTGGCTCTTTCACAATTTAACCAAACCCTCTGCCCTGCTGCTAGTTTTCTACCACCAGTTCCTCAGTGGTATGAAATTTTTTAAGGAAGTACTTCTGATTCAAAGTTTAGAGGATTTCATTGTTTACACGGGCTCTGAAATCTTTCTCGAGACCTCCGAGTTTCAACAAACTCTTCCCAAATTGCAAATGAATTCCCTGCCATGCTCCGCTTTGCAGTGATTTGACACGAAGTTCGGAACTTCAAGTCTTTAGAGACCGGAAGTCCAGACCCAGCAAAGCACTTCACAGCGCGCTTTGCCGTAGCCAGCTCCAGACTGGGAAAACACCTTCAAGCCGGACCAGTTTTTCATGGGTTTATGGTCTAATCTAAAGGATTTATAAGCTCTACTACTACAAAAAAAAAAAGTTCAATTTCATAGCAAGATACCTAAAATCCAATTATATCAGCAAAATAACTTATTCTTCCCATTCACCCCATCAAAAGTCCTGATGGGACCATAAAATGATACAGATGGAGGCAAAGAATTACGATCAAGTCTCTTCTCCCATTCCGTTTTTCTCAGTGAGGTTATGAGAAATGAGGAGAACTTAGTTTACATGAGAACATCTGAGTCCATCCTTAGCGACTTGCAGATAACACACCTAAGGAAACGCTCTCACCTGCTCGTGTCAGCACAAGGCGACTATAAATAGCAGCACGGAGTCCTGGAATCCCAACCGCCTTTCCACCAAGGTGCCCGTTTCCCTGAGACACCACCCAGACTGACTGCAGTGTGGGCGCTCACAAGGGTGGATGAGGATCTCCCCTGGGATAGGCGTTGTACCTTTTTACTTTTCAGACTGTCAACGGCAAGTTTTCCTTACGGATAACATTTAATTAGACAACATCAAAGTTAGCACCTGCTTCAGTGCCGTTAAAACTGAGAATGCGCTTAGACGCCGTCTCTCCAGTAGTCTGCCAGCCGAGTCTGGGCAGGCGTTTGCCAAGATCCCAGTCCTGGGACAGAGATTTCCTGCTTTTTTCAGGGTAGTTTGAACTTGTTTTCTAACCAAGAGACCTTTTATTAACAAAAATACCCATGCACCAGTTATTATTTACACCAGGGCTTTTGGCTGCAGAAGCGTCACGAAAGCCCCAGGCAACACTACAATGATCAGCCAAGGGCACTTGCGTAAAACCTAGGTGTGTGCCAAGTACACATCAGCCTCAACCTCCCCCAGCTGTCACCACGTTCCTCAGGACTCATTTACCTGCTGGAATGCTACAATAGAAGTCATTTCTACCGAACCCAGCTTTCCTCCTCCTCCCTGCCTTCAGGGCACTGCGGGGTAAGGCCACCCACTCCCCTTCTTGAGTGCTGGATTCAGCTGAGACTGCTCCCAGCTCTGCGCCGCTGCAGACTTAACAGCATGTATTGCACGTAGCGCGACCCAGAGTTGTCCTGCATCAGGCCACGTGGACAGCACCACAGGCATGACATCACCCACCGAACCAGTGCTTTCAGCCTTTCTCAGACCACCAGAAGTTATCTAGCGAAGGCAGTAAAACGAACTGAGCCTAAGCACGACGCGCTTGCTTTGCAAACTCAGGTTTTACAGATGCCTCAGGAGCAGATCCACAAAGAGCCACGTTTCCTCAGACCACAGGTGTAAAATCACTGACTGACCCCAAGAGCTCAGCAATGGAGAAACATCAGGCTGCAGACTGTAGTTTCCAGCAGTGCCTGGGAGCACTGGCTTCGCTGAACTTGGCACAAACTGGAGGAGAACCTGCCCACTGGGAATAGGAAACCCAGGACCCTTCTGCATCACGTAGCCCTGCGGGTCGCAAGTCATAAGCAGAGAGATCCATACAAAATGCATTCAAAACGCATACAAAATCTTTAATACAAAAAAGTTCCATACAGAATGCGTTCAAATAATTCCTACCTGCCCTTACACAACTAGGCAAGACAGCTGCTCCATACTGCAAACATTTTTGGAATTAAAGAAGTGACACAACACCCATCTTAACTGGAGAAGAAAAAGAGAGGTCTACAAAATTTTCCTAAGCCAGGAAAAAAAAAACCTATGAAAAAATAAACCATTCCAGTTTGGGTCAAAGGCAAACTTTCATTCCACTTTTTTTACCATTTTAACAATCTACCACGTTTGTTTTCTCTCTCCAAATGAAAAGCCAGTTCAACATTGAAAGCCATACAGTCTCAGGTCAGAAATTCCCAAGCAAAATACTTAAACACATTCCTCTTCCCCCCAAAACGTATCTTAGAATAGAAACATTCAAACTCACTTGTCCTGAAAAGCCGCCGAACTCTGTTCCAGTGGCTCAGCATTCATCACCTGAGTGAAAAAACTCCATGGATTTCCAGGCAGTTCTCCCTAGGCCTGTTTTCAACAGCCTTTTCCCCAGCACTGGTGCCTGCTTCTCCCTGCCCTGGCATATGGGGCAGCCAGGTCTGCTGATGAGGACCTGAGGGTTTCACACCTCGTTTTCACAGGAGGGGCAATCAGAGCCTTTTCTCTGTGCTTTATCAGCCTCCCCAGGCCTCGCTGCAACAAATAACAAGGAAAATAGATTTTTCTCCCCCCCCAAAAGCTGCAGCCTCGCATCCCCCAATAAAGCCACTAACCAAACAGCCCCACAGCAGGTGGTTTTTTTCCCCCAGTCACAGGTTGTTTCACTAATATGAGGGGTGAAAGTCTTCCTCAAACTAAAGCAGTAAGGAGGCACTGCCCCCTCCGAGCACAAACACAATTGTCCCTCCACCTGTGCTGGCACACAGCCTTCACCACCCCCGCGAACCTCTGCTTCCCTGGTTACCAGGTGGGCCTCCGTTAAAACCCCATTTTCTGTAATCCTGCAGGAATTTTGAGGCACAAGGAATGGCGCCGCCGAAGAGATATGCCAAAATCCGCTACGATTTCACTGCGCGAAACGCCAACGAGCTCTCCGTGCTCAAGGATGAAATCCTGGAGGTACGTGAAGGCGCTCGGGGAAAAGGTGTGCCCTCCTCCCCTTTCCAGGAACACGAGAGGGATTTCAGGACGCCTGGCAAGTGCCAACTCCTTTTTGCTACTTGGGCTTTCCTGAGCCGCAACACGAAGCTTTGCTCAAATCTAAAGCTTTACATGTGAGCCGGAGCAGGCCGACCCTGCGTCGGGTCATTCCCTCAGCCGAAACATCCCTCACATCGTAACTAGCAATCAGGAGGAAGGAGAACCAGTCGCTGTAGTGAGACGCTGCTCACCCACCTGCTGGGCCTACCATCATGATTGCCACTCCCTCCCCCCCCCCCCCAGGAGTTATTTGCTATGAAAACACCCTTTTTAATAACATTTCCCTGACGGCAGTACTGGTGGCAGCTGGAGAACGCGGGGCGTGACTTTGTCTACAGGCTAACCGTACCAGACGTAGGACTTGAGAAAGAGCCGTCCACACGCGCAGCCAGGAGCGTGCGTGGGTCTTGCCAGCAACGCTGAGCCGTTCTGGGGAGATGGCTTCGAACTAACTAAGTAAAACACGGCAGTTTGGGGTCAAAAGCAGCCTGCCGAAGGGAGCAGGGGGGCGGGCGCGGTGGGAGGTCTCTCAGCAACGGGCAGCGTCCTCGCCACGGCATGGTGACGATGTGATTAGGTGTTATGATGTAACATGCGATCAAGTTGCATGACAACACTCCAGCATCTTTGGCAGGAGCAGCTCTCCATTTATTTATTTTGTTTCATGCAAAATGACACCACTGAAAAAAAAAATATGGATAAACAGGCAAATTAAGTCGGAACCAGGAGTCCCTCCGCACCCCAGGGCTGTTTTCCCCGAGACGCTCTCCTGCTCATCGGTAGGCTAAGATCCAATGCTTTCCAGGAGAGCTTCGGTCCTGAATCACAAATGAGCCCAAGAGCCGTGTTTGCCAGCTCCTGGCCTGGGTGATGTTCTGCCAACTCCGCATTTCCGTGTGGCTCGTTTCCACGCTGGGCCATTTGTGGATGCTGGAAATCTGATGTTCTCACTAGCAAATGGCATTTCCCCCCCTCCTCTCTCAGGTGTTGGAAGATAATAAACAGTGGTGGAAGTTGCTCAACCGGAGCGGACAGGCTGGTTACGTCCCTTATAACATCCTGGATGTGGTGAAACTGGAAGAGCTCGAACAGGTCTGTAGTCAGGGGATATTTAACTGGTGGCTGGCTGCAAGGCATAATCAGCCTCCGAGAATAATCCTGTAATTAGACCTCCCTGGATTTGTTAGGATGCTGCGCGCAAGCTGGGATGAACCCTCACAAGTAGACAAAACAGGATCCTGGAGATTCCAGAGTCTCCTACGCTAAAACTCTCATACTTTGCCGCTGTTACCCTCCCCCTCCCCACACAAGGCCTACGCAGCAGCCCCGTGCGGTTCTCCCACCCTGAGATGCTGAGCACGGCGCCTGGCAGGCAGGGTCATGGGACAGGCAAAGCCATCCTAGCTCCAAAGGACACCCACCCCAAGCCTAGCACCGTGACATCGCAACCGGAACAGTGTCTGTCACCTTGAGGTGTCCCCAGACAGCTGCTGATGGCTTCAAAGAGCTCCCCCTTTTGCCAGCGCCTTCCCCCTAAACCCACGCACTTCTCAGCCTCCACCTCCTCTGCTGTGAAACCCTGCTGCTCCCAGGGCCGTGCAGTGTTGGGTGAAAGAGCAAACGCAGCCGTAAAAGCACATTTTGCCATGAAAATGCTGACATTTGTGTTGGGGGGTAAATTAAAGAAAGTCGGTTCCCTCACCCAGTTCAGCTCAGCAGCAGGAACAAGTTCCTGGAGCAGAGGCAGATGGATTCATAGAACAGTTTGGGTGGGAAGGGACCTTAAAGCCCACCCGGTCCCACCCCCTGCCAGGGGCAAGGACACCTTCCATAGCCCAGGGTGCTCCAAGCCTCATCCAGCCTGGTCTAAGTGGAAAAGCCCCGTCCAGCCTGGCAGTGGGAACTCACCACCCAGTTACTACAGCAGCAATGCTTCAGCTTCAAACGGGATTTCTGTTTGCTGAGAAAACATATAAAACATAAAAATCCTTTTGCTTCCCTTGCTCTCCACCTCCAAGGAACTCCTACAAGCAGTAATTTCTGCACAGCCAAAGGGCCGAGTCACGCAGGTGGAGCGGCCATCCACAGCAGCAGGAAGCGAGCATAAAACACCTGCCCCCCGGTGTGGTGAGGGTGACGTGTTTTCCAGGGGCATAAACGCCTCCGCGCAGTCTTCCACCTTCGGCTTAGGTTCCGCCCGCTCCTGTGAGACCCCAAAATTAGCTTTTCCCATGCAGCTCCACCTACGGGCACATCAGCCTCAGCTGAGCGGCCCCGGATCAGCACAGGGAGAACATGGCAATTTGTCCCTCAATTTGCTATCGTGGGTGGGAGGCAAAAAGTTGAATGAAAAATGGCCAAAAAAAATATTCTTACGTGTTTTTCCTTTCTTTCTTCTCACCTAGTCTAACCAGAGGTACAAAGGAGAGCTGAGCCCCAGGGGATACGGGCCATCCAGCCCAACTCACAAGCTACCTGCCAGCTACGCGGGGGATAAGTGGGGAAGCGAAATGTTATCACGCAACTCTCCCCAGGACGCCAAAGAACGTACGTGTCCCGCCCCGCGCTCCGGGCGCCCTTTACACCACACGCAGCAGCCGCAGGCAGCCGGAGAGCTCGGCGCCGCAGCTTTGCGTTTCGGGACGCAGCTGAGAAGTTTCTGTGAGCACACGCTTTTGCCCGCTCTCTGTCCCCGTGTTGTCCCTCCCTCTCGCCGTAATGCTCTGTCCGCTACTTTTGGTTGCTGTGTGCACGTAGACCAGAGCTACTCAGGGGTGTGCTCCCTCTCCGAAGGCTCCGCACATGGAGTCACTGTCCCTTTCAGTGATAAGCAACGGACCAACGGTGGGGTTGGAGATGTGCAGAGAAGGTTCCAGGTAGCACAACAGCCAACAAGAGCAGCTCGGCAGAGCTCGCCGCCCCCACCACAGGCTCTTAGGCAGCCTGGGGCAAGGAGGGCCAAGGGGTGATCACCTCGACCCTCCTCCCAGCTTGACCTTCCTCCTCCTCCCAAGAAGAGCGTTTCCTTTCCCCACCAACATGTCCAAGCAGCCACCTGCAGGTCAATCCTTTTCCCTCACATCACAGAATCACAGAATTGTTTTGGTTGGAAAAGACCTTTAAGACCATCGAGTCCAACCGTCAACCCAGCACTGCCCAGCCCACCCGAAACCACGTCCTTAAGCACCACACCAACTGTCTCTTAAATCCCTCCCGGGATGGAGACTCCACCCCCGCCCTGGGCAGCCCGTTCCAACGCCTGGCAGCCCTTTCCATGAAGACGTTTTTCCTGACGTCCAGTCTAAACCTCCCCTGGCACAACTTGTGGCCATTTCCATCGCTCGTCTCCTGCCGTACATGCAGCCTCCATCTGGCCTGTTCCTTCAAGGGGTTTCAGAGAAATCCCAGCCAGCAGACCTGCCCAACAGTAGATTCACATCACTCTCACCCTGCGCGTGCTATGCAGGGTCACAGAGCACGGGAAAGTCCGGGAGCCCCGCTCTCCTCACCCCCTTATCACACCCTGCACACGCCGGTAGCAAGCTGCCACCACAAAACCAGGGTTCATCCCCTTCCAGCTACCGTGGACTCCTGGAAGCAGGAGCCCTTTGGGGATGATGGAAAGCCACATAATAGGAGCATCACAAACACATCGCTGTTAATAACACTGAGGTATTCTCCAGAGTCTTCGGGAGTTTCACGGAAAAACGACACTAGATGGTGTGTCACCGGAGTTGTATGTGTGCTGCTCACTCCCAGTTCGTGCTTCCTGCCACTTTCGTTCAGCTGCACAGCAAAAGCTGGAGCTCTGAGGACTTGGATCGGCAAATTACTTATTAGAAGTAGCAGAGAGGACTGGAAAGCAGAGGGAGCAGGGCTACAGCTCAAAACCAAGGCTCACACAATTGGCCTTCCACATCAGGCAACAGCAAAGTGGCAATGGGAAGAAGATAAACAGCAAAGCAGGGGCACAGAAAAATGGGAACCTCGTTCACAGCTACTCAGGCCTCCCTGACCTCTGCCGTCTCACCTGGTCTAGGGTTTTCTCCGTCCCCGCTGCTAAGCTGGCAGGGCAATTTCCTTGTTTCAGTAGCCCAAAGGGAACTGAGTAACTCAAGAGCAGGAAGATGACAAACCAAGGCAAGAATGCAACCGCAACACCAGACCTCAGGGGAAAGGGACTCTGCCCCTTGTCACCACCTGACAGGACCGGCGGAAGCAAAGACCCTGCCACATTAGGTTTTACACCCTCGAGCAAGCTTCTGCCGGTCGGTGGTGCAGGCTTCCTGCCCTTTGAACGAGGTGTGATGAACAGCATAGGTTATCAAAACGTCCTCCTGCTATTTTGCCAGATATGACACACTTTACCCCAGTAAGTGCTTCTGAAGAAGAGTTTTCCAGGCAGATTGATGGGTAGGTTTGCTCCTGCTGGCTAAAAGCGAGGGTCTCTGCAGATGTGAGCTCTCCTATTTCACACCAGGCAATCCCTACTCAGTTAAACAGAGACTGGGGAACACGTGCTCATTAAATGAGACAGCTCAGAGTCTGCTGGTATAACCCCTGAGAGAGAAAACACTGTTCTAGGAATTACAGAGCTATACCAGAGCTGGTCAACACCAGAACCAGAGACTTCCTTTCTCCCAGGAAGAGCAGCAGTTGTTCAAGGCCCTCCAGTTACCCTAATGGGTGTTGCTGAAGCAATGAGGCCAAACTCTCAGACATGCAGTGCTCGGCCCAAGCCCTGCCCTTGTCCTGGGGGACAGTCACACGGCAAGAAACCCTTGAGCAGCTTTTTAGATTTGGCAGTCGCTGTGTGGACGATGAGCATTTAGCAGTTAGTGTGTGATTCCTCTGCTCCATCATCCCGGAGAACTGCAGAAACCTAGGTTTCTCCCAAAGAGCCAAGTGAAGGTGTCAAAAGCTGAAGGAAATTAAGAGTGTTGGCTTGGGAGGAAAGGGGAGACGCCCTCAGCCTGCTCCAGCAGTCCCAGCCTCCAAACCTGCGGCGGTCTCCCTTTACACATTTGTTCCTGGTGGAAGTTTGAAGGTCAAAATGTTGTCACACAACCTGTTGCTCTAACAAAGCCCTTCAGCTTGTTCTTTAGGATTAAAATACAGAAGTAAACACTTAAATTGGTGTATTTATGGAGTTAATAAAAATGCTGAGCCACACTCTGATCTTTACAATTTCCCCACCAACACATTCATTTACTAGAACTTGTGACTGAAGACTTGATTTCATTCTCTACCCTGTGCCTTGTTTCCCCAGAACTTATTCATCAGATGGATGAGCTGAATGATGAGTTGCTCAAGAAGATCACAAACAACAAAATTCAGCCTCCCCACAGGAACTTCAAAGTGGAAAAACCTCAGCAAGTTTTTGTGCCCCTCACCTTCGAATCCAGCACTGACCAAGTCAAAGCTTGGCTGGAGGCAAAGTCATTCAGCAAAGAGTAAGAACGGCTTTTCTACCCTATGAAATGTCGGGCCTTCGTTTAAAAAGGGGTGGGGTGGGGGACAGCGTCCAACATTTCAACCGGATTACGAGTCGCCTGTATTTACTTACAGAGCCTCTGTTGCAAATTAGACTTCAGCCACAGTAAACCCAGGCCACACGACCAGACATTCAGAGCCCAGACTCGCTCCCTTGCTTTCTTATACACTATCAAATAAACTTCGACTTCCAGTGCCGCAAAAGACCTGCTGAGTAGCTGCAACTAAAGGAAGGGTCTTGCTCATTCACACAACTCCTGCTGCACAACATCCTACCGCTCCTTGTCCGGGCCCAGGTAGCCAGTCCGGAGCGCTGAACGTAGAGAAAAGCAATTAACTAACTAACCCCATAGCCTGACATGCAAATTCCAGATGACTGCCTGTCTCTGGAGCAGCTGACGTCAAGCATGTTGAGGAAGAGCCTCAGCCGCGGCTAGCAAATCTTCCCAGGGAAGGCCCAAAAAGCTGCCGGCGGTTCAGGGTTACAAGTTCCACCTCACACTCTGCACAGCGAGCCAAGAGGAGCTCCAGGATTGCTCCCAAATGTGATGCAACTGGAGTGAAATCACTGCAATACCCGTGGGGCTGGGTAGATGGCGGGTGCCAGGTGGCTTCACCCCCTCCTCCTGGCTCGCTGTCATCCCCGCCACGAGCTGGGGTTTCCCACCAGCTGCCGCCTTGGCACAGCCCCAGGGCCTTGCAGGCGACACGGTCCTGGTGCAGGGGCTGCACATCAGCTGCTCCAGCCCTTTTATCTCCGACTCCTCGCCTTTGGCAAGAGACCGTGCCTAGTGTAATTATCATTGCGTCGTTTTGTGTCTTCCCAGGACAGTGGAGCACCTCGGCATCCTTACTGGAGCTCAGCTCTTCTCCCTCAACAGGGAGGAGTTGAAGAAGGTGTGTGGGGATGAGGGGAACAGAGTGTACAGTAAAATCACAGTGGAGAAGAACCAGCTGGAGGTAAGCAGCTTTCTGGACAGCCCCTACCTGAGCGGGGGCCTGTACCAGCAGCCTCAGGTGTCCCATTAAACAGGCAGTTTAAGAAACACTATTTAAACAAAAAAAAACCCAAAACCAAGCCACAGAACCAAAAAAACCTCACCAGGTAAAAATGCTGAGAAGTCCTTTAAGGAGAAAGGCCCCAGATTGCTAAGGCAGACCACCGTGTCTGCAGCAATGAACCTGCTCTCTTACCCGTGTCACTCATCCCTTTGAAACCTGCTCTGCTCTTACAGCCTTGGTTACATACTACAATCCAGCTTCAACTTAAATTTCAAACTTCCTCTTTTGTTTCCATCCTAGAAAAACAGAGGGGAGTCCGAGCTCCAAGAAATCATGAAGCGGCGCCAAGAAAGGATCGATTCCGCTAATTAAAAACAAAAAAAATCTATCTGCTTTATTTCAGCTATTAGTCATAGTAGTGCAGAAAAAGGGAATGAGAGCGATGATGCCCAGACCAGACAAGAGACAGCAGTGCTCCACACTTGGCGGTGTAATTGCCATCAAAGCGACAATCTCTTGCACACTGCTGATGAGGGTAGACATTAAGACCGTGCCCCGCTGGGAGAGGTGTTTTAATATTGCATGAAGTATTTTTTTTTATTATTATAACTATATATTTTATACTGAGATTTTACGTGCATGCGATCAGGGCGGATCAGAATTCACACGGGTCTGAACGTGCGACAGCGGCTGCGTTCAAGCGAACAAGACCCCGCAGAGCTTTTCTCAAAGGGCCGTACCTGCTCCCAACGCCCCCGCCAGCGTGGCTCGGGACGAGGGGGCGCACAGCACAGAACAAGCCAGTCTGAACGTTTAGAGTCTGGACCACGGAAATAAGTCTTTTCCCCCACTTTTGATGTCCTTCTGTGTGGCACATATCCCCTGCAGCCCGCTAGCAAAGGCCCTGGGACGATCCCCTGTCCTCCTCCTGTCTCCCCACGTCCCTGCTTGGACAAGCCTAGAACTGCAACGCGCATTAGCCAAGACTGGCTGCCTCCTTAAATACACGTACCCGTGAGTGCTGAGCAGTGGGAACGGGCCCCGTTGTGTAAGAAGGAGCAGGATCCGAGCGACAACGGAAGTGATTTGAACCTGCAAATAGGTGAGCTCAGCCTGACCATCCCCGCTTACGCAGCGGCCGGGGCGCAGGGCGGCCGCGCAGCCCTTCACCTCGACACCGATCCCAAATCGGAAAATCGCGGCGTTGCCAAAGCCCGGCCTCAAACAAGGAGAAGATAAGCCCCCACCGTTTGCTCCCAACCCGGTCACACCTAAAGCCCTTCCCAGGGTGTTCACCGCTCCTCCCCACCTTCACGGTTTTATTGCAGAGTAACCTGAAATGCTTCCTAAATATCCAAGAAACAAAAGCATGCTTGGAAAGGCTGTTTTAATGGGAAATAAATGGCCACAGGAAGAAAAATCATCTCATTTAGTAGAGGCTGTTGTTCTTCACTTCCTGTTTTTCTTAACGGCACACGCGTAGGGATCTATCTATATAGCGAAATGCCCCCTCCGTCGTGCACTCTAGAAATAGGGATGAGGAGAAAACCCCTTTCCCTAGAGGCATAATTTAGTGATTATGCATCAATAATTGAAAGTTTTCAAAGCTGCAGCCAGCATAGAGCAGATTTCCCGTCCGCAGCGTTCGGCACGCTCTGCGCTTGTACCTGTGTTGTACTGACGGACCGCAGCAAAGCAAACACACCTACAGGAACTGCTCACAGGCTTCGGGCTCCTCCCTCATTCTCACATCACCTTGGGCTGAACAGGAATTCAGGCCCAGACCCCAGGAAAGCATACACACGTGGATCCCCCCTCCTCTACAGACTGAGCACGTGCCCAAGTCTCTGCACCGTTTGGGCCTGTCCTTGCACACCTGCGGCTGGGGAACACCCGAATTACTGATGCACCTCTCCGTTCTGGCTTTGTTCCTCCAGAAGGGTTTCTAATGGATGATACGTTTTCTTAATCGTGAAACAGGACATTGTTAGCAGCAGCAGGATTAGGGTGCAGGCAGGGGACTTACAGAGGAGGATCGTGGTTTCAGTCACAGCCTTGCCGGCTCGCCACAGCGGCTGGAATTCGCGCAGGACACTCACCTTGTCGGGGAGGGATGAAGAGGACGATCCTCCCGAGAAGCCCTGGCTCTGGATGAGGGTGGAGACGGGCAGCAGGCGTGAACGCTGGCAAACCAGGGGTGTTACAAGCGCAGGAGGCCACATCGTTTCTAAAACGAAACGCAAAAGCAAAGGGTGAAGTTGGAAACACGACACAATTCTTGTCTGTGGGTATAAAGGAAAACAAATCACAGAATAATAGCTACTTGGGGTTATGTACATGACAGTTCTGTAAAGCCGGGGGCACCTCGTAAA